>JAWWEW010000131.1:47454039-47484466 GCA_035583185.1 Anabacerthia variegaticeps
TGCATCCCCCGGCCTCCCCTGAGCCCGCAGGGATATCCCCTGTGTGCTCCCTGCATCCCCCGGCCTCCCCTGAGCCCCCAGGGATATCCCCTGTGCCTCACACGGACCGAGCCCCACTTCCTCACCACAGAGCTGCAGCGCGGCGAACAGCTCACCCACCCTCGAGCCACCACCACGAGCTAGTAAAACAAAGGCTTCTGTTTCTGGAGTCGAAGTCTGAATTACCTTTTCTTTGCTTCCAGAGCACCTCAGTCGCGAGTAACACGGGGAGGGCGGGTCCCAGGGCGGCGCAGTGAACACAGGCCGGCACACACAGCGCGGGGGCCGCCCCGGGACCCTCCGGGACACCAAACGCTCCGACACCGGGGGCTCCCCCTCCGCCACCGCGCCTCGGCCCAGGATCCCCGGTGTTCTCCCGCCCCGCCCCCTGCCCCTCGGCCAGCCCCGCACACATCGCCGCGGGATGGCCGCGCCCGCCCCGCCCGGGATCCCTGCCCGGAGCGGCTCCCCCGCACGCCCCGGCGAGGCCAGGGGAGCTTGGCTCGCTCCCACAGGGCCCGTGGCGCTGTCCCATCCAAAGGTTAGTTAGTGTTTAAAGGCTCTTCCCCCTTTTTCCCCCCCGAGGCCTCCGCAGGTGGAGCTGTGGCAGGAGCGTGGCGGTGGCAGAAGGTGACGCCCTTGACAGCTCGTCGGGGAAATTGATGTTCCTAATCCTTTGCCGCGACAGTCTGGCACTGAAGGCAGCTTGGCCCGTCTAAATATCAAGTTTTCTAGCCACTGGGCTAGTCAGGGATGGCAAACACTCTCTTGATTTCTAGGAAGTAAGCCTCTGGCTATTGAGAAACTGGCCAAATTATCTTAAACAAATCACTGCCATCAGGAACCTCAGTGAGTAGTTTCATCAATAGCCCTTTTGAAGTCCCACACTGTCCTTTTTGCTCTTACCCTTGAAGGCTGCCTCTTACAGTGAAATCACATGGCCTTTTACAGGAGAGCGAGATGATTCCGCTGCAAGACCATTGTCTGCTGAAAAAGGAAGAAGGAAAACAAAACCAAAAGAAGTGCGACAAAATTGCAGATCCCTTGGTCTCTACTGAAATAGACTGGGGTTACCATACCTGTCCAGCATCCACAATGAATTCCTGACAGCTGTGCTGAGCAGATGTAGTTGGTTGTGCTCTCCTTCCCACGCCCATGGTGTTGTTTTCCTCTTGTCCTGCATTTTAGCATGCCCTGCACCCCTGACCACACACTAAAAACATTTTGGGTATGTTTCAGTGAACAGCAGCTGATGATCTGTTCTTTGAAGTGCCCGTGGCACTAGCAGGAATTTCAAAGCATACTGGCTTATTGGAGTAAAAATACATCTACATGAAGGAAGGCCATAACTGCTGTCTTGAAATTATGCAGGTTTATTCCTCTCAGAAGGAAAAAATAGTGAGTTCTGTTGCCTTGCAGGATCCACCACCTCTGATGGCTCAGGTGCTGTAGGAAGGAGGAAGCAACTCTGGGGCAGGCAGAGCAAGCTGCTGCAAGACACAAGGTAGTAGTAGGTGTGCCAAAAGCCAGTTATTTTATGTGGTTTAATTGGTTAACATTGATGTATTGGAACTTTCAAGTTGCAGAGATGTTTAAGAAAGAAGAGAACATCACACAGCTTATAAGAAAATAGCTACTTCTACTGTAATCACATTGCAGCTGTAAACAATTCATATGCAGAGTCTCACTGATATATTTTTATGCATGTCAGTCCATCCATGTCATCCATGTCAGCCTACTACTACAAAAAGCATTATTTAGTTTCCCTTGTTTGCCCAGCAGTAACAATTGCCTCAGTTAGGCCTGCACATCAGTACACTGAAAAAAATACCTGATCAAACCATAAATGAGCAAGTTTGCCTGCCAGAAAGAGGACAGCTGCCTTAGTGCAGCGCTCTGTGCAGTTTAATAAGATGCATTGAAGCAGGGCATAGTTGCTGTTTGGAGAGGTAGGACGAATTTGGTGTATGGGAGGCATTGCTGTCTTTTGACTTGGCCATTACATATAAATATTTTCACTTTTATCCTCTTGTACAACTCTCCAGTAGTATGAACGGTCTTGAGCCCAGGTGTGCAAAGCAACCATCCAAGGATGTCTGAAGTGTAATTAAAACTGTCTTCTCCCAAGTATCCTATGGAAAAATAACTACAAAGAGCATACATATTCACCAGAGGTAATGCTTGATTGAGAAATCCCACTGATAGCCTTTCTGTACGGAGGTAACAGATCACTGTCATCCACACAGATATATCTTTTTTATTCCCACGGAGATTTGCCAGTGCCTTTTATATCATCTCCTGAATCACCACATGAAAAGAGGAAACTATGGGCACGTGATGACTCCAGAACAGTTGGAGAGCTCTTTTTTTACTTCAAACGCTCTAGCTGTTCATGGCTGTGATAACTCTGCAAGTACAAGCATGAACAGCTCATCCTGCTGTGCTCCTATTGGTCCTGTTTGGGACACATGAAAGAGAGGAACTTAGGTCACAGAAACTGCCAATTAAACATGTTGCCAGGCTGAAAACTCTCCCATAAAGGCCTGAGAGGAAGATGGAAATTTGTCAGAGCATGCTATCAAACATTTCCAGAGCACCTCAAGATAATGAAATGCTAAGAACCTGGGCATAATTCTCTGGAGAATCATACCCAGTGATGATTCCAGTGCCCAATCCACATAAATAGCAGTGCCAGTGGGGATTTGCGTTTATAGATATAGATGGTTATCATCACTGAATATGGATACTCCTGGATCAGCTTAGTAAGTACAAGGTACATTCATATCAGGTCTGTGGATGTAGCTGAGAGATCCGGTGTGTATTTACAGTGTAAATAGTGACATACTATGATATACACTCTGGTTTAATATTTTTGAAGATGTGGTAGCATATTAATAATAATTTATAGCCAGAAAGGGAATTGATTATTACCCAGTAATTTGTTTGTCATGTTTTTGTTCCTTAGCTCTGCAGTAAACCCAAATAATTTAACTGCAGCAGAGATTTCACAAAAAAAACCCTATGAATTTTAAATTACATTGAATTATTGTTTATCAGATCATTGGCTAAATTACGTGTTTAGGGTCCTAACCAATGTTGCCAGTGTAAATTAAAGCTATCTATTGTGCATATCACTAAAGTAGCTTCTGAGTCCAAGACCCTCAGATACTACAGAATTCTCGGATATATTTCCTGGCAGGACCCCTGTCAGGAAATCCGGACAGGAGGACAAATACGCAATGAACGAAACAGCTGTTTATCTGTTCTAGTCTGTATGTGGCTAGGACCTTTATTTACCATGCACTGTCTAAATCTGTGTTAGTTTATTGATTCCTCATGAGGAGATTGCATTATCACCGGAGCCGGCATTTTATAGATAGTCATGAATTTTCCTTATTTGCTTCCTGTAAGACAAGAAGGTATTACTACTTCCATGTTAAAAATAAAAAACTGAAACAAGGGAGAAAGTGTTCAGTAGTGACTCTGAGACTGCATGCTCACTTTGAAAGATTTAACATTTGTTTTTCTGTTTTTACAGTGGGAGATACATTCTTTGTATATTATGTACATTTTGCAAATCTTTGAGAGAGGTAGACTAGGTATGTAAATATTATCATGGGAACTTTCCTGAAAGCCACTTTCTGGATTATTAAATCCTTGTTACTGCAAACATGCCATGTAATCTGATTCATATACCAAGTGTTATACTGAGTTTTACCTTAAAATTAGTTAAGTATTTTGCTCATATTATTGTACTAGAAAACCATTCCAGACTGTGGTTGCTGTGAGGGTTAAGAATTATCTTCTATCTTCTAAACGCAATCTTATACCCATTTGCTCTTATACCAGCAGTGACCACTGTTTCCATTAAATAATCCTTTTTGTTCCTGGTGTTTATCAATCCACCTTTGTTTTCCTAAAGTAAACCAGATAAGAAAGAATTATATCAAACTCAATGAAGGCTAACTAAATTTTGAATAAGTGTCCAGCCAAAGGTGTAATGCAGTTCAACAAATTCATTCAGACCTTAGTAACTGTTGGATAAATCACTGTGAGGCAGCTTGTGTAGACAAGTTTTAAGGGAGTAACTGACTGAAATATCCACTCATGCAATCCCCATGCTACACCTATGGTTTATACCATTGTGTTTAGGTAACTGCACAATGCCAGGAATCAGGAAGCTTGCATTATATCCCAGTTCTGGAGGGTAGTTATTAGCAGCGAGTAGCAGTTGTTTTTGGCATAGGATTTACTGATTACCACTGATTACCATTTAGCTGTTGTGTGTATTAGGAACTTCCGCCCTGAATGTCACTAAGATGGTGAGACTTTTTTGTTATAGAGATTTTCATTCTGTTGTCTGTTCTGCAGAAGGTAATTATCAACTGGAATTTAACAAGGAATCTAAAAGTCTTTCATTTTTTAAGAGGCTCTGAATTACCAGACAAGCAGAAAATCATAGGGAAAATGTGTATGATTGGAAAGTAGTTCTAGCTAAGTGGCATTGCACACACTGGCAGGTTGGATTTACTTAGATAAATTGCGTTATCCTTCCTTTTTTATTTACTTGGATGTGGCAATTTCCCACGGCTAATCTTAACCTAATCTACAGCTTTTCATTAGCTTGTTTACACTGTTACAGATTTATTGTGCATCAAAACACTTTTGATGTGTACTTACGTATTAGTGTGCCTTCCTTTCATTGTATATGTAAGCAAGTTGATGTGCTGATAATAACCTTAATTCTACATCTTCTTTTTATCAAATCACTCTATCAGTTAATGAAATTACCTGAATCAGTGATATTAAATAAACTATTTAGTAAATGTTGCCTTTTTTCTCTCACTCTTTGCTCATAGAAAGTTATTGTCTAGGTTATAGTATGTTGCAACTTGTTTTTTTTTTTCTATTACCTTTTTTTTACACCTTTTCTAACTCAATTTCTGCTGGACTGTGACTCCAACCTGCCAATCAAACTTTGTCAATACTCCTGACAGAGTTACTTACGTCACAACTACTATATCCATTTCTTGAACAAATAAAAATAAGCCAGCAGATGGATATGAAGATACCACCTAGACTTTTGATTCCCTCAGGTATTTTTCACAAGGGAAAATCCAAGGCTGGTTTACCATAAAATGGTTAATTTAATTTTAGGAAACTTAGTATCATATCAAAAGTGTTCACAAGACACCACACTGATAAAAACTCATTTTTATGGTTCATATATATTTAAACATTTTTGAAGGTGAAACTCTGTCCCAGTAGACATTATGTCTGATCATCTCACCTTCTAGAGCCAGTGTAAACAGAGATAAAGTGTAAACCAAGATAGACCAAGCCAAAGCACAAGTATGGCTTTAGCTAACATGGAAAAAATGTTACCACATGTGTATTTCTGATCCAGTTCGTGAGCCAAATACATAACAGCTCCAAGATTAATTAATGAAAAGCCATAGCCATGGTAAAGACACAGGAAATTTATACTTTCACAGATATTATAGGTCAAGTTCAAACTTAGAAGAAAGCCTAGGGTTTACTTTTAACTAGCACTATATGCGACAATATTAAAACAACTGCTCTTTGCTAAGTTTTCATGTCATTTAATGCATTGTAAATAACATATAAAGAGAACAGGATTTGTCTTCAAGTGAACAATTTATATTTTCTCCTTATTTTCCTCCCATAAATAGAATTATTTAAGAAAAAACAGGAAAATAAACATAACTGTAAATTTTCTATTTTATCCCTCAGTATTTCTCAAAAAATATTCTCCAAACAATGAAATGAAAATTTCTTACTACATTCTTTACTGTATCTTCTGGAACAATAAGTAGACCATGTCTTTACAATGGAAAGAAATTTTCTAGAGAGCTCTTCTCTAGAATTTGCTCCAGAGTAACTCTAGATAAAAGCAAATGTCAACTACTTTATTGAAAATAAAAAAATACCTCTGCTGATGCTCTAATAGCAAAGCACTGCAAACCTGGTGTGAGCAAAATACTAATCAAAATACTGTTGTCACCAGTGTCATCAGTGACTAAGCCACAAGCAAATTATTTGCCAGTGCGAAGAAGTGCCTCTCTTCCTTTTGTATCTTTGCTAATTTGAGACACTCTCATGCTGAAAAAAAAAAATAAAAAAAGAGAGAAATTGCAGTAATATGATCCAAAGCAGAATTTGTCCCAGGAGTCATGGAGGTCAGGGGTCAAGGCCATTGTACAACTGCAGTGACAGCGTGACAGTAAGCAAGGCTTGAAAAGTTGGTAACTATAAAGAAGTTGTCCAGGACTCTTACAAATGCTTCCCAAAAATCTGTTTTTCAAATTGAATACTTAGCTTTGTGAGATGATGTTACTTTCAAATTATTTGTTTTGATTTGTTTTGGTGAAGTATATTAGTTATTTCCCATGCAAAAGAAAAGAGCAGAAGTAGAAGGCAGAGATGTGAAAAGCTCCCCCTTAATATATTATTTAGAGACTCCAAAGAAGTCAAGACAATCTGAACAACACAATGTGCTGCCAAACTGGACACACACTGACAAGACTTACAAAACACAAGGCCATTTGACTTGGTAGCAAGTTGGCTGTATTTACCCTGGAAGGGACAGAGTCAAAAAAGTACTGCTGTGCTGTACTGCCACGAGCACTCCTCCTATGGATGTAGCTGTATAAACAAACTGCTTCTTCTCAGTCTGTTAAAATTACCTTCTCTTTATATGCCCTTGACTGAAACAACCTGTCTCAGCAAAAACAGAATATTGCCTTTGTAACTTTCACTGGCAGCTGTTTTCATTACTTTAAAATTGATGCAATAAAAATAAAATCTATAGTAGCTATCATACTAGCTCTCATCTCAGAGTTACATAATAAATACAGTCCATGAGCTCCTTCCGTAGATGAGGGGAGATGTACCTAGTAGGGTATTTATTATTTTAGGAGTACATTCTCCCTGCTGCTATTATGATCTGTTGGTACAACTTGCTATGCAGCATATTCCAGCATCTACTAATTGTTGTTTACTAATAGGGCTAAGAGTCACCATAACTTCCCTACAGGGCATTTTCTTTTCTGTTTTATGATGTCCAGAGATTATTGAAAAGCACCTACACACTCTTACCACTCATTATTAATACTGAAATCTAAAGATTATTCTCAGAGAAGGGAGGGAATATTTGGCTTGTGGTTTTACTGCATTTGCCCTAAAAGGGATTACTAATTTTCTGTTGTGGTCATCATTTTGCATTCCAGACATTACAATCATTAGACCTGCACATTTGTGAGTAAAATTCCAGTCCTGACTCATACCTGGTATTCAGTTCACTTAGAATTCTTAAGCACGAAGGAAGGGACATAGAAGAATAGAAATTATGACAATAGATTTTTTCTTAAAAGGTGCAATAAAGCAGATAAAAATGAACTCTTTGCATGTTCCCTGAGCACAGTGTAAGAAATAATGGGCCTCAATTGTAGGAAAGGAAAGTTAGGATTATATTCATAGATGATCTTGTAGGATGGAAGACTAAGACTCCTTCCTCTCCCATCAAATAACTTTATGCAAAGAAGTGTGTCTTGGGGACAGGAAAGGCAGAATAAGTCTGTGCCTGCACAGCTATTTACAAAAGATGGTGACCAGTGATACTCACGAGCAGAGTCCCAATTAACTGATTCCAGTTCGTCTTGATTCATGTTGTTGCTTTAGTGGATATATGGCTCAAGCCAACTACAGACTCCTTGGACTATACATTAGGTCACTCTTCTAGTCTAAGCTATTTCCCTGCTTCTCTCCTGCAAAACACTGGGTGTAATACCATGTCCTGTCTCTTCCACTACCTCAGCCAGGTGGGTGTTGAGATGTGTACAGTACAGATGTTTTTTACCAAAGCTATTATATTCATTTGTTTGACCTTGAGTAGTATGTGCAAGATTTTTCCCATCTGGTACTTCCAAGTATGCTTGAAGTGTCTCCAGCAACAACAGTTCCTCTCTGAAAATCTTACCGTGTAGCAGAGAGAGCTCTTTTGAATGATCTCTTCAGTGTATTTTTGTCTGTGAAAGGCAGTACAGAGTCTTGTATATAAATCGTGTGTCTCTAAGGTGATGTTGAACCACAAGAATCTCCCTCAGAGCTATTGCTAGTTCAACGCAATCTGTCAGAAAGACGGAACTGCTGCAGAAACCAACAAGAGGATTTTGAAATATCAGAGTGAGAAGTGAAATCAAGAACATTTAAGAAAGTTCCCCTTGTCTCTTTACTGGGAAAAGGTAGAGAAGATAGAGACAAGTGGACATAGACTGTATCCACTGCATATGACATACTGCACTCTTCATGTCTCAGAGAGTGACTACATAAACATTATATTTACGGAATGGCAAGAAGGTGGGGGAGGACCAGAAGGTCTCATGGTTTTGTGTGTTTAGAATTTACAAGTAAAATTATTTAAGAAACTGATTTCTCATGCAGAAGGAGCTATAATTATAGATTATGGAGAGCAAATAGCTGATAAAGTTCTGCACATCAGTGTCATATTGTCCATCCAGCTGCACTTACTGTGAACTTCCCTGGCTGGTCAGAATGTAAAAATCAAATAGAGACACATTATTTTCAATCTACTTCAGCTGTAGCATATCACTATGAGCATGTTTATACGTAAGCTTCTATAAAAGGTTTAAAGATTCCTGGTTTAATATTTAAATGAGTTCACTGATTGATATTCAGGTGTTAATCTGTAGTTTCAGGACCAACTTCATCTCATCTAACTATGAGCTACCAGAAGGGGTAGTTCTGTCTTCCCCCTCAGTCCCAAACACAAAGGTCTCTTCTGACAGAAGTGGTGCTCTGTTCTAACCGGCTGAAATTGGGCTGAACTCTAACCCATGAAAAAAATAAACCAGTGTAAAAATGACAATTTTTTTTCATCCATATCAATTGCATGTTCATTCTAAAGCCCCAGGCACCCCAGTGCTGCCATAAGGGGCTAGGGGATGAGTGGAACTACCCTTTTCCATGGGAACCTACATTTAGCTCAGCATAATCTGAACTGCAACCTCATGTTTCCACTGCATTTAAAAAACACATTTACTGTCCTTGTTGTGTGGATAAAATACAGAGTTAACTATTTCTGTATCTTTTTCTATATCTGCATCGATTTCTATTGATGTCCCAATTTAATAGTTTCTATGGGACAGTGGCTCTGGTGCTTGGATGCTCTCCCCAACTGGATATATTTAGAGCAATGTAATATACCTTTTTGCTACTATAAGAACTTCTGATTATTAAGTTATTTCCCAATGTTTTAATGAATGCCATTCTTCCAAAACCAAGGGCTACCAAAGGATTAATTTTAAAATAGGTTTAATTACTGCAGCTTGTGGATTATCTGTTAAAGCAAATAAACCCCTCTGTAAGCAATGTGGACAAAATAATGCACAGTTCACTCTGCATTTCTCTCATAAAGTTCTTTTTTCCTTGCTGCACTGAAGTCTCTTGCCTATATATTGCTGTTCTACAAGTTTCCCTCCCTGTCTCTGATTTTGTGGTTATTTGAGATCTTAACTTCAGAGAGGTGTGGTGGGTTATTGCTGCTGTGATACAGGAGCATGAGAAGCAGGTATTTTTAGGGGTTAAGACCTGATGGCAGATCCAAATAATGCAGGTTCAAACAAATTCCAAACTGCCAAAGGCCAGCTCTATATCCCCTACTTCTTTGTAGTTGAACATGGGCTCCAAAAGATGGATTTAACTAAACCAGCTGTGGTTCCTTGCACAGTCTTCCTTTGCTCCTCATAGGCCAGTTGGCTGAACCCAAAATACTATTTTTAAACTACATATCCACGAAAAGTGAAACTCTTTATTCTTCAGACCGGCAAAAAAATCAGCTGCTTGGAAAGTGTTCACTGGGATAGTGTCACATGGGATGGTAGTTTCCTATTTTTTTCCATCTGTTCTTGTCTTCATGCATTACATCTTTGTTCTCTTGCAGTTTTGACTTGTTTGGTCCTTTCAACTGAGTGGGACGCTCACTACCTTTCTCTTTACTCTCTGTAATTTATTTCTCTCCAAGTCTGGATCAGGTTTTATCTCTCCTGTTCTCTCTGGGTCTGTTTTGTTTGGAGCAGATGCTCCCTCTGGTGCTCTGTTTGAAGTGTGCAAGTCAAGAGAAACTGGATAGGTTTACAGTAATCTAACAAAGAGAATTCCAGGGGAATCAAGGAAATTATTATTGAAAATTATTTTTTTATTTGCAATTTCATCTAGTCCTGAATTTAACAGCAGCTTCAAGTAATTTCTCCTTAATAAAATCGAATACATTTTCAAGAAGCCTTTTTCAAAAGTCTAATCTCCTAGCAGTAGCAAACCATGAGGGAAATTGGGGGGATTTGAAAGTTTACAGTCAGCAAAGCATGAAATGTGTTCTTCCCCCTCAGTTCCTTCTCCAGAACTCCCATGAACCACATCATTCCCACAGGGGCTCTGCCTGTCTCCGGAGATGCGCTGCAAACCAACTCACCCAGGCTGGGTTTCTCACACACCTTACACCCCCCAGTGCAGACCTGGAGCTGCTTTGGTGTTCTCACAGCCCAGTGTTACACCTACATAGGGGTAATTGGCTGCAATCAGCCCCGTGCTCTCAGCGAAACGAGCCCTGCCCACAGCTGCAAGTCTGCAGGTCTGGGTTTTCCCACGGACTTGAATTCGGACAGGCTTCCTCCTGCAGTTTGATACCGCAGGCGTGCCTGCCGACAGCCCGGAGCTCCCTGCCCTGCCACCGGCTGGGGAGTTAACCTGGTAAGAGTCAAAAAGCAGAGCTGCAGAACAGGCAGGACGCCAAAACAGCTTAAGCGTTATTGCATGCAAGAGCTCGTAAACCCCGAGCACGCACCGGCATCCCCGAGACTCGAACCCGCGGCCCCAGGACTCGGCCCCGTGTCTCCGCCCCGCGGCCAGGGCGGGGCTTGCCGTGCGCATGCGCGCCGCGCCGCGCGGTCACGTGTGAGGCGGGTGTCCGGGCCGGGCCGGGCATGGCGCGGCTGCTGGAGAAGCTCCCGCCGGGACGGGCCCTCCAGGTGCGCTCCCCGCGGCCCCGGGAGGGCGGGCGGGCGGGGCCGGGGGGTGCTGCGGCTGCTGGAGAAGCTCCCGGCCGGCAGGGGCGAGGTGCCGCTCTCCGGCACCCGGCAGGGGGGCGGTGGGGCCCGCCGGTGGGCCGGCCCTGTCGCCAGGCCGCGGTGCTGAAGGAGGGTGTTTTGGGAGAGCAGAGCGCCCCGCGGGCTGGGACACCAGCACCGGGGGTGGTGCGGCAGCGCTGCACAGGTCTGCACACAGCTGTTAAGGTCACATGTAAGAGCAGGGTGAATCTGAATCGCGCTGTGGTTTCTGTGGCCAGACTTCGTGAGAGGACTTCTAGGGGAGAAGGGAGGACAGCTCATACTCGGGAACTCCTGTAAGGCTGTTGGGGGTGGTGCAGGGGCTGCGCTAGGGAGGCACTGAGGCAGTGCCCGCTGGAGGGAGGGGTGGCAGCGGGATTGCTTGGTCAGTCGCATATCTCATATAAATGACCAGTGGCAGAATTATATTTTCAAGTTACATATCTCATTGTTTTCAGTTCCTTCATAAAGTTATAGATGGCATATGTGGCCGTGCGTATCCTCGATACCAGGATTATGGCAGCATTTGGAGCTTGTCAGAGTGGATGGAAGTTTTAGAAGAAACAACCGCCTATTTCAAAACTGCAGTTGGCAAAAACATAGCTGATGAAGAGGTAAGGGCTCATCACTGGTTGGCCTTTGGCTTTGAGAGCTCATACTGGAGTGGTTAGTCTTGCAATTGGTTTAGCCCTAAAATATTTTTGTAGCGCAGCATTTAAATAGTAGAGGATTAAGCCTAAATAGGCAGAAGGTAAGCAGCATTTAGAGATACAGTGCCAAGACTTCTAAAACAAAAAGTGAAATTGATGCTGAATTTTAAATATGTTTTAATATCACTGGATATTTGTTAAAATACTGGTTTAATCACTCAAATTGGTATTTTGAGTACCACCAAATTAAATTCGTGTAACTTAAAATGCATAACCTGGAAATAATGCAACAACAAAACCAATTCATGTTTATTTGGCTGTCGTTCATTAGTACTGCATTGAAATGGTTTAAAATATTGACTGTACGTAAATTGTTTTTTTAAATACACCTGTGGGTGGAGGACCATGTGGTACAGGGATTGTGATTCAGGGTATTCCAATATGTATGAACTTTGCAAAAACAGCTGTCAGCTTCCATATCTACAGAGCACAACTATTGCAGGTGGTACATGTTATTTCTGTGGTTCATAGTTGAAGCAATCATGGTTTTTATTATTTTTATAGGCTGCTCAGCAGATAATTGAGTTAAATTCAGACTATCAAGAAGCAATCACAAAATGTCTGAAAGGTAGAAAGGAAGAAATCAGGAATGCCCTAGTGGAAAGAGTAAATGGAATCTCTTCTGCTCAGCTGCAGGATTTTGACTGGCAGTTAAAGGTGAGAGTGTTGTCATAATGTTGTTTGAAAGAAATGTTCTACAACACAGAAGTTAAAATCTTCTTAGGCCTACTCACTCTGGAGCATGGTTCAATTTCTGTAAGTATCAGAAAAGCACATTAATGATAACCCATCAAAGACTTGCCAGAAATTTGTATAAACTGCAAAAATAATTTTTTTTGTTTTATTTTGGTTTTGCCCTTCTTTCTTTTAAAGCTGCAATACCTCTCTCTCTCCTAAAGAGAGTCTGAGCACTATTCAGGAACACCTGAAAGTTTCTTATGCTATTATGATTTTGAGACCTAAATAAACAGTATTTTTACTCAAAGGAAGAAGAAATATTTACTTAATTTTAAGATTAGTTGACTGATTCAGGATGAGTTTTCCTGACTTTTTAAAAATTTGCAGATTTTTGAAATATTTATTTAATCACTAGTTTGAAATTTATCTTTAGATGTACTGTCTTGGTGATAAACAAGTGATAACGGTGTTGCCTAAAGTAGAATGGTGCTTTGAGATTATGAAGACAGCTGGTTTAAATTAAGCTTTATCAAATACTTAAAAATGTTACTTACACTGTTTATATTTTTAGTTAGTCCTTGAGACCTGTTAAACAGAGTTGTAGAGCTGTTAAATAATTTTCCATGTTAACAAGACTGTTAAATAATTTTGGCAGCAAACAGCTTTGGAAGTCAAAGAGTAATGTCCAAAGCAGACAAGTTTTTGCAAGAGCCAGTATGGCATCATAACATGCTTTGATGAGCTGTTACTGGGGTTAACCTCTTGCTACCTGCATTTACTGCTGACAGAAATACAGACTGGACTTATGTAACTTACATGTTTCTGTTTGTGCATTCTTTTAACTTTCTCTTCTGGAGGATTTTTTTGAGTTTCTTTCTACTTTGTGATACAAATTTCTGGTACATGTCTAAACTTTATTTTTCCTAAAACCACTTTTTTCCCCCCCTTGAGCTGGTTATGATTTTTTTCGCTTGCCATGATTGAACCCTGCCAAGGACATTGTCTCTCCTCTGGTGCACCACATTCTATTCTCTAAATAAACGAGATAGGTCTGTACAATACTGACCTATAGTATTATCAACTGATCTTCAATTTGAATACATTTTAAAAGCCTTATCAATCCTAGAGTGAGTGAAATAGTAGAAAAGGAAGCACAATTGGTGTATAATCCTCTTCATCAGCATTTGTCAAATAGTATATCTGACAGTGTGTGATCAACTGCAGAGAGTGTTGAGAAATGCATGAAAGTGTCCCCTTTCTCCCAACTGCCTTATTCTGTAAGACCCTTCATGTTGAAGACCAGAACTCTTTGAATACAGTGATTGCAGAATTCATATACTTCATTAAAGATCAAATGTATCCTTTGTTTTCACCTAGAATATCAAAATGTGATAGCTCAATAGTGTTAACAAATTGTTTTTGAGAAGTGCATTGCTGTGAAGATGGGCTTTTAATATTTCAGTATCTTCTTGGTATTAAAAACAAACCAAAAAAAAAAAACCAAAAAGAGGGAGGGGAAAAAATCCCTAACTGCAGAGATGACTTGTGAGAAGTTAATTTTGTTATGTTGACGTTTGTTCTGGTAGTACAAATTGAACATAAAGTGCAGATGTGTTATTATGAAAGATTAAAAACTTTCTGACTTCACGTTAATCTTCATTGCTGTTTTGTCAATCTGCATAGCTTGCTCTCTCCAGTGATAAGATCTCCATGCTGCAAATGCCACTCCTCAATCTTGATTTGGATGTGAGAGAAAATGGTGAAATTAAGCCAATTTCTATAGAGATGAACAAGGAAGAGTTGCAGAACCTAATAAATGCACTGGAAGCTGCTAATAAGGTAGCTATTACTGATACGTTCTTTGTTCCTGACTTCTCATGTATAGAGTTTATTTTGAGCAGAATTCATAGAGTCATAGAATAGTGTCGGTTGGAAGGTACCTGTAAAGGTTGTCTTGTCTGGCCTCTCTGCAATGAGTAGGAACATTGTCAACTAGATCAGGTTGCTCAGAGCCCTGTCCAACATGACCTTGAATGTTTCAGGGGGTGGGGCATCCTGTTCCAGTGTTTTGCTACCTTCATTGTAAAAAACTTTCTAATATCTAGTATAAATCTAATTCCTTCTGGTTTAGTACCATACCCCTTTTCTGTTTTGAAGGATTGGTGAGAACTCTAGTGTTCCCTCAGCTTCGCAAATTGTGTGTGGGGACGCATATGGGAGAGTTGTTTGCTTCAGAGTGAGTCCTTTAATTTCCATGGCAGAAGAAAGGTAAAAAGATTCCAATACAGGAACCCAAGAGGAAAATTCCAAGTGGAACAAAAAGGTTTCACTTGAACTGATCTGAGACACTGGAGAATCTCAGATTTCTTAATAGAAATGACTAAGGAAAATGAGGATTTGAAGAAAAAGGTGTTCTCAGGAAATTACAGTCCTTAACAGCTTTCACAGCGTGCATTCTCCTGGATTTTCTTTCCTGCTAAACTAAGTGAAAATAGTAGCTTGTCATGAGCTCTGTACTATGTGAACAAGGTTTCTTCCAGGACAGACTTAAATATCTACACACTCTTTGTTCTGCTTGACGGTCTGAATAGAAGCTGTGGGATGTTGTCATCTGCTTACTTAGTTTTATGTGCACACCGGGAAGAATCCACTTCAGAAATGGTCCCTTGGCTCTGCTTTGTGCAGAAGGAATCTCATTGGACCTGGACATTGCTATTCTACTTTTTGACTACAGGCAACTGAGGAATGGTTTGTGTGCAGTAAAGGGTAAAGAAAGTTACTGGAAGTGATAGTTGTGTGAGGTTTTAAAAGACCTGAGGAGAGGGATGATGTGCCTTGCAGAGCAAAGACACGCTTATTCAGTTGCATATTATACTGAAATAGAAAGTAAAAAGCTGCATGTTATAGATTGCTTAAGTTTTGGTCTTATCCAACTTGAAGCTCTTTCCTTTTCTCCCTTTTGAAGGTTGTCTTACAGCTGAAATGATGAAATTCAGATCATCAACAGTATCTGCTGCTAATGCCTTCCCAAATGATTTGTGGAAAGGAAGTATTCTCCGCAAAGTGAAAAGGTGTTGGTGCTGTAAAATACTGAAGTGAGAAGGCTGTTATGACTTGTGACCAAATAAACTACTAATCCTTCAAAAAAATAATAAAATCTTCTATCTGTTTGACAAAAATTAGGACAATCCAATGTACAGTTGCTTTTAGTACTGAAGATTTATAGACCTTTGGAAAAGAATCACAACGTGTACAGTATTTGTTTTGGTTAAACTTTTGCGGTGGCTACACGGGTGCCTAGTAAAACTAAGGCATCTTACTTGCATACTGTGTTAACTTATCTGAAGTGCCATGATAAAGACCATGAGAGAGTACTTGTAGCATTAATATGTTTATACTTGTAAATATGGTAAATAAACATCTGACTTGTGTAAATAATCGCCGTAAGTTATTTCTTGATTTATCACTAAACTGAAGTCTTTTTAGGTGCTGGGGAAAATCAGCTTTACAAATAAAGGCAGTGAAGAGCCACAGAATAGTTGAGGTTGAAAGTGAGCTCTGGGGATCATCTTGTCCAAGTGCTGCTCAAGCAGGGTCACCCAGAGCAGGCTGCACAGGACTGTGTCCAGATAACTTCTGAGTGTTTCCCAAGGATGGAGACATCAACAGCCTTTCTGGGCATCCTGTTCAGTGCTCAGAAGTTGTGGAAAAAGCACTGGAGCTTTATTCCAACTAAAGTTTGAGCTTTTGGCTTTGTATTTGTACCTTAGTTGATGACATTTCACTTAAAAATTTTAATGTTTTCAGAAAAGGTTCCAGTGCTGGAGAGGAGCTGACTTATGTAAACTGAAAAAGATATTCCCAGCTCACTTAATATGGCAGGTAATTGGTAAATCCTGCTCTAAACTTTTTTAGAACCAGATAGAGTTTGCAGGATGTTACAAAAGTTAGAAGCCATAACACTAGAGAAGGGTATGTCAGAAAATCTTAAGCTTTCTACTATTTAAGTCATTTTTCCATATGTAAAGAGCAAATTGTCTGTAATGCTAACCTAAATACTAAGGTGTCATTTCATCATATATGTGTGTATTAGGCTTATTTTGTATATATAAAGAAGGCAAAGTATTTATGACTTACTTTCTTTGTAGTTTCAACACTCAAGATCCTTCTTCCACTATGTTTTGTTATTCATAGGTTTTCATATAAGCAAAGTTTAAAATAATGCATCCATACAAAAAATTGGACTTCAGAGTACTGGTCAGAGACAAGGAGAAGCAGCTCTCTTGTAGAAAGGCTTCTGTGAAAAGTATTTTAATAGGCTGCATGAATAGGAAACCTAAATACATATTGTAACTAGCATAGAAGTTTTGTGGGTCAGAAAACATTTTTAAAAATGTGTGTGTGTGTGTAAAATGTATTGTTTCCCTTTTATTTGGTTCTGGTGCGTTTAGTCAGATGTACACGTTCAGTGTCAGCAATTGAAGGAAGTGGATAAAGAGTT
The DNA here is from genome assembly GCA_035583185.1 of Anabacerthia variegaticeps. Taxonomy (NCBI): domain Eukaryota; kingdom Metazoa; phylum Chordata; class Aves; order Passeriformes; family Furnariidae; genus Anabacerthia; species Anabacerthia variegaticeps. Next base: position 47,471,112 of record JAWWEW010000131.1, read on the forward strand.
GTGAAGATGAGAGACTGGAAAATACATCTTACAGTAAAAGGACTGTAATCTCTAATATATACGGCTTTTTCATAAGTCTTGAACTTCCGTATACAACAAATTTGATAATGGGTCAGAGAACCAATGAAGACCTTGTATAAGTGGCATGAAATTCAAGCTAAAAAATCAGTTTGGAATTGATAATTGTTTAGCTTTGTTAGAAATCTGAAAAGAATTATTGCAGTTTGTCCAGTAGGCTGTTCAGGAGCATATTATTTTTTAATTGTGAGTGTAAGGAACAAATTTATCATGTCTATTTATTTTATTTGTGGGTATATTTTCCTTGACTTCACTTTTTCCTTTCTTCTAGATCTAGCTGCTTTGTAGGAGAATATGACCTTATGTATTTAAATGCTTTGTGGATTGCATGATGCATACTGAAGGTGTAACTGCTTTAGCTTTCCTTATACTATGATAGGTATATGTTGCTAAAAGGCTTTTGTGGAGAAAAGAGGCTTTATTTTTGGTAACGGATTTTTATTGTTGCCATGCTGTTTTTATCATTTAGGACAAGAGGACTGAAAACCACTTTCATTTACAGTAGCAGAATCAATAAACATCAATTTATTTCATACAAGTGTACACTATCAAGTTTGGGATGTCGTTTGGATAGAAGACACTTGTGTGATGATCCACTTACACAATTGATAGATGTACTGTGATGTAGCAGATACCTTGAAAGTCTATACTCCAAAGAGTATTAAAGTGGATATTTGAAACTTCGTAGTACATTGCTGAAGAGAACTTTTTTGTTGCCACCTCTTAGTTTTCAAAGATCAACTGTTCAAAACCACAGAAAGTTCATCAAAATAGTTGCATTTTCTCTACAATAAAAAGCAACAAATAATAACTTCCATTGATACATTCAACCAGTGAAACTTCTGTTGCAAAATCTGCCACATCTCTCACTGATGGAAAGCAATTTTTTAAAATGTAGATGCTATTTTAAATATTTCTGACTGTTTCTTAGTAGTGGTGACTGAAATTTTACATAGTTTCATTTTAAATTCTATATAATAAAGGATTTATAATTAAGGGTATGTGGTGGTGTTTAGTATTTTCCTCTATTTGTCCTGCTCTTTACTGCAGCACTGAACAGAAAAGACTGAAAAATAATTCAATGATCTTTCGCTTTAAAAAGAAGACATATTTCTGTTAATGATGTGACAGCAATAAATATGCAGTTGTATTTTTTTTTTTTTTTGGTAAGAGACTTTATTGAAAATCTATTCTTTAATATAACCATCAAAATTATGTTTCTAATGGGGGGCATAACAACACTATGTGACTGGCTAGAGAGGGAGAGGAGCTCTAGTTGATGAGCATTTGAGGACTAGCAACTAAAACATGGTCATGGAATTGCACCCTGACCTTACATCTCTGCAGAGAAATGAACTGTTCTTGTAAGGCACGAAATGGCGTCCAGTAGATGGCTGGGAACAGGACCAAACCAAATGGAGAAGAGAACTTGCTGCTCTGTACTTTGTACCATCTATCAGAAAATGCTTTTTTTTCTGTCTGCTCAGAAAATTAGACACTTCTAGAGCAAGTGAGGTCTCCAGTTGTAACAGATAAGGCATTTGTGGAGACTGTACCAGATGCAAACTGATGCAAAAAGCTAGACATTTCACAAGACCCATTATACCAGTGTCAGCTTCAACATACTCTTTGTTGAATGCTGGTAGACCTCAGCAGGTAGCAAATAGGACAGATGTATGCATCATGGAAGCATCTAAAATAGGTTCATGGCCAGGAGTGTGTCTGTCAAGTACACTTGGCTGTGCTGCCTTCTGGCTGAAAAACAGGAGGACAGCTAAAGAAGTTGGCGTTGCATTTCCAAACGCAGGTTTTCATAAAGTTTGGAGCGTGGCTATGCATGTCACAGCCCCTGGAAGGAACTATATGTTGGGACCAGAGTTAAATAAAACTGCACCAGTAACAAAAGCTGAGGAGAGTTTGTGGTGCGAGGAGTGTCATTCACAAAGACACTTGAGTCTGTGACTTAGTGGGAATCAGAAAAATCTTCTGAAGGCATAGGAAGCCTTCAGCCAAAGGTGCAGGAGTCTAAAGACACCCCATTAAGCATTAAATAACTTTTAATTTTGTCTTTGCTTATCTGGTCACTTTGCCTATATCTCTATTTTCCTATGTTCTTCCAGGCCTGAGCTCTTTCTAACTAACTGGCTACAGTGTGTGGAATAGCTTTGGTGTTTGTACATCCCACCTCACTGAACTGTAAAGATTGTTCCCAGGAGATGCTCCCCCTTTGTCCTGTTTCAGGACATGGCTTCATATTCTCCCAGTGTTTACCCTGCATCTCACTTCTGGGTCCGCAGTTGCATGGGCAAAAAACCCAACCAGCCATCACAAGTATGTTTTAAGAAATCTCTGTGGTTTTGCAGGTACTTTGTACAGACCTCCTAAGTATGTAATTTACATCAGAAACAGAACTTTGCACAGAAGGGTTTTTGAACCCAAAGCTAATGAAAATAATACATATAAATGTATTATTGTGTATTATTATGTATTATGTGTAAAGTTTTAATTTCACCATGAAAAAAAAGCTACAGAAATTCACATTGCATAAACAGACCTGCAATTTGAATCAGCAAATGCAGCATATACAAAATGTGTTTTATAAAAATAATGTGACTTGCCCTCCACTCTTTTTCATTACTTTTTTCTCTGTTTCATAGAAATCTTCCCTAGATTTCAGAAAAAACACATTTTTCATGATCAACCATTTCAGCTTTGATCTTGGTATGCTAAAGGGAATCAAAACTGGATCTGAACAGCAAACTGTTGGTATGGAGTTGGCTACTGTTTTAAAACTGCTTTTACAACAAAACAATTATGTATGCCAAGAAGTTGTGTTTTTAAAAGATCTATATAAGCCTGTAGAACATTTCTGAATTCTGGAGCAGGCCTTTCTGATAAGAAACATGCTGGAACATACTTAGGTTTTTTTCTGAAAGGTGGTTTTAAGAACCAGTAGCACCCTGTCTTGAAGTATATGCACATTTTGCTACCATTTTGAGTTGTGAATTAATATTTATGATGCGATATCAGCAGTAAAGGGATTTCTACTGTTCTTGTTATGCTTTCATAAGTGCATCAAACTAGTCTATAATTTTTTTTACTTATCTAAGTTAACCTTGATTACATTTGGTGGTATACTAGTCTTTCCCCTGTGAAATTATAGTTCATACTTTCTTCAGGACCTCTCCATAAAGACCAAAACACCACTAACAAAACATAGAAAAGGAGACAAATCTCACAAAGATTCATCCTTTGGACTTTTGCAGGCCTGTGTGGTTTGGATGATCAGGTTGATCTGTGGAGAGGTTCCCATAGAGGCAGAACTTGGTGGTTTAAGCTGGTTTATGGATAATATGTTCAACACTTCACATTGTCTGTGGCTGGGAATTTTGCTTAAAAGTACTCTTCACATGTGCTAGCACCACCAGGAGCCCTACACAGAGAAGGCTCTGGCTACTTTTAAGCATCAGGTTAGTCAGCTGATTTAGCTAATAGAGTAATCAAAGGCAGTGGAAGTTGTGGAGGTTTTTCTAACTAGGAACTACTACAGGTCTGCAAGGACTGGTGGACTATGTGTGGGGAAGGATTCCTAGCACCATATAGATTAAAATTTCTCTTCTATGGCTATGGTAAAAGAATATTGGTGTGGATTTTTGGGGGATTGCAGTGGTTTCAGATCTGCCATATTTCTGTTGATACTGATTTAGATGGGAGCCAGACCAACAATGGATGATCTAATGAGAAGTGCTGCTAACTTCCTTTGTAAAACCCAATTCTGAATTCTTTAACTATGCCACAGTCTCATTCAGCTCTTTCTTGAAATGATGATTTCCCAGATTTGCTTCAGAAATGTTTGCTGCAGTACACAACATTCAAAGTGTCCTCTGAAAACCTAAAAAAATATCAGGTAATACGTTGTCAGCTAGATCAAAACAGCAAATGATGTTTCAGAGATGGGAACAAGGAAACTGGTGTACTCACAGATGCAAATGAAGTGGAACAGACAATTAGAGTTAACTCTTCATTCCAAGACAGTGAGTAGACCAAAGACCTGGTCTTCCTTTACGAAATGCCAGATTTTCTATTTGTCTCTTAATTCTTTCCGCCTGTGCATATACATTTTGGCATCATTATGTGCTGAAATTCAATATTCTTCTGTGATCTCCTGCCTTCTTTGGGCTGCAGAGTGGTTGGTTGCCCATGGGGGTAGGAAGAAACATACTTGTACAATTACAGGTATGGGGAGGTTTTTGCTTTGTAATACAAAAACCATTTAAAAAGTACTTTTTTATGTAACAGATATAACCCAGCCCTTTTTATTTTTTACTAATACTCCCAAGGCAGTGTTAGCAGTGTGTCCTCAGTATGTCAGAATTTATAGGAACAGGCAGAGGTTCACCAGAGATGGGAAACAGAAGCAGCTGGTGAAATATGGCCCCCCAGCCCTGTGCAACTTCCCTCATGATTTATCTCAAGAAATCCTCCACTTGTAGCACAAGGGGATGGAACATTTCGTATAGGGGTGAACAAGGTCAATCAGCAGATAACTCTGAAATGGCCACCTCTGTTCTGTTCAGTGGTAGCATAAAGCAAAGTAATGTTGTCAAAAATATACCTGTTATGTTGAAAATACTGCACAAGCTGTACGGGGGGTTAGCTGAAACCTAATTAGCAATAGAACCTTATCTATGCTCATCTTCAAGGCTGGTTCCTAAGGGCAAGGAAACTAACTACTGAAGTAGAACAGTGAGGGAGCTTAGCATTACAGCATTATTCACCTGTATTGTGCAAAGCCAGCCAAATTACTCCAACCTATTGATGGGAAGAAATTGTGTTTCTTTTGTACTCTCTAATTTCCAGCTCCAGATGGCAAGGTACATGGGTAACCCATAAACAGACTCATTTCTCCATCCTGTGCCTCTAATAACCACTGCCTTTTCCTCGCTGCCAAGCTATTGCTCTCAAGTGAGAAATGTTTTCTTCTTTCTTTTCTAAAAGTAGTTGTACCCACAGTTAGTGGCTCTTGCCCCTGTGAGTGGTGGGGTTTCTCGTCTCTGCTGCCACACTGCGCTGGGAGCTGACGGGTTTCCTGACTTGAGATCGTGGCTTCCGGCTCTCCATGCAGACAGGCCTTGGTGGGTACCACTCAAAATGGGCTGCAGGGCTGGGATTTCTATCAGTGGCGTGTATTAAGGGTCTCCTGGTGCATAGGGGTGGACTGTCCTATTTTGGGACATGATGTTCTTAAGAAGTTTTGAATTTGCACTGCTCTTGTTTTGTTAGTGGCTTTTACTCTGCTCCATACCCTTTTTTTCCCCCCTTGGAACAGTAGAATGTAACTGCTTTTAGTCCATGTGCCTATAATCTGTTGTGCAAAGTATCTGGTTTACCCATAAACTAGAAAATACGTGTATGCAGATATTAGAAGCCTACAAGAAAAACTGCTGCAGATCAGTAAAGCTGATCTTTGCTCTTTTACTATCCTGTGGTCTGTCTGTGACTATCTTTGAGAAATCAGGTAATGCAAAAACATGAGTCATGGACAGTTGTTTTTCATAGAGTATTTTACCCTACAAATCTGCAGAATGTATTACTTTCTTTGAATTTATTTTTGTGTATAACCACAAAGCAGGCAAATTCACTGGCTTGTGGACTTATTCTGTTTGCAAAGACTGGTGCCAGTTCACTGAATTCAAAACTAATGGGGTATGTGTTTGGAATGGCCAGTACACATGGCCTTACTGCTGTCTCCCTCCTGGGGCCATTTTTTACAGTTACGGAAAGTTCATATATGGAAAGTTTTTGCTTAGCATGCAAGACTTTCACATGCTCTCTTTACTGTTTATTTTACAATACTGAAATAATATAGCTAGTTGCCAGTCAAATATTCTTGATCTAAACATTGCTTAAATTTGGCTAAAAAATTAATCAAATTGTACCATGTGGGATTCTTGTTTAAACATTATTTAAAGTTGCTTCAGAGTGGGGATAGGCATGTAAGTTGCAGCCTATTCAGAAGAGCCATTTGACTGAATTAATACTTGTCCTGAATCACCTCAAGTTGTACCCAGTGGGTGATTAATCTGATAAAATTGTTCAACTCTTTAATAGGCTAGAGGTTAAAGGTTGCAGCAGGAGAGAGAAGACACCGGAGGCGACCACCACTGTGCTCCACTGAACTTGGGAGGAGAGTGGGACTTTGGAGCCCACAGAAAAATTCATAGTCTCAAAGACTCTCCTAGATTAGCAATGTCAAATGCCTGGTTTGCAGCCTTATATTTTTTGTAGTGATTAAATAAACCTATTCCTTTTCTTGTTTGGTGTTTTTGTGATTCCAGACTCTTTCTGCAGAAGCAGCTGCACAAACAAAGGGAAGGGGGAACAGGTCCTGATCTGTGAGAAGGTCCAGGTCTTGCACAATGTGGCAAACATTAACATTTAGAAAGGTTTCATTTATTATTATATTCTGATTAAAGAAATTGTAATGCCAGTCGGCAATAAGATAATCAGCTGACCTTACTGGCAGGCAATGAGGAACTGCTGAAGAAGCTTTCCACATCACTTGTTTGTATGCTGTTTCTGTATGACCTCCCATGGATAACAATCACCTTGGTGCCTACATAGACTCTGCTGGCTTGTATATCTTGAGTCTCCTAAAAGTATGAAATGAACTGATAACAGTTTCAATAAAATGCTGTGTTAGGCAACATAGCATAAACACTGTTGGGAAACAACTGGCAATAATAAAGGGAAATGGATTTGGTACAGACAGAAGATGACTGACCTCTTGCTTCTCAGCTGCATGGACCTTGCTAGAACTTTGCCTATGGCTCCTCAGCTGGAGTTGGTTCTGTCAGGCAAAAAGCAGCCAGGTGAGGAGAGGCTGCTCCTCAAGAGGAGTGAACCCAACACTGCTGGTGCGCTCTAACACTCAGATGCACCTCCTGATCCTCAGTGGAGTAAGGAAATCTGTAGGAAACTATGTGCAGAAATCTCCTCAGATCTGTTTCCAGATTTCTGCCAACTTAGTCTTGGTTTTGATTTTCCCTTAGAGTATGATGCTGATAACGCCAAGGTTGCAGATTTGATCCCTGTACGGGCCATTCACTTAAGAGCTGGACTTGATGATCCTTATGGCTTCCTTCCAACTCAGAATATTCTGTATGATTCTATGTGTAACTTTTGGGAGAATGTAGCAATTACCAGCTACAGGAGACCTGCGAGTCAAGAAAAGTTGTGGCCTGGGGTACCTCCCGGAGTTGCTTCCAGGAATGAACATGTGTTTGTTTTCTACTCCTTAATACGAAATTGAAATTGCATATTGCACACTTTTTCACATAAATTTTAACTTCATTATTCTGTGGAAGTAACAAAATTCTGGTTAGATCAAATCAGCTGGTTCCTTCCTTGGAAATTCAGTAGGACTTCTCTCTGCTACCTTTTCTTTCTTTTCAAGATCCCTACTTCTCTGAAAATGTGATTTGACTTCTGCTTGAGTGATACTTCTCACACACACCATGGAAATCCTTCCCAGTGTAACTACTAGGTTTGAAATGATGTGTGGTGTAATAGTTATAATCCTTCAAACTGTTATTTCTTCAAATTTCTCTACACTCTAAATGCTGAAAGACAGTGACATAGATACTACTTTGAGTTGTTTTACTGTGTTGTTTGGAAGCATGCTGCTGTGGGCTGCCAATATGTGATAACAAATACAGTGGAACTAATTTTTATTCCACTTTAAAAAAAAATTAAGTCATGCATGATGCATAAACTTTGTAGAAATCAAGGTACAGCATTTTTTGCTGAAGATTCTTTTTAAGAATAGATCTGTGGTGTTATGATCTGAATGTTGTGAGGCTGGATTTGTATTGTTTTTGTTTTTTTTTAAAGCTTAGGTGTTCCATGGCTGGGTATCTTACACTGAACATGTAACATCATAGCTACTGCAGTTCCTCAGAGTTAATAAAATTGAGAAGAAAAAGAAACAAGTCTAATTAAGTTAGTCTGTGGTAACATTCTTACATAAATTAGTGGACATAATACAGCCAGTAAACAACATTGAAAAGAATAAATGTGATGGGAAAGACCATTCTGGACCACTTGTCTATCAAGTTAACATCAGTCAAATCAGGGATTTTGACTTTGATCTGGGATGCCCTCCTTCGTAAGTGTCCTTTTTTATGAAGCCTGTGCCTGTCCAGAGCACTCCTGTTGTAGAGGTCTCTGCTGGAAGTGGCTCTTCTGTACTGCAGGTTGGCACTGTCATATGTGTATGTGGTGGCTCGAGGGTCACAGAGGCTCGTGAACACATCTGAGCTGCCAACATCATGTCGTGTTTCAAGCGGTCTGAGAAGCATGTTTCCATGGGGATCAACCTGTGTCAAGGAAGGAATGTGGATTAGACAAGTTCCTCAGGCAGCTCAAGGTGTTTTCCAGATGGACCTTCTGGCTCCACTTTCAGCTCCTGGGGCTGCAGTGACAGTCGTGCCTGGTACAGCATTCACGAAAGTGAAAAGATACTGAATACACTTTCCTGACCAGTGTGAAATTAGCTAATAAACATCTAAGACTTTCCATACTGACCTGCCTTTTTGGTCTGGGACCTTGTAATTCAGTTAGTTATCTCATCCTCTGTGAAGTAAAACTTTTCTAATTGTATCTTTAACTTGGATCATGGTCTTTATGAAATACTGATTTTTATTATCTTGTCACTAGGCACTTGAAGGTTTCTGTACACAAGGTGAAAAGAAAGTGTTGCTGTCTCTGCCCATTTTAAACAGTTTTATAGTTTTAGTGCTGTTACTTTCAGAAAGTTTTGTAACAATGAGTTCATGATATGAATAGCATAGAGGTACAATTATGTAAAATATGATGAAAATTGCTTTTGGACAATTACTATACTGTAGAGATGGAAATCATAGCATACCATTAACTTGCTCACGTGCCTTGTCATAATCCATCTTACTCAGTGAAACTTTACATTCAGTTGCATTTTTATGTGTGATACCAGTAGCAGTTGTTTCAAATATGTTTTTGTCACTGACTTTATTTGTGCTGTTACACAGTCAGAGCACTGTTTCAACTACCTAAGGAAAGAACTGGACACTGCAATCACTAGGTACATGTCTGGCACAATATTTTATATATATATACACACAAAGATATAGATATATAGACATAGATATATAAAGTATTTTCATATCATCATCTTTATGTATGAATATAATGAGCCATGAATGGCTGCATTGCTGAAGTGTTCACCTTTTCACAAATCTCCAGTTTTGTACCTGCTTGCAGTAAAACCTCTTTGGAAAAGGTTTTTGGTGTTTCCAAGATGATTTCTGATTTTGTCATAAAGACTTCCTAGATCTTTCAAAGTCACAGATGTTTAAAAATCCACTGTAACTCATATGAAGGAAATACACATCAGAACACAGGTCTCTTAAATGAAACTTCAAAGACTTCTCCTTGAGGCTTAAATATTAAAATTGGTTTGGCAAACTGTGATGTTGGACCTACTCCAAATATATTACAATCTAGACCATGTCTGTAGACGCCTTTGTATAAAGGAATAAAATATCAATTTTAGACAATATTTGTGAAGCACCAGTGATATGCAATGCTTTGTTTGCACTGTAAGCTTTATATTCTTAGTATGACATAGCAGAGCTAGGAAATAATATAATAATCTACAGCAAATTTGAAGTATGTTCAAGAAAAATCTCCAAGCAAAACACACAGGGAAACCCAGTCTCTGGGGGTTGCTGCAGAGGAAGGCTGGGAGCCAGAGAAAGCCTTGGTTCCATCTGGCAGTGTGGTAGATGTTCCTTCCCATCGCCAGGAGAAATCTTTACGTGATGACTGCTGACGTATTTGCACTGTGCACTGAGCACCTACTAACTGAAAACAAAGCAGTGAAGGGGCTGTTTGTACAAAAGCCACCCAAGAGAGCTGTGGGGTAAAAAAGTCTTCTAAATGGAGTAATAAATCAGCACAGATAGAAAATGCACTTGCCTGGTTTAGCAACTGATTCTGTATGTGCCGAAATGAACATTCAGTGAGAACCCCCCCGGTTCCCATCACTGTTTTGGTAGGAAAAGCTCGCATATTCTGAGTTAGAGAGGCCAGCTTGTCACAAATCAGCATGGTGTTTTAAATATTTGCTTGAGATATGGGCTACCCACTTTATACTTTTCAGGTCAGGTCTTCAGATTTAAGCAGAAGGAAGATTTAAGCTCTCCAGAGGACTGCCATAACTATGGGACTATTCATTACTCCAAAGATCTGATATTTTTTCTGTGGAAAAAACAATGATATCAGATTGTTTCTGTGTAAAAAGATTTTTTTTTTTTGACTCTCAGAAGTTTTGATAGTCAACATTTTCTTCCCATTTTTATGAAGTAGCTCTTTGAGCTGTCTTTGATTACTTAACCTAATGTGTAAGCTAATTGACTTTAGTCTTATAATAATAGGAACAGTAATGCAAGCATCGACTTCTCTTTTGCGAAGACAACTCCTACTGGCCTACAATCTGAAGTGATTCACAGGGATCTTTCTTAAACTAATATGCCCTTCCAGTTTATTATGAGGCAAGCAGTTTATGAATTCCTGCTCTAAGTGTTCTGAATAGACCTGTTATTTTTTAAATGAGTTTCATTTCAACCATTTTAGATGAGGTGATTTGTATACATCATGAAGCAATTCTGTCTTTGAATTGAAGTCTTTGCAATTCAGAGCAAAGGGCCTTATACTATCTTGACTAAATTAGCTCAGGGAAGTATTAAAGCTTTTCCTATGTACTTGGTCAAATTCTCTGTGTAACATGAAGCTTGTGGAAAATAGTTTATCTCCCACATAATTAAAAACCCTTTCAGTATATATTGAAGTTCACTCCAAAGGATTCTTAAAACTTGTGCAGCTGAGATTTTGTTGCTATTGAAGCTTAGAAATTCTACAAATTCCTCTAGGAATATGGAAAGTGTACATATTGTTAAGGGATCCCCTAAAGAGACTTGTTATTTTGTCATTGTTATTTTTAGAATGACTTAACAGCAAATATGTGAACAGTAAAACCTGTAATTTTTTCTGTCTTAAAATCTTGTCTTCCTTACTTAATACAAGGTTACCTGGGGCTTTCTCTTGTTCTGGGGAAGCCTGTGCATCAGAAACAGACAACAGCCTTTAACTCACTCCATGCCTCAGTGATGAGGCTCTTTCCTTACCTCAGACAGGTACTGCAGCTGTACAGTCTTTGACATATTTACATCAGATGGCATGACAAAAAATAGGGTGGAAGACACAAGGCTCTGTCTACTGAGTTTTCTGACTCACTAGCTGGCTGGCTGCTTGCTTGTGGAGGAAGGATGAGCCATATCAAGCTCAGAGTGCTTTTCCATTGCTCAGATATAATGCCTTCATTATTTCAAATACCACTTTATTGCTCTTTAACTGGAATGCCCTAAATTTTATTATATAAACTGGCCATTGATCAGATGAAATCAAGATTTCTTGCTTAACAGATATTCTGAGTCTAAATGAGTGTTTGCATGAACACTTTGGTTTATACAATGCATAAATCTTGCCTAAAGTTGTAGAAAGCTGAAGAATTGGTATTTTTTTGATCTTTTGAACATATAACAAAGAATATGTGAGGAAGATGTCAAAGCATCTAAAGCTGATGCTGCATTAGTCATCTGGTGTAATTATCAAAGTTTAAATATTCTTCAGGTGCATGTATGTGGTGATGCTTCTTGTAAGAACATTTGTATCTGTATTGAGACTGTATCTGTATTGAGTATATAGATTTTTAATTTTTCACTTGCAGTGGAACTAACTAAAGCCTAAATTAGCACAGGTACATATATATGAATTTTCATAAGCATATGATGTGTTCTTAGGAAACATCATTAAAAAGTAATAATTTTGCTTGTATGTTTACTTAGAAGATGAGTTTTCTGCTTAGGACCATCAAATGATATTTTAAGTGTAAAACAGTAAAGTAATAAAAAGAAACCAACCCAAAACAACAGTTCTGTGTTGACCACATAAAAGGTAGTCAGTCAGCTTGAGGGGAATAGCATGTTGTTATTCCTTGACAGGGAATGGCTCTCAAATGCTTAACGCTGTCTAAAATGAGTTTTTACCTACCTACATTTTTTACATTAACTGTTGGGAGATAAAAGGTAAGAACTTCTGTTTTATATCAATACAAACCCATCTTCCTCTTAAGATGAAAGATTCAGGTCCATGTTACTCATACAAGCTGTCTTGTTGGAACAAACGCAGTAGTGTTATCACAATCTGATCTGCAAAGAAACAGGTGATGCTCAGCAGGGCTATACTTATTCAGGTGGGGATTTACTTGGCATTTGAGCTAGTTTTGTGGTTATGTACTTTCCTTCTTTTTCTCCTTCCAGTAGCAACTGTATTGGAAAACCATGTTTTCCTTGGGACCTGTGGCTGGTCTTTGGATGTCTTGTGGTTCACAGAAGGTTTGAAAGGAAGGTGTCATGCTGTGCAGACCTGGGAAGCAAGAGACCATCTATTACTTGCCTTGTGTTGTCATTTATGAATCTTTTGATGGCTCAGCCCCTTTCCCATTCACCTTATGATTCCATTCTACCTTTTTCTCATACTTAAGAGATATCTTCTGTATAATGATTATTTACACTATCATTGTCTGGGGAAACAGAAGCAGTTGCATGCATGGACTATTTAAGTATTTTCTTGCTGGGTGGTTTGTTCTATTTACCCATAATTACAGTGGTCTCCTCAATGACATCTAGCTATCTAGCTTCAACAAATGAATGAGGACATATCAACAGTCTTTACGCTTTATTCAGAGAACAAGAAGATTGTTTAGTACAAATTAATATTTTTTGTATATTAGAAATCAAAATAGCATAAATTCTGAAACTGGAGAGACACTATTTCCACCTTCTTCAGTCTGTAGAGCAAGAAACAGCCACATAGGAAACAGCAGTTCAGTTTCATTTTTCATCTGGTCTTCTCTATACTGTCAGTATTGTGGTCAGCTTGCTGAGTGTTGCTCACACATCTAATGCTTTTGTTATCTGGCGAAGGAATTTGAACTCTTTTAGTCATGGGAGTTGTATGTCAGATGCGAATGATTAATATCTTCACCTGGCACAAAGAGAGGAAACACTGTTACATATCATCTATTGGTTAGAGGTCCCTGTACGGATAAGTGGTGTGGGTCAAGAGAAAAAAGGAAAAAAAAAATCCTGTAGCTATGTATACTTACAGTTGTACTT
>JAWWEW010000131.1:47489971-47604867 GCA_035583185.1 Anabacerthia variegaticeps
TAGAAATGATGATTGGTTATAGATATCTAATATGTTAATTGTTTGGAAGGGTATAAAAACTGTAACCTTACTGAGGGTGGGGTTCTTCGGGGATTTTTGGACGCAGAGATCCTTGTTGAAACAACGCGCGTTTTGTAGGCCCAGCGGAGGCCCAAAGCTTCCAAACTCCCAATAAGGGTATTGTCTATCTTTCTCCATTAACTTTTCTCTGAGTGCCTCTTTTCCAGGATTTTAGGCATCACTTCTGCTCTGCGCCATCATCACCTAGGGCCCATTTCACACCCCACCCTTCAAATCCGCTCCCACTGTGCCCCTTCGTGCTGGCACCCAGGGCAGAGAGGGGAGCTGCCTCCAGTCCTCAGCACTCCTGGCTTTACAAGCAGCCTCCACAGGCAGCCTCCGCCAGCCTCTCTGCAGTTCCTCTGACTTTCTGATGGAAGAGGGAATATTTTGGGCACCTTATTGCAGCTAAGATTCCCTTCTTCAAAAGGTGAATTATAGTAGGTGTAGTTGTTAAAACCCACAATGGTGCCAAATAAACACTTGGGATACCACAGGACAGATTACAAAAAGGAAACAAGCACAACCTCCTACAAAAGGATTGCACCATGTTATTGGTACACCGTGTGATGATGCTGGATCTTCACAAAAAGAAGAGCTTTATAATTTAGACAAATGGGCTTTTCACTAGGGTTGGAAAGGTGTCTATGACTTTGGCTACTAGATGAAAAGTACAACTAGTAGGTAATAAAGTCAGTTGACCAAAAGGAAGAACCTTGTGTGGAAGATATCAGCTGGTGACAAGCCATCACTGCTTGACCACAGCACACCATGTTTTTAACCTTTTCAAACTTCAGAGAGACTTCCAAATACATAAAAAAATGGATCTAGTGTAAGCTACTACTGTTTCAAAATATACCAATTTCTTCCTTGAATTTACTCCATTTAAAGATGAAGGAAATTATGAGAAGGGGATAGTGATATTTTTAAGTCAGGAGCACTCACATTTATTAGCTCTCTTTTTAGAAGAGTAATTGAGCAGAAATGTCTTCCTGTGGTTTTATGTAGAGCAAAGCTCAGTACATTCATTATTTCCTTGGCAGTCATTGTAATAACTCTGGTAGACACTAATAAGGTGTAAACTCTCCCTGAGCAGTCCATTCCCTGACACGATGCGATTGTTACTGTGTGATGCCTTTATTCTGTGCTTTGCACATTGTTGTAGGTGTGTGAGAGGCACTGCTTTCACAGCTGACAGTGGCTCACATGTGTAGGGCTTGGAGGCTCTCATGTTCAATAGGCATTGATATGGCTATTTTCTTTCCAAACTAGCAAACTTGAGAAGAAGAGAATTGGCTGCAGTTTAAAGACAGGAATCGATCTCAGCTCTGAACTGACTTTGCAGAGGACAGATCGCTCCTTCTTTTTGAAGCGGACAGTGCCTTTAAGAGAGGAGCTGTAGTGATGCAAATTACGAAACCTTAAAGTGTGGAGCAGCGCTGACTTTTGTCTAGCAGGCCAAAACTTCATTTCGGGCAGCAAATGCCTTGGCATTTACAACGGAAGAAAGCTATTTCAATGATAGGAAAAGTGCGTCTTGCCTGTGCAGTGGCCAGTGTTAATGCTGATTTGTCCCCTGAACTTATCTGTACTGCCCAGGTACCCCCCAGGCAGCTCTTTTCCCATGTAATCCGTTTCCCTCTGCATATGTATCCATGTCACCAATTTAAAGGGATGCCTCTGCTTTTGTGACACAGAGAGCGGCACTCGCAGCCGCACAAGGATGCGCGGACACGAACTGCATAGGAGCCAGACACCGCGAAGCTGAAACATTTCAATTATGCCCACCGCAAGCTCCAAAGCGCGGCTGGAGCCCTGCGTGTCTGCGCGGGTTCCCGATCGCCGGCCCCGCGGGGGCGCCCGCACCCCGCGGGAACGGGAGCGGGAACGGGAGCGCTCCCGCCCGCCTACCCGCACTCCATCGCACAGCTTCCCCACGGATTCTGCGTCTCATTTTCTTCACCTTAATAATAAGTTTTTTTTTTTTTTAATTAATAAGTGCCCCATGAAAAATATGTGATCCATTTAAGCCTTTGTCTGCTTGCTAGATTCTTTTCCATCTTCAAAACCATTAAAAAATACTTAATTGCCCAGCTCAAGATATGAACCTCTGCTTACTAGAAAATATTGTCTAGAAATGAAAATATAGCCCTTGAGGTGCCAACACTTTTTTTTTTAACTTCTAGAGCAGCAGTTGAGAGTTTAAGTGAGAACACTCGGTCAGAAGTACCACAGATCTAAAATGTAAGTAGATACACACACAGCAAGAAATAGGTTATGTATAAATCTTGCTGTTCACAGGAAAAATATTTTAGAAATGTTGCTGACATTGTGATATAGCTGAGGTTAACAGTGTATTGGATGTCACAAGCCTGTTTCATTTTCCACTGCAGCACTTACCACCTCAAATACCTCTGGGATAAATAAGGATCTGTGTTACATTAACAAATAGAAGTCATGGTTCCGCTATCATTACCAATTCAACAGAGATGTCCCTTTTTCCTTCTGATTATCCAGAG
Organism: Anabacerthia variegaticeps; assembly: GCA_035583185.1. Classification (NCBI taxonomy): domain Eukaryota; kingdom Metazoa; phylum Chordata; class Aves; order Passeriformes; family Furnariidae; genus Anabacerthia; species Anabacerthia variegaticeps. The sequence continues at coordinate 47,492,551 of JAWWEW010000131.1, forward strand.
TAAGCAGCTCTGAAACACCCAGAAGCAGGGTCTCTTCCTTAGGATCTCAGTCTAAATAGGGATTTTCGGAAGACTACACCAATTGTGTGTGCCCCAAATCTTTTGGCCCTGTGTAAAGAAATGAGGCTGGAACACAGCCCTCTTCCATCCCTACTGGATCATGCCTTTTGAGTCTTTGCTGCTAAATGTATTATTAAATGTATTCTTATATTTTTGTTGTTATTATTCCTATGATTGTATTCAAACAGAAAGATGTATTTCTCCTACACACCACTGAGGTGATCCATACAGTGGTAAATGTATTGTACTATTTCAACTTAAAACTGATGTGAATGGGGCACCACAGATCTGAAGACATGTTTTGGAAATCAATGTAACGAGCTAACATTAAGGTAATAGAATTGAAATGGCTCCCTGCCACTTGTGTTTGAGTGGGTGTTTGCATCTTTAAGTTACTTTTTTTTTCACCGAGAAATATTTTCTATAGGCAGATGGGAGATTTTAACTGGGGATATGAGTCAGAATTAAGCCTTAGCAACACTGACCCAAATGAAAACTTGGTTAGACTACTGGAGTACTACATCTTGTCAGTTTTTTAAGAAGGTTTCTCAAATAAAAATAAATGTTATGTATGGGGCAATCTGTTCCATCCCAATTGGAGACATCACTTCCTATCCATTAGAGGCAGAAAATCAATGTTAAGCACAAAGTCTCCCTTGCAACATCCTAATCTAGTTCAGAGAGACAACCTCGCCTTAATTTGCAAGTACTTTTAACATTGGTTCGTTGTTACTTGTTAATGTTTTTTGCCCCTCTAACTTTTTAAATCTCATTTGCCAATGAAACTTGATACAAGCTTGAAAGTCCTTTGGGAGAGAAATGGTTGGTTTTCCTAATACCTCTTTAATGGCTAACACAGCAGGACTTCTCTGAATGACTGTAGTGTCCTTAGAGGGTAACATTGAAGGACTCTGGATAAGTAGTCAAACTTGTACTGAAAATGCTTTCCCAGTTAATTTGCCTCCTTCTACTGGATTATGCCAGTGATATCAAAGTACCCACTGAGCCTAAAATAAATACAATGCAATGCACAATAAGAAATGCACATTATTATCTTTTACCTAGTGTGTGTGTCTTATGCAAGAGTACCTCCTATAAGGCATGCTGGTATTTTTATTTTGTGTCCTGTTCACTAGTAAGCATTTAATCCTCATTAGTTATTAAAAAAAACCAAACCAGCAACAAATCAAGGAATTATTAAGAAAGGAAAGCAAGTGCAAAATTCTTTGTTTGCATTTCCATACACATTCCAATTCACGTTGTGCTATTTCTTGATTACTATATGCAGTTTTCTTTCTTTCCCCAAAACAGCAGTATTAAGTTGGCTAGAAAGAAAGGCCATGAAGATGAAGAAGAACAGACTTGCTTCTATCGAAGAAAGAACTGTCTGAGTCATGATTCTCTAGCCTGGAGGCAAAGTGGCTAAGGGAATGTTATTATAAAAGTCTGTAAGATCCTACATTAGCACGGTGAGCCTGAAGAGCACATGATTATTTATAATCAATCAGACTTCCAGACCAAGAAAGCAACAAATCATATGCCCGGTGGATAGTTTGAAAGAAATAAAGGGAAATATAGCATACAGATAAACTGCAGAACTCACTGTGTTCACTCAGTGACATTAGTGTCAGAAGTTTATGCTTGTTCAGAAGTTCCCATACAGTCACAGACTAGAAATCTATCCAGGTTATTAAATGCAATGGTACTATTTCTGACTTGATGTAGCAATGTGCAGAACACTTACTGGAGGTGTTTACTAGGAAAATATCAGCATGTATATCCTATGTTCTGTTCTAGCGTTGTTGATATGTACTGCTGGCCACTGTCAGAGACAAGGTGATGTGTGAGATAGACATCTGATCTGAGGCAGTACAGCAGTTAAGGGCCTGACATGTTCCTCTGCAGCCTGATTTGCCCATCTCATTACTTTCATCTTTACAACACTTTTCTTTCATCACTGCAGTGATGATTTTTAGCCTGATGTTGAGACCCTCTAACTCTACACATCTTTCTGTTTCCTGTAAATCAACCATGATTAGACAGTCTCGTTCATGCCCACACACTTTGTGCAGTAGTAAGCAACCTGCCCGTAGTAACTCAGAGGCTAAAATGTCACTGAAAACTCAGAAGTCTCTTATATGCAAATGTTTAGTGAGCAGGGAGAGTAATTTAACTTTGGACTTGAGACATTTTGATGACCTGTTGTCTAAAAATTTTCACCAAGGATATATTGCTTTTTAAATTTTTTTTAGCAAAGTAGGTGTGCAGTATGTGTTCCTGACTAGACTAGATATTCATGTAGAGTGGCTCTGAAGCATGGAGTTTTTAAATGGCATATTAGTTACTTTGGTAGTTACATCTCCTGAGGATCTCTTTGTTTAATTACTTCCATGTGTCTCACTTCTTTGCCTCAATCCCCTTCTCTTGTGGGGTTGAACGCACTGAAGTGGTAAATGAAGTCACACTGTGGTGTTCTTGTCTAAAGGCTAGTAAGCAGTGATTAGGGCAGCAGCTATGTATGAGGAGGTTAACCCCAACAGTCTCCTTGCCTTGAGTCCCAGTTCACTTGCTGTTGGTACCAGACTGTTCTTGAGAGCCTGGAACTGGCAAGGGTTTGTTTCTTTCCAGCATCAAGTGTCAGAAGTCCCAGTCATCTTCTCTTCCATTCATTCTGAGATGTGCTTTTCCTGAATCTGTTTTGAGCTTTCTCCATCTCCCTTTCTTCTTTTCCTTTTGAAAGGACACTTATAAGGGATACCAGCAGTATCTCAGTCTGCAGAAAGTTGAACCAAAGCTCCTGACCTCTTCCAGAGAGGTTTGCTTGCTTTCTTTCCCCTTTCTTTTTATATTCATCCCTCCTGGTTTGACGAGGAGGGAAAAAACCCCATATTTTCAGAAACACCAAAATGCAGACCACAAATTGTTTCTACTCCAGTCCTGGCAGCGCAGGCCAGGAGTGCCAGAGTCAGGATGAGAGACCTTGATGTCTTGAGAGAGACCTGACCTCTCCTGAAAGCCCAGTTATTGAAGTCCTTCACCTCGCTTGCTAATTCAAAGGACTTCCACACCTTCACATGACTCTGACTAAGGTAACTTACTTGCAGTGCTCTCAGGAGCACATTTTATGTAGAATTTATAAGTCTGATGCAAATTACTCTTTTCAGCCCCCAGTTTGTTTCTCTTTTTTTTCCTCATCTGAGCTGCTGTACAGTAGATGGCTATCCCTGTCTGAGCCATAATCCTGTAAGTTTTTTCTGACTTGAGTTGCTTTACAAAGTTAAAAAGGGAACAACACTATTTATAAGCACATTATGTAAACATTAGCAACAGAAGTCCAGCTGCTTAGCATTCAATTAATTTAGTTCAGTCAATATTGCATGGTACACAGTTTTGTCTGCTCGTATTGTAAACACATCTTGCCCTTGAGCACTTATTTCATTTGACTAATTAAGATCTACTTCTAAGTGCTCTCATTTTGTTGCCAGGCAGACTCACCCAATTTTAGATACAGCTGTTGTACTTGGTGAAAAAGGCATTTGAAATCCAGGTCCATCTGGTTGGTGCTCCAGTGTGTCAGGCCAAAACCTGCCCTTCTTTAAGGCAGTAGCGTCTCTGCTTTCCACAGGACTCAGACTGGAGATGAATCAGGACTTTTTGTGCTTCTTACCTATAGCAGCATGTCTTATACGAGTACACCTTATATTTCTATGCAAGACTGTGTTCCTGTCTGAGACAGTGAAAACCCTTTTAAAATTTTAATTACTTAATACAGGTGCATACATTTTTCAGAGAGGTAAATATGGAGGCAAGTATGAGGCCACTGTACTTGGTCTTTTTAGATAAATAATGACAATGAAGTTTTCATGGTGGTCTGCCCTGTTTTTTCTGATTCTTCTCCCCACTGAGGGAAGAGGGGGGTAAGCAAGTGACGGGCTCAACCACAACATGGTCTCACTCACTACTCTGACTACATAAGTAGCTTAATTTTCAATTCATGAACAACTGTAGAAAGATTTAAAGTTATAATGAGCTACATTAAAATTTTCATTCAGATAAAATTAAGATGAATTGAGAGGAAGAAAAAGTACTTTTCTAAACAAAATTAATTTCGAATAAAAATACCAACTATATTGACTTTTGAAAATGAAATATTGACTCATTTTAGAAAGTGTATTTTGCAATGCACATGTATTGTACTTGTACTCCACTCCATTTTCTGCATGCATATTCTCCCAAAATACAGATAAGTTACAGATTACTTAAACAGTAAAACTTTGCTGGGGAAAAATTCTTGCCTGAAAAATACCATGTTCCCTGGGGCAATGAATAAGCTGAATTCAGGAGCAGAGTGCAGGCCCGCCCCAAGGAGATGAGTGCCTTCTTGGACAACAAGATGAATGAGATAGTTCTATGGTTGCCACTTTTCCTTAAGCACTAAAGAATGAGTAGGGGATTTCTGCAGCTAAAAGCATGGGCTAAAGTCAAGGAACAGGCTTTTTAGATGGTTGATGTACAAAGTGTGCTTGGCATCTGCAGTTTTGTGTGGAGGGAGGCAGACATGCAGCACACACTCATTAGTGGACTAATATAATGGAGGGGCAGGTGCTTCATGAAGGGAGAAGATCCAAGGTCCTATAATCAAAAGATGCTGAATAGTTTTTTGTGTGCCTAATCTTGTTGATACATATTCCTGGCCACAGTAAGTGTGTGAAATATTTGAATTACAGGTTCTGTTTCTTTGACCTTAAGTGTGAATACAAATAAGGAAATCATAGTCTGTGTGGTTTGGATTAGAAATGGTAAAAGTTTAAATAACGGGTATTTTTCAGGAAGAGCTCTCCATAGGTAATTTAGTGATACCAGAATCACAGAATCAGACAATCATAGAAAGGTTTGAGTTGGAAGGGAGATCATCTAGTTCCCCTGTCAATCTGCCCAACCCTCCTGCTGTGGGCAGGGACACCTTTCAATAGACCAGGTTGCTCAAAGCTCCATCCATCCTGGTCTTGAACACTTCCATGGATGGGGCATCTTCAACTTCTCTGGGCAACCTGTTCCAGTGCCTCACCACCATCACAGTAAAGAATTTCTTCCCAATATCCAATCTAAACCAATCCTCTTTCAGTTTGAAGCCATTCCCTCTTGTCCTGAAATCTTCCAATTTGTTCTGGGTTTTGTTTCTTTTATACAACAATTCATGCCTTGGCAGAAGACAAAGAAATACATAAACTATACTTATGACTGTAACATTCTAGGACAACTGCATTATCTCAAAGCACAGTATGCTGGCTCTTCCAGCATTGTGATATGACCAGGTGGAGAGACTATTTTTCCTTCAGCTCTGACTGCAGAAATACAGACTCATCTAAGCGCACAGTTGCTTCTGGAGAAATCAGCCTCTCCCCTAAATGAATCCTTAATTTATTTTAAAGCAAGCCCAGCTTTTCCTTTTTGCTGTTCCCCTGGCCTGGGAACTGTCAGAGGCTGAAAACTGAGACCTAATGAGGCTATGCTGGGAAGTGACTCAGTTTCAGCTTTCCTGTCCTCCAGGGTGGTCACCAGGGAACGGCCTGAGTCCTGTATCAGTACCTCTGAGGATACTGAGATGGCACTAAATGAGAAGAGCAGTTGGTGAAAATAACCACATTCCTTCTGTGTGCAATGGAAAAGTGCTTAAGATATACCAGACTTGGCTAACTTTATATATTCAGGTACTGGAATCATTGAATATAAAATATTTGCTATTAAAATCTATGCATCCATATAAAGTCAAGCTATCCATCTTTTTGAAAATAAAAAGGGAAAGTCATATAGACTATACTATCAGCATAGGAGTAACTTGTAAATTTGTGTGTGGTGTAAAAATACATTGTGAAAGTAACATAACTGATTTATAGTCCTCTGGGGAAAGAAATCTTTCCAAAGTGTGGAAACAGAGCAGTCACTGTGGCTTAACACTAGTGTGCTGTGAAGAATAAATTATTTTATCTTAGTAACTGATTTAAAAGATGAGTGGTAAGGAATGACTTAAACTAAGCCAAAAATACATTTTAGATTTCGATGTGAAAAAAAAGGAAACATGCTGTCCTATTTGGCTAATTTCTCAGTTTCAATATCAACAAGCTATTTGTGAATCTGCTTCTGAGAGTATCTAAAAACCAACTTGCTCAGCTTCACAGCACTGTGCTAGTCTTTCTGTTCCTGTGATGTTTAAATCTGCTTCTGTGGATGCTCATGCTGTAACTTTAAAACCTCTCCTGTTTTTCTGCCAGCATGTTCTCTGCAGCTCAGAAGGATGCCATGTCAGAAGTTAATGTGGATTTACAGATTGTTGTGTGTATGCAGAGTCTCCACGGCTGATCCTTCCGTGAGTGTATTTGCAACGATACAAGCTTGCTGTGTTTATTCTGCACAGGGTATATCGAGTAACCTAGCATGTATTGTCTGAATGTCCAAAGGAATTATTAAAGTGAGTTTCAAACTGCAAAATATGTTGCCCAGAGAATAATCACTTTGCTGTTCCAATGGGCAGTATATGGGATAAATCCTACAGTCTTTTGTGCTGATCTCCATTCCTGCTCTTGCTGGGATGTTTCCTGTGATATTGTCTTGCTTATGAGTGTGCTGTGATAAAGCGTGCTCTTCTGTTTTCTGTTTATTAACTATTCTTCTGCTAGGCTAGTCACTTGAACATGGCATTTGATGCAGGGCATGTTGTTTGTGAAATAAGACATTTTGTGCCTGTCACAGTGCAGGCAGCAAGGGGCGCACAGCAGGCACGGGTGGAGACCCACCTGCACTTTGGTGAACTGTGAACACTGTGAATGGGATGAGATGCTAAGAACATCTATTGCTTATAGGTGGTAGATTAAGTCATGATGGACAGGCAGAAACCCTTCTGCCCTTTCCGTTCAGATAGTTAATGATCTCAGAAAGATGCACTGTTTGAATGATCTGAGTTTTGGAACTCATACCTCTCTCTCTCTTCTTAGTCCACGAAGTCTGAAAGAAATTTAAGGCTGAATAATTAAAGGAATTGGCCAGAAGCAGAAGAGAGCTTTTATTCCCAGTGCTACACTGTAATAACCAGAGACAAGTCAAAGTGGAGAAAATGAGAGTTTTTCCCCAGGGTTTGCAGGGCCCATGGGGAGCGACACATGCCAGAACACGGGTTTATGGCTGACAGGTCTCATGGGGGAGCAGGGGCAGTCTGACAGGCGGGTGAGTGAGAGAAGCTCTTCATTTACAGATGCAGCAAAATGTAAGCAACTGTGCAGGGGGGAGCTACCCTCATTAGGAACATCAGAAATGGAATCTCTTGGGTCTTCCTTTTTTTATTTCTTTTTTTTTTTTTTTTTTGCATTGGGAAGGGGCCTTGCAACCGGCTTTCAGAATACTCTGAGCAACAAGCTTCTTTGAGAAGGGAGAAATTATGCCTTCTGTGGAAATTATTTGATGTTTGGTGAGGAGAAGCAGGATGAGACCAGATGCCCGTTCAGTGGTTTTGGATACTTTAGGGAAAATACATTAGTGGATCCAGCTCAAAGCTCTTGCTGCCTCAGGTGCCAGAACAGTAATATTCATCAGTGAATTTTTATTGCCAGACATGAATAAATTGCTAGATATCTGGTGCCTGCAGACAGGCAAAGGAAAAGACGTATGGAAAAGCTTGGATTTAAGACAGGTTTTTCATCTCTAAAAAAATATTCCTATTTGTCTGAGGTGTAGGTTCTTACATCCTTGATAGTTCAAATGCAATCATAGCCTGGATCAATGCAATCTTGTCTCAAGCAGGAAGCTGTGATAAATCTCTTCAAATCTCATTCTGTCAGACAGCTCTGTGCCAACAAAGGTGATAATGAATGTTTAGGTATGAACTCAGTTGTTGTTTTTTTCTGGCAACAAACTATGTAGAGGTTCAAGTGGAGTATTTTATTGATTTACTGTAATACTAAGTCAGTTGTGCTTTGATTGAAGCATTACATATATTTAGTGTTAGATCTATTTCTGTATGAGGAAGGGACAGCCAAAAAACCAGTGGAATCAAGGAGAACTGCCATTTTTTTGAGTTCACACAAGTTGAAGCCTTAAAATCTGTATTATATAAAATTTTAGTATAGCTCTTTTAGCTCACTAAGCACCTTTGTACAAAATTTCTGAAACTGTTGTTTAATGTTCTTTGTCAAGAATTCCAGTGGACAAAGATTTTAGCAAGGTGAAAAAACAGCTTTCTGGTAGAAATGTTCTTAGAATAAGACATAACAGAGTCATACCACTTGGTATGGCCAGTCAAAACTACTTAGAAGCCTGGAAGCCATTCCAAGAAGGACAAAGATGATGAGGATGACAAGGGTTGGAAGGAAAGGGTGGTCGTTTTGGGACCACTGACTCAAATTCATGAGGTGTGGCAAGGGCAGTCTGATGGAAGGGGTGATTTTGGGGATGGGTGAAACCAATGAGGTAATGTCCAAATATTGTAATTAGATGGTATTATAATAATTGTAAAGGCCTATATTGTTGGTGTGTGCAATATATTTTGTGGACCAAAGCTGCCACAATTGAAGAGCTGCTTTTTGTCTTTCTATACTCAAAATTTTCCAGAGAATTGTTTCTCTGATTTTAGGCAACAAAATGGTTTCTAGGAGTGCTGATGACAAGGCTAATGCATGGTTCAGTGTTGCAGTGTTGATCCCTGAACTATGCTGCCGCATTACAGTTGTCATAGAGACACAGATTTTTTGAGACCAAAGGGACAGTTCCGATAAACTGCTCAAACCTGCTGTAAAACACATAGTAGCTTGCCAATAAGTAAATAACTTTGCCAAATTGGAGCACAGCCTGACCCTTCCTCTCCTGTGACAGTGGAACATTTCACTGAAGTTTGGGAGATGCTGTAAGTAAAACACTAAATGGGGATTTAATTTATTGTCACCGATGCTGTCAGCACACCATTTTTTTCTGACAAGTGAAAGCCAGGTGCAAGCTTAGTCCACAAGGTCACAGTGTGATTGTGATACCAATGGCTTCAGAGGGACGAAGAGTATTAGAGTAATAACAGTATTCAGTCTTATCTTGTAGGTAGTGTGATGAGATCAGCACTCGTATTTGTAATGAGGGATTCCAGAGTGGGGCAGGTGCAGTCAGAACTCTGACAGAGAAGCTCTGGGTGATACAGTTGTAGCAGTCTCATGCTACTGTCCCTGGTTGTTTGCCTCCTCCTTCTGTCTGCTCCTTTATCAGCTGAAATCTGTGTCTGCATCTCACCCATGCCAGTCCAGAGCCTGTCGTGGCTGCTGCTAGGGACAGTGGACTTGTGCCAAGGCACTGGGTTCTGAACTGCCATAGCCAGTGTAGCCCTTGCCAGAGGCTACCTTGTGCAGCAGAACTAACAGCTGGGGGATTTAACATCTTAAATTGCCAAGCTGACATCCATCAGAGCTCATGTGAGAGTGCCAAGCAGTCTGTGTAACCTCCAGCCAAGTATTAAGTATCCTCTTTCCCAGTATATGCTAATCTGTGAGAAATGGATTGTTACAGATCCCAGCTCTGCTGATGAAGCAGTTCCAGTTATAAAATCCCTTGATTTTGTACACAGAAGTTTCCAGTGGCCATCACGGTATTAGACACTGGAACAGATGTAAAATGTCTGATATGGTCTCCCCATCTGCCACTGCAGAATTTGGAATAAGGTGAACTGCTTGAGTAAAGCTGTGAAAAATGTGTGTGAAGGAACATGCGCCACCAAAATGCTCTCCTCCTAAATGTATATATTTCTCTGGTTGTCAGTCGTGCATACATAGCTTCTACAGTCCTGTGAGATAGCTTCAGGAAAGCTGGAAATGCAATTTTTTTAATGAAAATAATCTGCTGGCTCAATGTAGGCATGCATTATCCATGCCTTTGCTGTACTGCTAGGGAGGTTTGATAACAGGGCAGCGTTTGATACCATGTGCTCTTTTCCATTCCTGTGTCACACAGGTTTTTTGTTGCTATTTGCAATGCCTGAAATTACTCACTGGTAAGTAGTATTAAGGAACAATTCTTAGCACTTTAGATTTTCAGGGATTGTCTTTCGCTAATTTCCACAGCATCCCTGTGAGGTGAAATGACTCACTGCCCTTCTGCTCACAAAGAGTGTGATGTTCATCTATTCTTTAAGCAATTTAACTGTGGGACTTCTTGGTTCCTCTGGAACATGCTCTTTCTGCAGCAGGAGTAAGTCTCCCTTAAAAACACATGGAAGCTCAAAAGAGGGCCAGGTTGTGTGTGCTGCAGCACTGGTGTGCTCTGGCACTGCCGCAGAGCTGTTGTGGATGCACGGGGGAGCACTCAGCTTCTGGAGGGGAAAGTGTGTCTCCAGCTTGCTTGTTTTAGAGGTGGGGAAGCACCTTGTGATAGAAAAAGGATTTGCTCAGAAGCCACCTGCCTGCCATCCTTCAGGAACAAAGGAAATGCTGCAGCTCTCGCAGTGCAATGGTACAGCTCTGCAAGCTGGTGCTTCTATGGATTAAACCATATAACTGTACACAGTATGAAAATCTTTCCAGTGCTTTGAAAATGGGTTGGCAGTGCACATACTGCACAGTATCTGTCTAGTGGTGAGAAATGCTGCTTGCTATTACACAGGCTGTTCCAGATTTGCTTAGTGACTATAGCACCACCTTTCCCTGGCCCTTTTATTTAAGGAACAGTTCTGCCCTGGGGTTTATTTAATTCCTGTCTATCCCAAAATCGAGGTGGATAAGCCTTTATATCAAAGGGATTTTTTTTTAACAAAACAAAAAAAAAGAACAGTTTTATTTTAATCCTAGCTCTGTGAACATTTGCATACTGGCACAATAGAAAGCTTAATAGCTGAAGGGTGATGCAGGAGCCGGAAGGAGAGCTTGAGGATGGGAATCATAAACCAGTTCCGTCATGGAAGGAAATGCCACGTGCCTGATACATGTGGCATGAGCAGAGAAGCAGTGGTCGTGGCTATCACCTCTTTATTCACCCTCTCCATTTTTCCCCCTCATACCTTTCAAGGGGATTAGTGGTACTATCAAGTGCAGAGTACTCTGACAACTGACTTACTTGTATTCGAATGCTGAAGAAAGAAGCAGGCAGTCTGCCCTTCAGAACTCTTTTCTTCCAAGTATGATCAATAATTTTCAAGAGTTTTAAAGATGCAGAGAAGAAGAGCTGTGGTGCACTAGAAAGTATATTTTAGGTGGAGAATTGTCAAAGGCGCCAGTATGTCTGACACATCTACTACCTGTGGGCTTTCAGGAGGAGGTAAGCATGCCTGTGCTTTTTGAAAATTGTTCAGTTGTTGGTAGAACTGACCTCATGAGAATTAATCCAGTCTCCAGTTTTGACCTGTTGGCAAATTGTGATCGGCTCAACAAGTATTAACATACCAACGTACTTATCTCTGGAGACATGAATTATTTATGCAAGTATTCAAAGGGTCTGGAAAGCAATTTTCTCTTGGGGATGTATGACTGGCCACATGGCTGACATGGTATTCTCTCATCCCTGATTGTGTTAGCATTTTAATAGCTTATTCCAGCTGATGTTAATTTTGATTCATGATGAGGTCTCAGTGATAGTAATAAGTCCATTCTCACTGAACATTTAACCCTACAAAGTTTCATTTATATGAAAGCTGAGAATAAAGAGGTATGAACCAGTCAAGTGTCAGTCTGATTTTATTATTCAGGCTGCTAGCTGATAAATGCTTATGTACTTTGATCAGCTTCAGTCATGACTGAGCTGGAGACTTCAAATCAACTACCTCCCAGCAAATAAATTCATGTATTAATTCAGTATGAAGGCAACTTCAGTATCATCGTCCATTTTAACTGCTGCTGTATTGTATATATATCTATTTCCTCTGCTGATCAGGTAGAAAAGTTACTGAGGAGATGTGTTATGCACTTTATTTTGAAAATCAAGATATGATTCATTCTCCAGATAGCATGCCTTAATAGTTTTAAGCCGGAAGATGAGCCAAGCAGCAGCAAGCAACACCAAGAAAACAGATGCATGCCAAAAAAAGGCAGAGGACTGCAAAGCCCAAGGATAGGATGACAAGCATGCATCTTAACAAGCAAATTCCTAGGTCCTGTAAAATAGTGGATTATGACACTCAGACAGAGTTTTGAACTCTCAGAAAGTGACTAGGGAGATCAGTAGGGTGATGGGCAGCACTAGAAAGGGAAGCTACAATTGCCTACTGCCTCTGCTTTTTGGGAAGGAGAAGAAAATGGCTGTATATGTGTTCATACCCAAGGGTGTGGGTTTGTGATGCTTCAGTCAGCTCAGGGCAATGGAGATAGGGACAGGCTGACTGAAAGCAGATGTACAGGGAAAATTAATGCCTATTGGTCTAACATGAGTTGCATTCATTACATGCACATCAACTTGGCCCAGCTTGCCATGCTACTGTGTCTGTTGAGAGGGTTTAATATGGTGCATAACCAGTATGTCCCTCCAGACTCTTCCTTGTAAGAGCTGAATGGTGAACAAAGAATAAGCTACTGTGGAGACTCTGGACAGCAGCTATTGAGGTGCTTCATGGGCAACCTTGACAAAACTGGTCGCTTGCTTCTCTTTCTGAGATGTCTGTGTGCAATGCCAAAACACTAGCATCTTAAAAAAACCCCAAACCTCAAAGAAATCTCTAAAGAAATAAATGAGCGGGTACAGTTCAGATGAGGCTCTCCATTAAAAATATTTTTCATTAAGCCAACTATGAATGTTTACTTGATTAAAACCTTTTTCTGGTGGAATTGTAGGTTTGTTTTTTTTAACCTGGCAGAAAATTTCTAAAATTAGTATAAAAAGACTTTCTGGGAAAAGGAGCAAAAGCAAATAATTCTTGGGAAAGCATTCCATGTTTCTTATCAAACAGTATAAAATCTAAATTAAAAGCTGCTCCTCTGCTCCTCCACTGACTTATATTAAGGCTGATATACACTTAGAAAAAAATATTTCATTATGAAGAGTAATTTTGAAGGTATTTCACCATTTCAATGCCTTAAATAAGGCATTTTTTCTTATAACATTAAATAGAAATTATAAATTAGTATAGACACTGGGCTGACAGCCCATCTTGTGCTGGGCTCTTGTGAGTCCATCAGTGCTCTAGACTGACTATATGCTTTTTTTCAGTGTCTGACAACTGCCACTTCAGATATGTTGAGATATATTACATTTATATATACACAACTCATTAAACCTCTTTTCAGTCCACAGCAAAATCTCGTATCATGAATTTCTGCAGAATGAAAAGTATATTTACTGGACTTCTCAGAAATTTTATTTCCTTGAATGGGATGTGCTACAAACAATAAAAACATTGCTTTTGTTGATTGCATAAATACTAGGAAATTATTTTGGTTAATCATGGATCAGTTTGTTTCTCTGTTTATTTAAAACTTCAAACAACCCATCAAATGCTAAAATTGTCCTTTCTTCACAGTAAATTGAAACAAAATGCTGTATTTGGGGAAATCTTTCTAGACTCTCATACTTTAGAGGGAAGTATTATTACAAAAAAAGAGATTGCTTAACTCAGTGCAACAGTTGCAATGTGAAAAATGGAAATTCTATGAAAACTGCAGCATTATTTTGCCTTGGACTTTAAGTAGTCTCAAACAGTTTGTTTGGACAGACTCCTCAGTGATCAGTGGCAGCAGCTGGTTTGACCAATGACAGAATAAAGATTCTTTTCAAAAACCTGTACAGGCATTCTCTAAAAGTGAGCATCATAAGAGATATAGATACTATGTTAATGACAAACATTTTTAAGTGCATGTCTTGTTCCTATGCTCATGGAAGACAATGACAAAGCTCTCATTAACCTTGGTGCTGAAGGATCAAGTTGTTTCCTTTTATAACCTTCAAGTGATTTTGTGAGAGCAATTGATCAATCCTGCCACAGCCATGTGGGACAGATGCTAGTCTGGATGTTAGAGATGAATGCACCAAGGTGGAGTAATTAATTCAGGTTTTCCAGTGATTACGCACCAAAGGTGGACAGTGCTCAATTGCTCTTCCCTGAGCTAATCATCAATACCCTCCTCCCTCACTCGACAAGAGATTTTGGAAGACATCTTACAAACTGGGATCAACCAATACTGCAAATGAAACATATTTTGGCTTGTATTATAGAAATCATTGGGTATGTTCAGTGTGCAATCTCACTGGACAGGCAGTATTTGAACAACTTGCTCCTGTTTTGCCTAACCTGTCAATGTCTTTCAGTCCACAGCTGTCATTTGGCCAACCCTCTCCCTTCAGTAACTTACAGCTTTCAATTTCTAGTGTGCAGTTTTGTTCATCCAGAGGATATCTGCGCAGGTCCATCATGCAAGCAGCTGTTGTTGTGATCCTGTAAGAGGAGAGTGAAAAAAAGAGACTTGAGACCACATTTTACTTGTTTGAGATGGCAAGATTTTCCACAGTGGTTTTTCTCTTTGTTTAAATACAAAATGATTGTGCACATGGATTCCTGGCATAGAGGCTTTATAGAGCTTGTAAAACATAATTAAGTAATTTGTACAGAACAATATGCTGGTTACAGTATAAAGAAAGCATCAGAGCATACACTGAATATTGTAGAGCAGATTTTGACTAAAAACCTTATGTGCAAAAGTGTACAGTGCTTTGAAGAACTTTAAGAGACATTTCTACTTGAACATCTTATTCTTAATGTTCTTAATTCAGACAACTGCAAATTGTTTTGCAAATTGTTTTATTCATAACCTGTACTGCTGATTACTTTCGTTTTTTTATTTTATTGTCACTTACTGCTATTTTAGTTTTGTCTGATAGGTATGTGCATTTTCATCCATGCTGTGAAATACTGGTAATACCTTTTTAATTATTTTTGTGGTTTCATAATCAGATTATCATTAACTATGATAATTGAACATCACCTCTTAAAAATGGCACAAGGCAATCAAACACTTGTGAAATTTAACATCGTGTGGTGGTTACTTCATGAACATTGAGAGTAACTATGATTGCAGGCTGGATGTTTCAGATCCTTGCTCCTTCTAGAGGGCATGTGAGTTGATATTTGGTCCCTAAAGATATTCTCCACAGCCTAAGCCTTTTTGCAAAGCAGTTCCTCTCCCTTTGTTAGACCAGATACTTGCTGATAAGCCTGTGATGTGTGGGAGGAAGGTTAAGAGACTTTGTGAGAATAGGGGTCAAATTTTACCTTCTTTGAAAGTCGCTTCAAGAAAGACAATCATATTGGTGTTTTCAAACTCACAAAGGTGAGTTATCATCTGCATTTGCTTTTTTTTTCTGTGATAGAGGTGTTCTTAAATGCTTATAAAACTTCTCAAGCTGTGAGTGGGCAAACTGGATAGTAATTTTATTGGTCTCTCTCCTCCTCTCCAAAGATTTCTACCAGAGAAAGGCAGATAACCTCTTTTCTTGATGTGGATTTGGTCCTGTTGTTCCAGTTCCATATTAATTAATACCACAGGAATACATCTTGAGATTTTACTTTTGATGTTCTGAAAGTCAAGCACACTTACATGCTGTATTGGGGTGATAATCCTTGCTGTCACTGAACTGACAGAATTAAAAGGGGGAAAAAATGTCACATGCTTTATTACTGTGACACGCTTCAAAATATTCCAAGTCTACAAAAATCATCTGTCATATCTAAGGACCACCTAGCAATGGCTGTAAATGAGAACCAGTCCATGAAAGTACTCTGGAATACTGTGCAAAGTACCATGAAAATGGTATATTTATACTTTTTCTCAGGCTGATTTTTATTGCATTAAATTGAAATGTATGTGTCCTAATGGGTTTTTTATTTGCAATAAAAAAGGTCAAGGGCTTCAGCCGTGCTAGGACCTCATTTAGATTAGCCATGAACCAACTATACCTTACTGACAGGCATCGAGAAGATATGCAGCACTAATTTGTCAGATGCCTGCTTAATAATGCTTAAGATCATACCTAACAATATACTAACATTAGTCACAGTTAAATGCTTTTTTAATGAAGGTTTCATAGGGTAATGTTTTTTTTCTAATTAATAAATTGGCTTCTATGTTAATTTAGTTCACCTATATCAACCACATTTATTTATGTACAAAAGCAGAACCTGACATAATGTTCTAAACCACTGCAGTGGTGAAACATCCACCCACCTATGCTCAGGCTGCTCTACGACCTCAGGAATTCCCGTTAGGCTTTGGCTTTTGAGTGATGAATTGAGTGGTAAAGTGCACCTTGACTGTGCCAGAAACTCTTGCCTGGCTAAGTGTGGGTGGCGCTGTCTGTACCAGGGACTTCTGTTGCCTGACCAAGGAGGGGAATGAGAGATAATCAGTCATTCCCTGACAGCCTTGGAACATTCTTTATCTGAGTTGTAACCCAAGTGAAACAGTACCATTGTTACTGAACTTTTTAAAAACTCCAGTAATTACCAACTTGGATTACAGCCAGGATGGACACTGACTAATGACTAAAGCCAAGTATTTTGCCACCCTATAAGCAGCTGTTCTAAGTGAGGTCCTTTGAGCTCTCCTAGAGTGCAGCAGGATGCACCAGCACCTCTCTCTGGGAGGGATGTCTTTCAGAGCTTGTCAGCTCTTAAATTTGCGATACTGGCAGGATCATCATGGAAAACTGATGGCAGGACCCAGACTGACACCCCCACCCAAACTCAACTGCCCCCTCAAGGCTCAAGTCTCAGCCATTGAGAAATGACAAGGCATTTGACCTCAGCATTTCATTGAACTTGAGGGGAATTTTTAACAGGAACAAATTTATATGTAACAGCTTGGTGTTTGTGTTTGTGTGTGTGAATTGATTGAAACACACTACAGCAAGTATAGAATAAATATTGCTTCTTGGTTCTACAATTAAATCACTGTAACTCTAGTAAATTTTATTGAATCCTTTTATAAATATTAAATTAGTCAATTTTTAAGTGCTACTAAGTCCTTTAGACTAAACTATATGGGACTAAGATTGCACTCATCCTCACCTAGTCTCCATCAGGAATTCAGGAAGCAAAGGGGCCCCCTCTAAACCTGGTGACTCAACAGGAAGGTCTCCCTTATTCTCTGCACTCTTTTATGTCCCCAGTTTCTGTGTATGTCATTCTAAATTGATTCTAGTCTGATGTTCCTTTGTACGCTTCATCTTTGTCGTAAGTAACAGAGTAAACCTTTCCATAGCATTTGTGAAGTTGTGCTGTCACAAATTAATATTAAACCTATTCTAGTAATATATTTGATGGTGATTCTTTGAGTGACCGTAACCACTCATTTGTGACAACCACTGTGTTTGAGAGGCCCATTTCCTAATGGCCAGGGTATCTGTACTGCTGATTTCTGCAATTTTGCGTATTTTACATAAGCTACGTAAGTAACAGCAATTGGCTATTTTTTGTAACATCAATGCAGATCAATAGTGCAATAGTAAATAATGCAATTGTATATATATGGAATTTAAACACTCTACAGAATTTTTTCCTCTGACATTAATTCTGACAACTGTGTTGTCTTCTCACTATTTGCGCAGTTTTTGGTGCATTAGATTGTTTGCTGTATCTGATCACTAATATCCAAGAACAAAAGTTAATGTATGCATTACTAAGACACTATACTGCTAACTGAAGGTGGGATCTTGAAGTAAATGCTTGGTTTATGGAGAAGAAAGTTCATAAACCTCTAGTCTTGGTTTCTGGAAGTAGTAAGTAATCCAAATCTGCCTGGCCTGTCTATTTGTAATTCTCTTGCTTCATCTTTGTTAATCACTCCTCGGCTCTATGATAAAAGGAAAGGTAAAACAAAGTACTTAATCTATGCTCTCTGCTTCCCTCAGGTATGTTTTCATTCCATAGGGCCCGTGAGGCAGTCTCCATACTTTGGAGCTATTTTTCATACTCTGGGGAAAGTGGGGAGCGGCTCTCCCTTCATGACTCTTGCAACCCCCCTACCATCAGTGCTGAATGCTGCTGTGGCTCTCCGGTGCAATAGTCAGCATCTGCTTCCACGGAAGAGGGGAGTTACAGGGCTTTTGATGAAGTCTCCAGAGATAAGAGCTGGGAAGGACAACTGAAGAGTTTTCAAGCAGGCAGTGGAAGGTGTCTTGTCAATAAGCTTGAAAGTTGTGGCTTCCAGCATCAGGAGAAAGGATCATGCTTCACCTGTAGACCCACAGCTTCGGCAGTGCCCTGGGCAGGGGAAATGATAAGCAGTATCCACCTAAGGATTTATCAGGCAGACACTGACAAATGTTATGGCCATGTGAATGGGAAAAGGCAGGTAGGAGCTGCTGGAGGCTCCTCCCTGAAGGGAGGACACAATATGGTCCCTCCTAAAACTGGAGGTGCTTAAACTTTATTAGGAATCTTAGGCTTCCTTGAAAATAGCTACTTGTAATTGCAGTAGTTCTTCAGGATCCAGTTACGTTAATTACCTGTAATGCATAAATCTGCCTTTCAAGCATTTCTTTCTCCCTCGTGATAGAGCTCAGCTGTGTAAAATTGTTAATGGCGTTATGCTCTGGATAACCACAAACTTGTCTAAGGAGATAAATTAAACCCAGATTCAATCATAGTAACTGTTGTCTTGATGAAAAAATAAAATCTTTTATTATAGAGTAAAATCCCAGACATATTAGTGGTTGCACCTCTCAGTGGAGAGAATAACTGATGCCTTGCACATGCATCAGAAGCATAAAAATAGACATTCAGATGCAGAATATAGGGGTGTAACGGAGAGAAGGGGATGCAACACTCTGAAAATAGGGTAAAGCTCCAATAAATCTGTGTTCAAGAGGATTAGACCTGAAAGACCTTCAGCACAAGCACTTCATGGCAATGGAGGAATATCAGGAGCCTCTGTAAATGTTTAAAGGGAGGATTAATCCTACACTTGGAGCAGAACTATTTATATTTCAAAGTAGGATATGTTTCTTCCAGGATTTTCATTCTTCAAATATGTTTTAAGTTCTGGTCTTGGGGCTAATGTATTTTTTTTGTACAGTGTCTTTTACCTTCCTGTCCTTACATTTTTTAGATCCATTTGGATACAAATGAAAAAAAATGGGATTATGCAAAGAAGCTAAGCAGTTAGGTAGAGATATATGATTACGCTACTTAATTTCATTCATGTCAGTACTCAGACATTCTTGGATGGAATCAAGTCTGAACTGCCAACAGGCAAGATAAATAACATTTGCATAGAAGAAAAATTAACTTTTTTTTTTTAAAATTGTGACTTGGAGTTTAAATTATTTGATCTGCTGCTTAGCTTTTACTTTGATGCCTTAGTCTCTAAATATAATTTTCTTACTGTATAATTAAGCTTTTTTTTCTAAAATTAAAATTATATGAAAGAAAACACTGATGTCCAGTATTTGCAAAACTGACTTCCTTAATAATAAGTAATACTGCCAGAGATTCCCCTGCAAGGCAGCAGGTTTTGTAGGAACAAAATTAATATTCTTAGTAGTATTAATTCTTAATATTCTGGGTTAAATAATCACTGAGCATTTAAAGAAAATTCAGAATGAGTACAGAAAGTGGATTTATGGTTCAGTGCTTAAAGCATTTCCTCAAAATGCTGTCAAAAAGCTGATCCTCAATTCTTGGATAAAAAATACAAACAATTTTTAAGACAGCAATGAGAACTAAATGTGAAGATGATCAGAGATAAACAATGCAAATTCTGTTGTGAAATGTTTCCTTCATTCGGAGAACAGGTATCAAAATTTAATATGTTTATTCTTTTTCTGTCAGTCAACAGAGCATAAATTATAAATGTACATGAAGTTATGAACTGGGATGGACTATTTTTTTTTCCTTAAAAGCCAAATAAAATCTTCAAATTAAATAAGGAATAAATATGCTTTTCCTAGCCACTGCAGATCCGGGGCTCTAGTACATGCTGGAAGTTGACTTTCATATCCCAGGTGCTTTTATTAAATAAGTGTTAATTTCAGTGGTATCAGGGAACTTAATCCCCTAGCAACTATTTGACATCAGAACCCAGACCCATACCCCTAGTGTAATAGGCCTAATTTTTCTGGAACCTGGAAAAATTTTGATGTTTAAGATTTAATGAGATATCTTGTAGGAAGAGTTACTGAAGACATAGAGGAAGGCAGAAAAAACTGTACATTTAATCTGCAAATTCTTTTTCTGTCCATGCCATGTACAAGGTTTACAGTTGTCATGCCTACTGACACTGTAAATTTCCAAGCAAAGCCTGAGTGCTTGACCCTGGGAGAAAATGTCATCCTTGAACCTGCAAATATGCCCAACTTCTAGTGCCTGGAGCAGCCTACTTACAGGGTGTACATTTGAGCATTAACATTGTGGGTTTGGTGTCGGGTATTTTATGTAATGTAGTGTGTGCTTGGGAAACCTGTACTCAGCAGCCTGTGTGTTGCTTCTCTGGTCAAACTCTATTAAAAAAGTAAGTTATGAGTATTAGTAATATTGCGAAAAGCCAATAGGTAATTAAATAATAATGCTTTCACAGATCTCATTAGAAGTGGAGAGAAAATTTGCAGAGCCAGATGCAGTAAAAGATTTAGATACATAGTCTTAGATATGAGTACATTACCATGTGGAAAACATTTTTTTTTAATTGGAAAACTTATAGTTTAGCTAATTTTATCAGTAGGACATATATTGGTGCCTCTGGAGTGGCAAGATGTCAACTGCTAGATCACTGCTGTAGACTACATACTTCAAGATAACACTCAAGTTTTTAAGGAAGGCTTTTGTATGGATTTAGGTTAGCAAGTGCCACACACATTTCCTTTTAATCTTGCCCTGAGGAATTGAATAACAATAAAAAAATAAAAAGGATCTTGAGGAAGATGCATAAAGAGAAATATACAGCACAAAGAGTTAAAGCTGTACACCTTGAATATTGTGTGCAGTTTTGGACACCACAATATATGAAAGACATCAAGCTCTTAGAGAGCATCCAAAGGAGGCCAGTGAAGATGGTGAAGAGCCTTGATGGGAAGCCGTATGAGGAGCAGCTGAGGTCACTTGGTGTGTTCAGCCTGGAGGAGACTGAGAGCAGACCACACTGCAGTTACAACTTCCTTGTGAGGGGAAGAGGAGGGGCAGGCACTGATCT
Organism: Anabacerthia variegaticeps; assembly: GCA_035583185.1. Lineage (NCBI taxonomy): Eukaryota > Metazoa > Chordata > Aves > Passeriformes > Furnariidae > Anabacerthia > Anabacerthia variegaticeps. The sequence continues at coordinate 47,513,739 of JAWWEW010000131.1, forward strand.
CTTTTCTGTGGTGACAAGTGGCAGGACCTGAGGGAATGGCCTAAGGTTGGATATTAGAAGGAGTTTCTTCACCCAGAGGGTGTTTGGGCACTGGAAGAGGCTACTCAGGAAAGTGGTCGCAGCACCAAGCCTGAGAGAGTTCAAGAAGCATTTGGATGATACTCTTGGGCACATGGTGTGACTCTTGGGGATGGTCCTGTGCAGGGCAAAGGGTTGGACTTGATGACCCTTGTGGGTCCCTTCCAACTTAGCATGTTCTGTGATTCTGTGATCTATATATTCATGCATGCGTATGTATATGTATATGTGTAAATAAAGATGCAATTTGTATTTTGGATTAAGCGGAGGGATGGGGATTTAATACACTAGAGATGGATAAACATTAGGTCAATTCTTTCTCCCAAGACTTTATTAGAACTTTATTGCAATTATTTTAGGCAGAACGCTCAGCCAGCTGGTGGTGTTATAGTGATTGGTCACCACAACCTTCTGTGCAGTCAGCCTCTGGTCATGCACTAGCCGAACTCTTTTCAATGCAATAACCGAGTTAAGTCTTCCAAAGCCACCTCTTCCACTGCTTGTGGACAGTGGTGGTGGGGAAAAGTGTCTCAGAGATAGCCTACATGTTCTGGCTACACATCCCACTGGCCTGCAATGCTATAGCCTCCTCCTTCCCTGAGGTGTTTCTTTCCTCTCAATCTGCCCCTTTTATTGCCTACATTGAACCTTGAGGGAAAAGCAAGCAGCTCAGGAGTAAAGTTGGTAACTTCATGCATCAAGATCTTGAACTGCTATAGCTGCAGACTGAAAAGGACATGTGGTGAAATTCTGCAATATGTCAAGGCATGAAAGATTGCTTTTAAGATGAAACTAGCTGCAGCAGTCAACAAAAAAACCTCCAAAAAACCAAAACAAAATCCCAAACAAAACACCTCTCCTCAAACGAACCAAAAACACAAACCAACCTAAAAAAACCCCAACAAAAAACCCAAACCATAACAAAGTATTGAAAAAAATAAGAAGATGAAGTATCCATACTAGTACCACTGACTAGTGCTGTAGCATAGTAATAGAGATTCATGTCGAGACCTGGAGCAGTCATTCTGATTTTGTCTACCCCTGTCTACCTAGTAACATTCCTGAGAGTGAATAGACTTGTCAAATGTAGAGGAGGAATATTCGGTTTTCTATGAGATATAAATAAAAACGTCTGTTTCCAAGCAAAAGACAGGCATGAGAAGGTAATCTACAGGGTGTCAAATCAATCAACTGCATTGGCTTGAAATAAGATTGTTAAAGAAATCTCAGCCTAATCAAAACAAGACTGTCTTTACTGCTCTTTCCATTCATGTATTCTCCCCAAAAGCTACTGTCTTTCCTGCTTGGGCTGCCATGTTGTCCTGTAGCTCACCTGAGATCCTCCTTATCCTATTTCTATTTACCCCTGGTGATATCAATTTAACAGCTGCCAAGCCAAATAAGGCAGAATTTGCCCGAGCTGACTATTGTTTCTGTTAGGTTTGTTTAGCATGGATCACTTCACTGGTTGCACTCACTACTGTGCCCTAAAGGTGGTTAATGGCACCGTCTCTGAAGATGAAGATGATGAAGATCTGACAAAGGCAGTGCTCGCCTTTTGTCAAGGCAATGAATTTTGTCAAGTTATTCCCATGTCAGTGTTATGCATCACTGAATTGCCATGGTAATAGCTCATTGCTGGTAAACTGCTTGAGCTTTGTCTCAGATGGAAGTCCCAGAAGAGTCAAAATGCTATTCTTAGATAATGTTTCCAGTTTATCTCAGCAACAGAGCCTAATCCTGTGGTATACATTTAGTATGTCTTAGGCAGGGGAAAGCCGCTGAGGTAATGCACAGTGTGGCATCCATCCAAGAGGGAAAGAATGGTTAGTGAGTGTGTCTTTATATGTCCAAACAGTTACTAGGTCTGATGAAGGAGATGTTGACTGGAGCAAGAATATGCCTAGTCTTGCTGTTGTGGTCACTTCAGTTTGCTCCAATTAATATTCTTTAATATAACCCAGGCACTAGTTTATTACATCAGCTTTATGCCTACAAAGCTATGTGGTGTCTTTTTCACTTCCTAAAAAACATGAGTTCTCTCTGAGGATACCTGATAGCTTGGTGGTGAGGGGAAGGTAAAGTGAGAAATCAGAAAGCATCTTGAGCCCTTCCCAAGACATCTGCCCTCAGTCAGTGCTGGGGATAAGGTAATGGGTTCGATGGACCCTTGGTCTGACCTTTTGCCATAATTTTTGATGTTCTGACCTTTGACCAAGTCAGTAACTTAAGTGATGGCCTACCCCTCACCACTTCGTGGTCTATCTCAGGCCAGGTTTACTTCCCCAAATCCTTCTTTTCAGAGTCTGTCTCACCCAGCACGTTTATATGTATAACTTGCATATGCAATAAATGAGTTTGGGGTAGTTGTTTCTCAGGGAAACAAGGTCTAATGTCCTTCACAGGATCTAACATGCTCAAGACAGGTGAAAATAGTCCAGTCTACTGCAGTAATTACAGGCACCAAACAAGATTTTTTAAAAAAGAGGAACATGTATCCATGATACTTCACTCCTGTATGTCCAGAAAACGTCTTCTATTCCCAAATATTTCATCTAGTCTCTTGCACCTGTGCACAAGTGATAGCAATGTTTGGTCTTTAGAGCTCTGAGTAGTCCTGCTGAGTTACCTACTCCTGTGACCTGAAATTGTGTCGATAGAAATTGTGGAATCCACAGACTAAGGGAAGTAGAAGTGGGTCCAGTGCATTGTAACCTTTATAGTGCGTATGATAATATATATATTTAAAAGCCTCTCTAGACAGAGAGATGAGACGTGGACATTGTCACAAAATATCTGACAAAAATTCAGAACTCCTTAATTCTTTTTTAGATATACACAGTGACAAGATGGGCAAAATTGAAAAGGAGAGTTCTTGGACTTGCACACTGTCAGACTGAGCCAATGGCATTTTGTGGAGTTGGAGAAAGTGTAAATAACTAATGCATGCTTCCAGGCAGAGGAGCTGCAGGGCTGTATCCTTCTCTCTGGCAATTCCAGACATTCAGGGTGAGCAAACTATTAAAGACTACAGCATGAGAATCAGCTCTGTGCTACCATCTATTCAAGTGTAAATACTCTTTTTCTAGACTGAACTATGAATTTGAAACCTGTTATCCATTTTCTGTTTATTCTTTTTTCCCCCTCTTACAGACTGTATTTACTTCCTTTGCTGTTTTTGTTTGGTTTGTTTGGCTGGTTTTTTTATGATGAGGGATTGTTTGCTGGAAAAGGCCACTGCTGATCTTCCTTTAAGCATTCCAGGTACAGAAATTTCTGGAAGAACATTGACTTTTACAGTCAGTGCCAAGTACGAGTGTCTCAAAGGTCAGATAATTTTCAACTTGAGTGCTGTAGACATGAACATATTTTGGGGAGGGGCATATCACATTTCAGTTGTCCTGGGAGATTTGCCTAGGCACTCAAAGTAATTGTCAGTAAATTAATCATCATTACTATGCTTAAAGAAACAAACCCTCGATGAATAGTCTGATTTTCAGCTGCCAGATCTCTTCCTCAGAGAACAGTTACATAGTACTATGACAAAGCAGGGATGGGGTGAGAAAATTACTGTCTTCTGCCTTCTGCAGGAGAGTCTGAAGGTCCACGGCAGTGGTGGAAATAGGAGGCAGTGGGAAAGGGAGAGCTTAGACATGGAGGAGAAGAGAAGAGAGATGGTGGGAGAAAAGGTCTGCAAGAAAATATGTTGCTCGAATTGCATTAGAAACTTCTAAAATCAAAACCCTAAGCCAGATATGTACCTTTTATAGATCATGTAAGATCTTTTTTCTGTTCAATGCAGTGTATCAGATATAACTTGGAGTAGAGTGAAGATGAATAGTTTCTTGTAAATATCAAGACATATGAAAAAATTTCACTAAAATTTTACAATGTAACCTTTTAAATATTAGAAAAAAGCACTATCTTTCATGCTTATAAGCCAAATTTCAGTACAACGAGAATTTTTATTGCACAGCTATAAACTCATGAAAATAAATTTTATAATATGTATCTCCCAAAAGGACTATAACCATACCAGGGCAAACAAGATATTTCAATAAAAGTGCCTTAGAGTTTGAGCTGAAATTTACTGCAAATAGTAATTTAGTTTGACAGTGCAAGTATGTGGCAAGATAAAAAGAAAAAGAGAGTGAGCCAGATGGGAAGTGCTTAGCATAAAAGAAGGTCCAAGGGAGAAGTAAAGTGAGATAACTGGTTTTCAATCTGGTTTTAATTAAAAAAAAAAAAAAAGTGATAAATCTGTAACTTTTTCAGTGTCTCTTTACAAACCTTCTAAAAGTAACTAAATGCAAGTAGGGTGATGTTACTACTGAAATTCCTCAGACGCAGGTATATCCACAGATGAAAACATTCTACACAGGAGAGAATAGAGGTCTGCTAGATGGCAGCAGTGATACTAGTTCAGTTTAGTATCTTCACCTTTTGAATTGTGGTGGTTTTTTTTGTTTTGTTTTGTTTTTTTTTTGTTGCTGGTTTGTTTTAGTTTGGTTTGGTTTTTATTCCAAAATAAAACCCAAGTAGGCAAGAACATACGTATTGTGTGTGAAAGAAATATATGCACATGTTCAGTTATCCCCCCTTCTTTGGCAGAAGCAGAAATGAGGCAACACAGAAACTAAGCAACATCTTCTACACCCAGCCTGCTCTGGAAGCTTCAGGATGTGCTTGGTGAAAACAAACGGTAAAAAAAACATGTTTCAGGCACCAGAAATACTTCTGTAGTTTTTCATTTGGTTGGTTTTTGTCTGTTTGGGGTTTTGTTTGGGGGTTTTGTGGGTTTTTTTAAACAGATGGCTGATCAGGCTACGTGTCTGTGTAAGATGTGAAATGCTAGGGTTTTGGCTGATGGTAGATGAGCCCTGCTTCTTTTTTCAGCTATACAGAAGAGGAAATCAGTAACTAATCAACTGCAGAGAAATTTGACTTGAGATTTTTAGAACTTCATGTTAACTATTGTTTGAAACTACAGTTCTTGCTCCTAGAAGAGTACAAGAGGGAGGGAAGACAGCATTTTCTATAGGAGTCCTGTGGAGAAAAGAAGAAAAGGTAAGAGGCAGAAGGATTCCAGACGGAAAGGAAAGAGGGCTTCCTCTTGAATTTGTAGTTATTTATATGGCTATGCTTCTTTATAGTTAGCTCACCTATTAAATCTATTGATGATGTTTATCACCTAGGAAAGAGCACAACAGCAGCAGTAGGTGGCTTCTTATGGTATGGCATTGTAGTGCTTTATGTTTGCAACTGACTGTAAGGCCTAATACTCATTAAAATATGATTTTACCACTTATCTAAAATTTTCAAGCCTTTACAGACCACACAAGCAATTCTTAATATAAAGTTGAATTGATTTCTGAAGGTTTTTCTCAGGTCTTTGGCATTCACTGTTTCCCCATGTTCTCCCATCCTGTCCCAACAGTAAGCACACCTCATTTGTTCCAGACAGGTAGCTCAGTGTGAAAACTAATAATTCCAGTCAGCAAAACTGGCAGCAGAATTATGTCTCAATACATCTAAAGTGAGGAAACTCCAGAGCATCTAAGAAGCCGAGCTGCTGCAGTTAATCTACCATATGTGGTGACTAATTTCATTGGAGAACTGAAAGTGAAATCTTGCACTAGGACCTCAGTGAGAGGATTTTTGTTTTTGACAAAGCATTGACCCCACTGGCAGTGCAAAGCATGAACAAAAAGATTAGATTGCCTTTTTACACACCTCTGATTTGGAAGGAATGCTGATGTGAAGAAAACTGATTGCTGATCATGCCCTGTCAATGGATCATAATTGGCAAACAAGATAAACTGGAGAAGAAATTAATGTTTTCACTGCATTTGTCCCAAGACTCATTCTGTGACAGCAAATCTGTTTAAAGCATGTATTACTTGAAAGAGATTTCTTATTAATCCTCATAACTTTTTCAATGTGCATAAATTAACTGTAATGTTGAAATAAACCTGGGACAGTGTGGTGTTTGTTATTCCAGTATGGCTTTTTTGTTGTTCCTATGCCTTATTTTTCTCTGTGAATTGTGTCATTAAGTTAGTTAAAACATTGTAGAAATAAAAACTGTATCCTGACATTTTAATCAGAAAGGAACAGCTGAGATAGAGTGGGAAGGGAAAGACCTTTGGGTCATCATTCACACTACTACAAGTACTGCCTCATGACATTTCTTTCAGAACCTGATCAACATGTGTCTTAAAATACTTGGGAGTAGTAGGGCAAACTACTCAATAGGAAGTTTTTGGGGAACCACATTTTTCTGATAGTTAACCCTCTAATCTGGAGGCTGAATTGATTTATAGATGGTGTGTACCCCATTGCCTCTGGGATGATATTGTTCTCTGGTTTACACAGCACTTTTCCCTAACATCATTTACTCTTTTCTGGACAAGTACATCTCCTGCCAGTACTTCTGCTGGGTGAGAAAAGTCCTCTGTCCTTGTTAGGCAGACATATGTCCTTTCCCAGCTGCAGCTGCACTACACGAACAGGTTACTATCCTCTAATTTATTCCTGGAAACTAAAATCCACTATTGTCCACCACCAGAGCTATTGATGTGACAGTACCTTGAATAGTCTTTGTGAATCTGTTTTTGTTGACTGGTAGTTAAACTGGGTAAGGTGGTAACTAGTTCATAGTGACTGAAATAGACTAGGAAGTGTTTACCAAATCAACCTTCATTATCATCTGTAAAACAGCTGTAATCTCTAGCAGAGAAATGTTAATGGTTAACTTGGAGGAGACTGGGAGAGACCTTCTTAAACTAGCACAATGTGGATTAGGAGATACTGTATCTATACATATGTGCACTTTTCTGTGTGAACGATTTATATGAGCTTGTCCTCACTCAGTTCTTTAGCTGGGTTTGCGTAAGATGGAGAAGAGAGTGAGCCCCAAAAAGTCGCTTACTTGTGCTTTTCAATTGCATTCAATTTCTCCTGGCTGCCAACACAGATGAGTCGTAGAAGGATTTCATCTGAGCAGCTCAAGCTTTGAAAAGAAAATCATTGTTTGTGCCAATGAGATATTTTTATCCTGAAAGGTCTGTTAACTAAACCAGTATAGATAACTCTGAATGGGTAGGGGGTGGATATTTTGTAATTGGATGTGTTGAGAGGGGAATATTTTCACTGTTTTTGTCTTTCAGTAGTGGTAGTTGTTTTACAAGGTGGGTAGCAGTTCTGTATACCAAAAATGTCTTACAGGGGAAGAAAAAGGTGCAAAAATTGTAAGCAGTTCTATACGTATATCTATTTGTTTAAATTTACTTGTATTTTAAGAGGTAAGAACTTGCTACAATGTTGATGCTTTATGCTGTTTTATTTGGGTTTAGACGTTCTTTATATCAAAAATGTAGTTTCTATGTTCTTTTACACAATGATATTTAGTGCTCTCATATTCACTAAATGCTGTGTGCACCAGTGATGCAGCAGACTGGTATGTACTTGTGTAGCATCTTGAATGCACATCATCTCTCGCTACTCCTCTGTAACCTGAACACCCTTTATAAACAGAGCATGTGGACTTCTAATAAACAGTGTTACTTCAGGAATCAAAAATATATTATTTGGGAATTAAATATATTTTTCACAATATAAAGACGTGTGTATATTTTGTAGATAAAATGCTTGCATAAGTGCTTTCTCTGATATCTTGGAAGACTTCATTTTGCCTGTGTGCTTTTTTTTGCCTTTTTTTTTTTTCGATTTCAAAACATGTATATTGATTTTAAAAGTTTCATAGGAAGATTCCCTGGTCCCACTCAAAATCCATTAGCTGTTCTAATTTCTTCTTGACACAGAACATTTTGAAATGGATGGATTACAGGAGAGCCAGAAAGGTGGACCTGTTGAAGTAGGAGAGTCAGAGGTCCAACTAAGTACTTAAAGTTCCAGTAGCCCACTCCATGCCTTGTTATGCAGTAAAGTCATAATTTTTGATACGTAGCAACTTAGAGGGCTGGCGGGTTTTAATATCAGAAATCAAAGAAGAGGTATTAATGGAATCTCTTGATACTTTTTCACACATTAATTTTGACTATAGAGCTGCATTTAGAGTGGAAGGGCTGGCTAGAGAATGCTTGATTTTTCTCTAGAATTGTGAAGGTTAGCTATGTTCTGAGTGGTGCTGCAAGCACACTTGGTAAGGTTGCATGCACCTATGGAAAGTGAAGAATCTGGATGTTATGTGAATGTGATGTTATGTGAATGTATGGATGTACTGGCTATTACCTCTTTGAGTAGAGAGAATCAAAGCCTTGATGAAAGAAAGAAAATAAGCACATTTTATGAACCAAAGCCATGAGCAGAATGAGGACAAGACTTGCTTTCCTCGGCTCCTTACCTATCAGGACAGGTATTTATGAGTTTCCTGACTCAGGCTTTGGCGTTGACCTATATCAGGCCTTCTTGTCACCTTTTCCTTCTGCCTTGAATAATGTCACAGCACCAAGCGTGTCTGAGTTCAAGAAGGATTTGGATAACACTCTCAGGCACAGTGTGATTCCTGGGACTGTCCTGTGCAGGGCCAGGAGCTGGACTTTGATGATCCTTGTGGATCCCTTCTAACTTAGAATATTCTGTCATTATGTGATCTTTAAAATTCTGCAAGTTTGGACTCTGCAGGCCTTTGTTCTCTCCTAGCAACATACCTGCATTTGATTTCTACAAGTAGTTGATGCATAATTCCTCACAGGCGGTACCTGTTTGTGCCCATTTCTTCTGTCTTTAGCTTTAAGAGCACAGAATGATAGACTCTTTTTAATGCTACTGTGCCTTTATTTACACAATGCTCACAAGGACAGAACAAGTAAAAATCTCCTTATATGACAGACATGCTTTTTACCATATTAAAATACTGAATTAAGATTGAAGTTTACACAAACAGACAAACTTTTCTGCTCATGTTGTCTGGATCATTAAGGAGAATTTTCAGATGAAATCAAGTTGTTTATGGTTTTTAATTCTTCATGTTCTTCTGTCATAACCTTTCTGTGTTGCATGCTGGGTAATTTTACTTGGGGGTTTTTTGTTTGTTTTTTTCTCCCAGGACAAGAGAGAAAAACACTAAGGCATTGCTGCTTGACTACTGTGTTGCATTTTCTACTGGATTTCATAGTTCAGGAGTTCTTCCCTGAAATGTTTTGATGATGTATGTCATAATAAATTACATGGGCATTCTTTCATCAATGTAGATAATAAAAACATAGAAAAGTATGAAAGACATTATGCCAATCTGTATTGTTTTAAAACTCTGATCCTTGCACTTTCCTTTCTGTATATTTTTTTTGATGTTATTGTCATGTCTAGTAGCTAAATAACGTATTATTGCTAGGTTTTAGTGTCCAGGCAAACCTAAAGAAAAGGTGCTCTAATAATCTATAGCCTTGATGGCTGCTATGGATTATCAAAGATGCTAGATTTTCAAAGAGCATGATGGTTTGCTTTGGAGATAAGCAAACAGATAGTTTCCGATGCCCTAGTTTTGGCTGGGACCCGGAGGTTATTCCATACCTCACGTCATTTCTGGGAGCAGGGAGGAAGGGATCCTTGGAGAAGAAGAGCGTGGCTTCAGGCCAACAGACATGGATGCTCTGTCTACCATTGCTCATTGTCTCAGGGTCCTCGATGAGCATTTCTGCAATGCAAATCACCCTCTCTTTTGAATACTTTTGTTATTAATATTGTTGCTGTCAATGTTCATTTTCTTATCTCATTGCTGTTTCAAATAAACTGTTCTTGATCAACCTGTGATCTTCACCTTTTGTGCCTCCAAATCTCAACTCCACCCAGTAGCAGGAAGAGGGAGCAGAAACGGGAAGTAAGCGAGTGGCATCTGGTTTGGAAGAGTGTTGGGTGGAGCACTGAACTGGGGAGTAGCACTCCTTAAACCACAACACTCCAGACAGATCAAGATGCAAAAGGAACACGTAATCACAGAATCACAGAATTAGAGAATATGTTGAGTTGGAAGGGACCCATCAGGATCATTGAGTCCAGTTCCTGGCTCTATGCAGGACACCCCAAGAATCACATCATGTGCCCCAGAGCATTGTCCAAACACTTCTTGAACTCTGTCAGGCTTAGCCACTTCCCTGGGGAGCCTGTCCCAGCACCCAAGTACCCTCTGGGTGAAGAACCTTTTCCCAACATGCAATCTAAACCTTCCCAGATACAACTTCAGGCCATTCCTTCGGGTCCTGTCACTGGTTACCACAGAAAAAAATCAGTGTGTGCCTCTTCTCTCCCACTCATGAGGAAGTTGTAGACTGTGATGAGGTCTCCCCTCAGTCTCCTCTTCTCCAGGCTGAACAGACCAAGCAACCTCAGCTGCTTCTCATATTGTACAGGGAACGATTTACACTGAGAGTTCAGCCCCTTTTCTGATCTTTCAATATTGTCTGAGAGGGTACGAGTTTCTTGGGTGAAGAGACCTAATGTGGCTTGCCCTTTCTTTGCCTTCTCTTAAAAGCTGCAAATGGTTCACTATAAGGAGCTATTGCACTGTCTTCAGTTACCAGAGATTATGCAGTGGTTTCACAAAATGATTTATTTTCCTTGAATGGACACCTTATTTTACTATTGAAGGAAGAGCTTGGAACCTTTATGGTAGAGGGGTCTAAAAATGGGTTTGGAAATGTTATATTTTAAATGTTATATTTTGCAGCTTCTACTAGTTTCATACATTATTCCTGAATCTAACTTAAAGTTGCTTTGGAAGGAGAAATATTTACATATACATTTTACTTCTTGTTACCTTTACACAAAGTAAGTGCAATACCTGGCATAGTGAGAAGAACTGTGAGAAGTTTTTTTCCTTTGATCTTTTAACACCTCATGCTATGGCCTGGACTGTCTCTTTGAGTATGCTAATAGCTGTTCAATTTAGCAAATAACTTGCTCATAATGATAAAGTTTTCTACAGGTGACTGAGCATAGCAGAAGATTGAGTTATTCCCCATGAGAGAGAAACACAGTGCAGTGCAGTATTCAGGCAGATTTACTTATAATCTTGTAAGCATGCAGGCCTTTGATTTTTTTTTCAAGAAAATGCTTTGATATTTCCACTGGCATCTTAAACATAAGCCTGACATTTTACCATTAAGAAATAATAGGAGAAAGGAATTAAAAATGGAATAAAAGATCACTAGTGAGTGAAGGCTCATACATATATATCAAACAACTATCACCTCAATGCTCATAAAAGACAGAAATTTCCATTGCCATTGAGAAACCATTTTCAGCTTATAGGGAGACCTACAAAGATTAATCTGGAAACTAAGCTTTATGGCTGTACCGTTTATGCACAGAAGAGTGAAATTGCATGGGTACAAAACACTTGTGAAAAAGGCTGCTGTTTATAACCCCAGGTGGTTTAACTGCAGTGCTCTGAAAGGCCAGCCCTAGCTGGTAGAATAGAGAAGGTAATGACTGCAATGAGGTGAAATAGTTCAGATGAGTTTTTCAGGAAAGAAAATACTGGTGATCTGTGAGTTCAGAGTAATTGTTCTAACATGTACTTAACCTGAAGTTTGCTGCTTTGGTTAGACCTAAAGAGGAGCTTGTGTGCCTAAAACTTTCCTGAAAACTTTTCTGTAATTTTTCAGTTAAATCAGGTGGTGCAATGAAAATAATGCAATAAATGACAAAGATTATTTGTGGTATTTTACTTTTCCTGCATTCCTGAAATGTTTTAATGTCTAATGTTTAGAGCTTCTTTAATGATAACCATACAGATCATCCACCACTTTGGATCCTTTATATGTAGCACACAGGCTGTCCATTTGAATCTTCACGAATTTCCCAGAATTAAGGATAAAGTATTTTAAGTATTTAACTAATACTAAACAAAGGCATTTGCTATGCAGAGAAAAAATGCTTATTTTTGTCCTTTATACTAATTGCTTATGAGAAATCAAGCATTCAGTGACTCTAAGGCGATAATATACCATATATAGTGTAATTAAATATTACTGAAACATCTGTAATACATCTTCAAAACCAATTCCTTTTTTTTTTTCTTATTTTCTCAAGGCAGAGTCCCAGCAGGGGGCTCCCAGGTAACAGAGAAATCTTTAGCAGTCTTAACGCACACTCGGTGCTCACACTTGGTTAATAGCATGTATTTTAACACTTGCTAGAATTTGAATTAACTTACTGTTTAGTGTAGAGGTGTGTGTTTGTTTGTTTGCTTTTAAAGACTTTTACCTAAAGCAGGTTTTAGATACTGAACTCTTTTGGCTCATATTGAAGCGCTTACAGTGAGAATGCTTTTCCTTGGATCCAAAAGTAGATGGTGAAAAGCTGAAATTTTTGTCTTAGGTCCTTTAAAAATCTGGTCTTGTGCCAATTTAGGCTTAACTCCATCTAACATCCCAAAGAGAGAGCTTGGAATCCTTATGCACTTCAGTAATTTTCTGCAAATGGGCTAAACGTATACCCTGTTTCAAAAGAGGAAGCATTAATTGTGTTAAGAGTAGAATTATCAGTCTCATGTAAAGAAATAATTTAAAAATGAAATTTTGCTATATCTCTTTAGAGTCCTGCAAAAAAAAAAAAATAAAAACAACGGGGGTGCTAATTTTACAGCTTTTTCTTTTACCTTTTTTCAGTGAAAAATTCAACAATTGGAGACAAATAAGCCAGTAGTTAACTGTATTTGAAATTGTGCCAGCTGGGGTCAGTGGAATATTTCTTAGGAAGTAATCTGACAACTTTTCTCTCCCCTCCCCAATTTGCAAAAAGAGATTTGTCAAAAGTATTTCTTCAGACACATCTATTCAGGTATTGCAATAGTTCTTGTAGAATAGTTTAGGACTCATAAAAACAGAAATGGAGATTATTTTTTTTTTACTGGACTTCAAAGGTGTGTTCCACAGATGTTTTCTGACAGAAGAAAATAACTGAAAATGGGTTAAGACATCATTTGAACTAAATCCCTACCAATAAAATCTGTGCAACGTTTTTCTTTCTGTCCCTTGATCAAAAGATACTAAAACTAATAAACACAGCATTGAAGATGGATGGGTGATTTGCTTGGATAACTGTTAGGCTTTTTAAAAACTGCTGAATATATTTCTCATTTTATTAAAAATAGTCTTAAGAGATATGATCTTTTGTTTGTAAAAAGGCTTATCAACAAACCTGAGAACAAGTTTGAAACATTCCACATGTGTAAATAAACCATAAAATATTAAGATTTCCACGCCAGATTTATTTTCCAGGTTTTTGATTTACACACATATAATAGGAACAGGACTGGAAGCAGATTTATGCTTCCAATATAGCCATTTAATCACACTGTCTCACATAGTTTACAAATTCATCGATCTACAGACTATGAAAAATGCTGCATTTGCAGTCTCTTGTGACCATGCTCTCAGAGGTGGCTAGAGAGGCTCTGTTAAAAGAGAGCAGCATGCATCCGAGCATCAGAGAGCTAGACTTTCCAGGCCTGAGAAGTGCCAAGGGGTTTAAACTTCCCCAAATTTCTTCTGCTTGTGCCATGATGCATGGGAGATGTCAGCTCACCCTTTGTATGTAACTTATCTTCTCAGATTATAAACTTCTCTGTCTGATGTACAGAATGGGTGGTAGTATAAGAGGGTGTATATATATCTCCTTGGATGACTGGTGTCTTGTTGAACTAAGCCTATTGTTATGCACGTGGCTTGGAAAAATTTCTCTTTGGCATTTTTTTTGTGAATGTGAAGAACTGAACATTTTTTTCACATGTGGAAAACACAAAGTTTTGCAATCAGTAAGCACATATAATTTGTATTCATTTTGACTTGGTTTTAGTTGTTCTTTTCAAGAAGAAATGAAGTGTAAGAAGTGTATATTCTTAACTGACCTGACTCTAGAAAGGACCCGTGTGTGGGTTTTGTGTGTGTGTGTTTGTATTTTATTTAATAGTTTGGGGGTTTCTTTTGTGTGTGTGTTTTCTTTTCTTGTATTTGGGAATTTGTTGCTTGCTTTTCTAATGGAATTTCAAGAATTGGAGCCAATGTCTCTGTCACTGCGACATGTTGGTACTGAGATTAGAGATTTTGACTGTTGTGTTACTCTGATTTGTGAGCAGCTACCTCAGCTAAGGTGAAACCAGCCACTCTGGGTGTAGACAATGCTATACCCAGGCTGGGGCAGCTGCAGTTCGTGTTGCTGCCTCATGATTTACCCAGAGATCGAGGAATAGCTTACTGCCACCTCACACTCCTGTGTAGGTCAATCCCATGTAAATTTACCTACTATAGGTTTAATTGCTCAGTGAATTTCAAGTTGCTTTGTCAACACTTTTGACTCTTGCTTTAGGATCTAAATAACTCCAGGACTTCTGATATTTCTAGATTCCTCATTGAAAGATCGTGTCTAATTGTACTTGTAATCCAAACCTACATAAAATTGTATTTGAAGTGCCTGACTCCTGTCTGTTCAGGTTCACTTCTCAGTCTAACAAAATGAGGTCAGACTGGCAGTTTAAGATGGGTTTGTATTACCAATGTTATAGAAAGACTTGATAATACCTTATTAATGGCTTTGTAAATTAAAGCATTCTAGTTGTCACACATTTTACCTCTTAAAATAAAGTAATTTTGACCCTGTAGTTGTAACACCATATATGCTGATACAACAGCAGAAGTGCCAAATAGAGGAATGTACTGTTGTATTTTATGGAGTAATTAATTTTGTATTTTACATTTTATTACACTCAAGGGCTTGGCTATTATCTAGATTGTGAATTCTCTTGCAGCTACTTCTAAGCCAGGCCAATGATATTTCAGAAGAAAAGCTAATCCTCTTTTTAAGTGGAGATATTTATAGAAGAGAGTTAAAGAGAAAATACATTGCCTGAACACATTTTTAATGATTATTTGCATCTTTGCATTGTCCTCAAATTTTTTTTCAATCTGTCTTAAAATCGCTTATAAACACTGTATTTGATTGCCTTAGTGAATTAAGCAATGCAGGGTTGCTCTTGATATTGATATCCTTAAACACTTTGTATGATACCAGCCAACCTTTTGTGTGCTGCAGCACAGAGCAGACATGGCCTGACGGCTGTAAGCTTTGTGAGCAAGGGGATGTTCCTGAGAACGGCAGCCCCCACAACCTGGCATCTTTTATTAATTATCCTCCTTTACTTTTATGTTGTTAGTGAATGAGCTGTCCCAGCATTTGTTCAAGATTTCAGCAGCTTTCAGGCAGTGCTCATTAGGAAAGTGCTTGTCTCTTAGCGAGAACACCTAAATTAAGACCTCTCTCTTTTGGATCCAAGTGCATTCATCAATTTGGTGCAGGTCTGGTAAAATGTTTCCTGCCTCCCCTAGGACTTTAATTTATCTGCCTGATACTTTTATTGCACAGAAATGGTACAGATTGATCCCTCATCCCACGCCCCTCTGATTGTGGTTGAGCAGCTATTTCACTGATGTAATGAATCAACATCAATATAAATGAAATGAGAGTGAGGTTGGTTTTGAGCAGCTAAGAACTCACATTTTGTCCTTCAATATTAATTGTTCTCAGCATGCTCAAAATGAATTGTATGTAAGCTGGAAATCTGCAGCAAAATACAGCTTTAATTACCACTCCTTTAAAATTTTTATTATTAGAGGGAATTTGCTTTTTATTAAATGGCTCTTTAAGGTACTTCAGGACCTGGAAAACACACACAGTGGTATGTACCAAACGTATTGTGACATAAAATATACTAAAACTATGTTAACATATTAGTATCAGAATAGATCTGTTTTGTTATGTACCTGTATATAGCATTATATAAAAACATATACTAAAAGATCTGAACTGCTAACAATATATTCCAGCTCTATAAGTTAAATTACAGTAGTTTTCAGAAATGCTTTTGCCTATTTCTATAAAAAATGCAAGTAAGTTTTGTAACTGTATATGTCCATTTGGTGTTCCTTACAAAATATAAGTATCAAGAAATGTGTTAAAAATCTAGTATTTCAGGGAAAAAGCAAATAGTATGATGTTATGCAAACTTAAGCACTAACTTCTTTAACAGTTTAGGTGTGAAAAACTTGACGATTTTCTTTTTGGTTACTCAATTATAAGATGTCTCTGCATCTGAGTTTTCACAGTTTGTGAGAGGAGAAAGCTGAGATCATTCCTTTCTCATCTGATACCTACCCCCTAAAAGCATGTAAAGAAGGAGATACTTGTAAAAATGCATATACTATTATTGAAGTGATTCTTAGAGTGTATATATAAATTTATTTGAAATTCCTCTTCATCAAAAGTACTCCAGTGCTAATCTCTGCCATTATTTTTTTTTTTAAATGTGATTTCTGTCTCCCAGTGTGTTTGAGACAACTATGATAGAGTTATTTATACACACTAGATGATAATTTGTGAGACTGGAGTTCTTTTAAAAGTAATATATAGTAAAAAAAAAAATAAAAAATTGAAGACCTTTATATTTAGAAGTGCAATTTTGACACAGATCACGTTGCCACTGTCAAAGTAGTAATTTCAAAGTACTGAAAGGCACTTGCACTTCTGATATGGGAGAAAGGAAGGACTTGCTCAGATTTAGTAGGCAGAACAGAGTCTGTAAAACGGAGGATAAGAAAACCAGTTTATACCATGACGGAAAGAAATGATATGAGATGATGTAACCCATACTCTGAGGTGTCTTTCAGCTTTAAAATTAAACATTTGTTAAATGTAATCTAATTTTTAATTGTTCTTTGGTAGAGGTTGAATAGTTTTTAAAAAATACTAATACACTTAAATGGTTGACATATTCCAGTAATCTGAGTTTGATCTAGCATCTGCTTGAATTACATAGTCTTTGAAAAAAGCCTAGTGGGCTTTGCTCTACAAAATGCTTACTTACTTCTTCAAAGTGCTGTACTTGATAGCTGCAATCAATTACAGCATCTAAGGCTTGTGTTGAAATTCAAGCCCATGAAGCCAGTTGTTGTGACTCCACTGGAATGTTTATATATTGACTACTGATTGCAAGAGCCACTGCTTACATATTTAAAGCTGAGTACTTGTGTGTTTCTTGGGGTTTTTTTTATACACTCTAGAGAGACTGATTCAACCTGAAGTGTTTCCCCATCTTTCCCACATTATATATTAAAATATACTATGTGACATGGAATAAAAATGAAGTTGGGTGAAATTGGAGGGAAAAGTTCCAAATCAAATACAGGGAATTATTTGATAACTCCGTATATGGAGTTTATGAATAGTTGTTCCCCACAGAGCTGTGTGTTTCTGCCATGTCTGTTGTACAGCAGGAGTAAGAGGGGGGAGATTTGCTGTGCATGCCACTGAAGGAATTTCAGTTTGTGTGCATCATTCCTTAGGGATGAGGAAAGCATCTCTTTTTGGGATGGACAACCGGTGGATTCACCCTGGCTGTTTTGGAGGCTATTTGAGCTAAAGGAAGACAGCGAGGCCGTCTCTGAGTTACGCCTGGGACTTACTGGGCCCTGGTGGCCAGAGAGCACCCTCACTTTCTTACTTTGCCTTGTAGTTTTCAGTCTTCCTTTTCCATCTGTGCTATTTAGTAACTACCAATTTGCCACTTAAATTTATTGAGGTTGCCAGCTCCATTTTGTGCTTGATGCTGAACAAAACTCCTGTGTTTTGAAGCAGTATTTTTTGGTTTGCACAAAGAAGCCCATAAGCAGCTGCAGGTTTTCTGACTTATGCACAGTAGTAAAGGTCTACATAAATGATGCCTCATAAGGTTTAAGTGTCGTACTCACTTTTGTCTTAAATTTCCTCAGTTTCAGCTGTGTGCTTTCAGTTGTAAATTACTACAATTATCTCAGACTCAGACATTCTTCAGCAAATGATGATAAATAAGTTATAAAACCCTGTGTTGATTGATGTTACATTATGCAAAATAAATGCGTGAGCAAAGTAGTAATGAGATTTCATATCACTGTATATACAGCATTACACGGACGTAGCAAAAAGGTTACAAACCCAACTGCTCCAGAGTGAGGAGGAGCCTGAATTGCAGTTGTCTCTTGCATTTTCAGCTATGTCATTAAGCAGTTAAGCAGCCTTAAGGGTTGAATACAGAGCAACATGGTACATAGTTTCCCACCAGTGCCCAACTTAATACCAGGGAAGTAAAACAACAATGAACTAAGCTTCATGCAGCAAATGGACTAAATGTGCTGGTTCCCACTGATTTATCATCCTTATAATACTGAAGCCCTCTGTCTTTTCCAATCTTTGTAAATTATGTAGTGGAATAAGAAACTGCAGGCTGGGCATGAAGAGTCTTGGGAGGAACTGCAGGAGGCAGGTTTAGTTCTTGGAGAGAAGAGTGCAACTAACCTGGTGGGGTGTATAAATGTGGGTTTCAACATCTAAACTGAAGAAAAGTTTGCCTGGACCTGAAAAATGTTTTTGAAATGCACTAGGCCCAGTGCGGAAGCACAGCTCTGTGCTGCTGCTACTACCAAGTTAGATGGTTTCGGTGAACACCCAGCCTGGGAAGGAGACAGTCATTAAAAAAATTCATTAGAAAGCACATTTTCCTTGAACTAGCATAATTCAGTGGTTATTTCTCATTAGCTTAGGAGTGACTTGGTTACAGTTCCTTTATTCTTACTATTTTTTTATTTGTTGGCTGAATATAACTACATATCTTTTTGTGTCTGAAAAATAAGCCAAGTTAATACAATTTCTGCATGATTCTTATTCTGTTCCACATCTTTCTTCTAAAACAGAGAATAAAGCTGTTCTTAAATTAGATTTGCTCACTCATTCACTGAAAAGGAGTGATGCTGAGACCATCTCATTCCCTGGTGCTTCTTTGTGGTTCTTGCATGGAGCTATGAGACAGAATACACCTGTACTGCCTCCTTGTGCTTTCAGAAGCATTTAGACAAGCACGTCCCTCAGCTTCTGTGTGAAAACTTAAGTTATATCTTGGTAAGTTGGTGCTAGTTTGAGTGCTATTGTGTCTCATGCAGTAAATTGCAGACTGTAGCTGTATTGAGATGATAAAATATTTTTTTTCTCAAAGTGTATTGTATAAACCATTTTGCAATCCCTATCAAATTCACTGCAATGTGTGGGAAGTGACATGGGACAGACTGTGTAAATTATCCAATTTTACAGATGGTAAGAACAATCCTGAAAATGTATCTTAGCTTATGGCAACATATCAATGGTGCTGCAGCTGTTGGGCAAATACAGATGTTGTCTGTTTTTACTTTACAAATGTGCAGGCTGGAGGAGTCCTTGCTCAAACGTGAGAAAGTGTAAGTCAACCTTGGTACTTCTTTCCATCTGGTAACTGCTAAGAGTAAGGAATAACTCCTTCTGCTACAGCTACAGCCTGCTTAGCAAATGCATCTATATTTTGGCCATGCATGTTGTCTTCTGACTGCTGGCACCAACTGCCTTCTCCCCATGGGTTTCAGTACTGGTCATTGCTCACTGTTTTACAAGAAGGACCTTAAAGAAGATCTGGGGAACAAAAGACCTGTCAGCCTGACCTTAATGCCAGGGAGAGCTATGGAGCAGATCATCTTGGGAGTCATAACATGGCATATGCAGGGCAACCATGAAAACAGGCCCAGCCAACGTAGCTTTATGAAAGACATATCCTGCTTCACTTACCTCCTTCTATGACAAGGTGACCCACTTAGTGGATGAGGGAAAGGTTGTGGATATTGTTTACTTGGACCTTATTAAAGCCTTTGACACTCTCACACCATTCTCATAGAGAAACTGTCTGCTCATGGCTTGGACAGGTGCACTGTTCCTTGGGTTAAAAATTGGCTGGATGGCCAGGCTCAGAGTGGTGGTGAATGGAGTTACATTCAGCTAGCAACCAGTCATTAGTGGTGTTCCCCAGGGCTCAGGACTGGGACTAGTCCTGTTTAATGTCTTTACTGACGGTCTGGAAAAGGGGTTTGAAGGCACCCTCAGTTTGCAGATGACACCAAGTTGGGCAGGAGTGTTGATCTGCTGGAGGGCAGGAAGGCTCTGTAGAGGGATCTGGACAAGCTGGATTGATGGGCTGATGCGAACTGGATGAGGTACAAGGCCAAATGTCAGGTTCTGCACTTGGTTCACAACAACCTCTGCAGCACAACAGGCTGCGAGAAGAGAGGCTTGAGAGCTGTCCACTGGAAACGGACCTGGGGGTGCTGGCTGACACTGGGCTGAATAGGAGCCAGCAGTGCTGCCAAGAAGGCCAATGGCACCCTAGCTGGCATCAGAAATAGTGTGGCCAGAGGGGCTAGGGCAGCAATCATCCTCCTGTACTCTGCATTGGTGAGGTCACACCTTGAATCGGGTGTCCAGTTCTGGGCCCCACATTACAGAAAAGACAATGAAGTGCTGGAGCATGTCCAGCAAAGTTGGTGAAGGGTCTGGAGCACAAGTCTTAGAAGTGGCTGAGGGAGCTGGGGTTGTTTAGCCTGGAGAAAAGGAGGCTCCAGGGGGACCTTATAGCTCTCTACAACATGAAATGAGGTGGTAGAGGTGTGGGGGGGGTCAGTCTTCTCCCAAGTAACAAATGATGGGATAAGAGGAAAGGGCCTCAAGTTGCCTCAGGAGCAGTTTAGATTGGGTATTAGGAAAATTTTCTTCACTGGAAGAGTGGTAGTCAGAAACTGGAACAGCTTGCCCAGGGAAAGGGTGGAGTCACCGTCTCTGAAAGAATTTAAAAGACATGTAGATGTGGCATTTAGAGGCATGGTTTAGTAATGGACCTGTCAATGACAGGTTAATGGTTGAACTTCATGATCTTAAAGGCCTTTTCCAACCTCAACAGTTCTATGATTCTGTGATTATCTTGCATCAGCCATGCCATGGCCAAGGACTCAGTTACAGACCAGGAAGAAGAAATGACAATAGGACTGGCAGTGATACAGACAAGTCAAACAGTCTGCACGCAGCTGGAGAGACAAAGATGATAATGCTTTAGCCTCAGGATCAATTTGCTGTGTCCTCTTCCTCCCTTTTTTCCCTTCTGAGTTAAAGAAATGCTCCTAGCAGTGCACTGCCTGTGATAAGGGGTCATGCTGACTGCCCAGTCAGCCTGTATGTTTAGAGGCCTGTTGGAAGAAAGTTTACAGCGGCTGAAGTGTGACCTATGGAAGGCTAAGCAGGCATCCACAGTATTCATGTGAACTGCCCCCCTCATCTTGAACCTTTCCTTCATGAACCTTTCCTACTGGCTGTACATTGAGAATGTCATTTGCCCACGAATCCTGAAAACTGTCCCTCTGAGACTGAAATGTTTTGGGAGGTGGAAGAAATGGCGAAGAATTGATTGACTTATTTTTGCAAAGTTCTTGTATATCTTTAGGTTTTAAAAATATAAAGGAAGTCCCAAACAGGTTCTTTTAAAGTGCTTGCTGCTAAATCTTTTGCCATTGATACATCGACGAAATACTTTTGTAGTATTTTCAAAACCATCATCTAATAAAATTTGGTTCTGTATTTTTCTGTAATGAAACAAGTGTAGCTTTTAATTTCAGTTAGATGATTTTTTTATCATTTAGAATAATTTCAGTCTTTTTTTTTTTTTTTTTTGGCTGGAGCTGTTTAATAACACAAGTAGGACAATCTATTGAGTACCTGTGTAAGTAGGCTACATGTTGCCATAAGGCTGTCCTCAAAAGGACTCAATAACTGACTCTGTAAGAAAATTTCTGAAGGTGTTTAGAGGGAAACCAAAACTCCATAGCCCCAAATCATGACAATGCAAAAGCAATCCATAAACTATTAAAATTTCACTGCAATAAAAGGCGTAAAAAACTGTCTAGAAAGTTTCTTCAGTAAGATCACAGCTATATCACCAAAATAGAGGCAGACAAGAAGGGAATTGCCCACTAAAATTCCATTTTAATATTTTATTTAAAACCTAAACATTCTGCATTTAAATACAGCTTTTTTGTATTCCACCTCTAGGATATGCTAGATGGGCTTCTGTGGATATTGCATGAAAAAGTGGTTGCATTGATCACTTCGCATGTGTGAACTGGTTGGAAGTAGATGGATGTTTGCTAGTATTTGCATCACGGATTTTCTTTGTGTAAGAAGTGGTGAAATAAGTCCTTACACTGAAGGCAAATATCATTGTTCCCCTTGCCCTCTTACAGTTGTAGCAGTATCTAGCAAAGTGGCATCCTCTGTTGTAGCAGTTTAAAAATATGTGGTCTCACTGAAACCAAAAGTTTTTAAAGCTCCAAGCCAGATCTTCCCATCTTGTCATGGTATGTTCAGTTTACCTGCCTTGAAATAAAGACTTGCTCTAATGGAAGGTGTGTTTGTGTCTGAATATCAGAAGGGAGAGAAATCTCTGCAAAGATATCGCTGGAGGTATGTTATGCTTCTTGACAACTAACACTTCTCAAGGATATGCTCCTTCCAACACACCAGATGAAATTCTGCTGATGTTTATTTTGAGGCAATGTCATGATAAAAGAACAGATGTCTCCAAAGCAACAAGATGTCATTGTTCTGCTAGTGAAAATCTAAGAAGAATTAAGAGGTGGTATAAAATGCTAGGAAAGGCTGTCTTAAATCAGAACTTCCATTCTTGACATCATGACACAAGAATTTGAACATGGAATTCAGTACAATGAATTATTAATGTTTTCTTAAATATCTCAAAGACAGATTACATCTTACTTGGGAAAGGGGGAGAAAGGAGAAGGAAAAGAAGCAACAGCATGTGTTAGTTTGAGAATCTAGAGCTTTGGGAGAGACTTCTAGGGAATCTCGCCTAAACAGGCTATAAAAGTAATGGGGGACACTGCTGGTGCCAAAAGGGTTAGAGCTAATGGGATCCAATCACTTACTAAAAATGGGGGGGGAAAGAGTATAAACAGATAAAGTAGCATTCAGTATTTTACCAGCTGTGCTGGGGCCAGGCTAGAACTGTCTCATACACCAGCCTCACAGTGTTGCAGGTTTGCACATTGACTCACAGGGAATTTTTTTCTTTTTCTTAGGAAGCAGGTGGCTGTATCACAGAAAATGATAATAGCTGCTGGTGGGAGTACTTGACAGAAACTGAGGAATCACGTACTTCAGGTACATCATAATTAACAGTGACACTCAACTTCCCTGGCATATTTGAAATAAAATTCAGTGAAAAAATTAACATGGAGTTAAATGTGTTTGTGTTTGTAGTTGCTTGGATGAAAGGATGGAAGAGTTATTTGGTTAGTAAGGTTATACATGTTTCACTACTGGAACAATTAACAGAAGTAGTTTTTGCAGCAAAGAAATGTAACAGCAATGCACAGTTTTAAAACATAGAAGATTTAAGAGTAGTCTGTGCCTGCACAAGTTTATAGTACATATTGGTCTTTAAAATGGAGACACAGCAGCTGAAAGTTACTGTGGGAAAATAGCTAAAGGGATTGCTCAGTTCATCATAGAAATAATACTACAATGGGGATATACTGAAGTGATAATGCTTTGTTACAGGATCTGAAACCAGCTTAGTGTATTATATGCATGTCTCCCTTGTTTATTCATCTTAAAAACCAAATGATTAACCTTGGTTTATTTTTCCCAACTCTGTTGAGACTGAACATTGCATCAATGACAAACTGCTGTGTATGTAGATGCAAGCAAAGCAGGTTATTTAGAGCTGCTATGATTGTTCCATTTTCTGTTTAAAGCATCCTGTATAATTTCATATCTGAGCCTGAACAGAAATATTAACTTTGGACTGAAAATAGAAAAGTTGTTCAGGGAATAGGAGGCATGAGGAAAAGGAAGCGTTTAAGTCATCTTTGAGGGATGGTTTAAAGCCCTGCCTAGTTTGTTGGGAACTCAGACTCCAGTCTATAGCGTAATTGGTGTTGTCTTTCTTGTTCAAGTCATGCCAGGCCAATGCTCTGTCTTCAGCAAGGAAAATGGAACTCACAGATCACAACCTGTGTGAGAAGTTTGGTGACACTGTCTTCATGTTCTCTATTGCACAGAAGCTAAATGCAAATTAATATGCTAAAAAGTTTCCTTTCTACTTGTGAGACTAAAGATTGGAGCTGTGCTCAAATTTCTAACAGGCAATGCTGAATTTTAGGTAAAAATATTTTCTGTAGTGTCTTCTCATGTTATATTTCTTATGAGGCATATGTGTCATCTGGAATATGAAAAAATTGATGTTTGTGTGATCTAAAGGTAACCTATCAGCTGACAAAAGCATATTTTATGCCATGAGGAAAGAGACCACTAATAGATGCAAGTTTAATGCAATAATTGCCACCTCTTGTAAGAAAACTGCTTTCATATTTGTTAACTTCATTTTTCCTTCTGTTCATTTGTTAGTTATGTCTTTGATCAGATCTTTTTTGTGGGATGGGGACACTAAATATGTGGCAACTACAGGCCAAAGTCTACTCAACAGATGTGTCTCAACAGCTGCCCTGTCTTTGGAGAAAACATGGCACACCAGCTCGAGGTGAGAAAGAGAACTGACAGCTCAGCACCTCCTTCTGCACATGACTGGTGATGACAGTACAGACACATGCACATCTGGCAATATTTGGCCCTGCTGCACCCTGAGACCCTGCTGCCTTCTCTGTGGTGAGAAGGTGGGGAAGCCCAGAAACCTTGGAGAGTCAGAGTTGCTCCTGTTGCAATGTGTGTTAAGGGCATGAGGCAGGAGTAAGGGAGAAGAAAATTGCACAGTACCAGACTGCAAGCGTGTGGGATACATATAGGTTGCTCTTTAGATTAGTGTGGGTTTTTCTGCCTTTTTTTGCTTTGTTTTGTTTGATTTGATTTCGTTTTCCTACCATGAGCAGTAAGGTACTGGCTGGGATATTAACATGCAGAGCTGCAGCTGTTGTAGAGTTGTAGAACTGCTGCTTAACTATTCAAATGTGAATGGTTATTCAATCATATGAACCAGCAACCTGGTTGTGTGAAGGTGACCATCCTTGCTGTTGCTCTGGAGGTTTGCCTGACCACCTCTGAGAGGAAGAGCATGGACATTAAGCTTAGGCAAGGTCACAGCTTCTTGGCCATGCTGCTGCTTTGTGGATGAAATACTTGAAAGGACTGTCAGCAGGTTTACCAGATGTGTTACAGCTTCTTATGCTATTCCTGCAGAAGACTGTTATTGGTACCTGATGTATGGCATGGATGCGGAAGCATGTGCATGTCATACATTTCAAGGTGTAGTTTGTATTGTATATACAACTGGTTGTGGGGGAGTGCTTGGCTCTAAGGCACATTCTTGCCACTGTGCAGATTCTAGAATGTAAATAAATTTATTTCCTGGCCTTAAAGGAAAAAAAAGAAAAAAAGGAGAAACACTTTGAAGAGTTAACAGTCCAAGAAGTCTTCTCATGGCAACTATCCTGCAGGAGTCAGTTTGATTGAAAAGACCTGTAGGAAGTCTGAAGGCAATGAAAAAGATGTATTTTTCAAATGCTCCGTTTAGCAGACGCCAATGACAGCCTTTAGTCTAACAACTAATTCCTCACGAGTCTCTTGGTTTCTTTTTCACAACTGAAATAGTTTTTCTGTACCAGAACAGATCTGGCTGTATTAAAGTGACTATATGGTTGTTGGTAGCAAGTGATGCACTGCCTGGGAACCTGACAAGTTCAAAAGTGAACTCACAATTAGCCACAATAATGATTTTTAACTAATGTTTTTTTCTTGAAAAGCTTGAATTGATGGGTTGGAAGGCTTTTTCTGCATGGATAGTGTTGTGTTTTAAAAGGTTAAGTTTTTCTAGGCTAAGAGGTTATTTCAAATGTCTATTTTCAGTAAGCTGTAAGTTATACTTTCCCAAATATTATTTTCATTTTGAATTGCCACAGCAGTTTGGTTTTTTTTTCCTAATTCTATCTTAGGCAATTTTGAGGTATTTCAGCTAGGTTTTATGATTTATAACTTTTTTCCAGTTAACTGAAGTGTGCTTTCAGGTTTATATTCTCCAGACATTATTTTCACTGTTGAATGATAACAGTGATCAAAGGTTATTTCAGGCACACAACATTATTTCCAAGCAAAGCTACCTTAACTTCAAAAATAATGGAATAAGGACCTACTCAGGCTCTGCAACAATCTGAACATAACAAATAACTTGTCATAGTTTTAATTTTTACAGTTGTGTACCTTATCATTAGATTGTGCCTGTTTCAACTTTAGAATATATTTTTATCTACTAGGTGAATATGGGTTGTGCTGTGTGAAGAAGCAGTTGTGGTGTGAAGAGACAGTTATAAACCAAGGAAGATTAAAGAAAACCTGTACTCAGACATAGAGATAATATTTAAACAATTATTGTAAATTTACAAAATCTTCTTTTTTCCCTACCAAATGTTGTTCACATTTTTTTCAGATGACTCCAAATTTTAGTTTCACGTTGTTCTAAAGAGCTGCTGGAGAAATTTCAGAAGGAAGGAAGTGACAGTCTAAGCTGTAATTGATTATGAAGTAAGGACCACAATAAAGAACTGTTTTAGTAGTTTTAACATGTTCAGAAGAGCTGGAAGAAACAGAGGCATTAGGCTTTGTTAGTTATGGCTATAGCTATTAAAGGTAGTGTTGATATTCAGTGGAAAATTCTTGTGTGTGTTGTCATCTAGGTGAAGTATGTGCTTACTCATACAGCTGCACTGGGAAACCAGGAAAAAGGAAAGGAAAGTGGCTTTGGTAGTACCTGCACTTCTGCCAGGACAGTCACAGAGCTGGTTAAAAAACCCAACGTACCGTAGGCCATAAAGGACTGTCCCATCTGGATGGAGGCGAATCATTCGGTTTTTCACTGTCACCCCATGGACAAATGATTTCTTGTCATTCTGGAAATATGTGTCCGGCACCCAGAGCTGATCAGCCACTCTGTTGTCCAGAGTTAAGTTCAAAGGTATTCCAGAATAAGAGAGTCTTTTATCCCTCCAGGACTGCTGAAAGTACATGGTCAGGGTGTAGTCCTAGGGAAGAAACAAGAAGGGCTCTTTGTATTTTCATACTGATTAGCTTACCAGAAATTTATTTTTAGATAAGTCTCAGTAACTGATATTAGCAGCAATAGGAAATCTAAGGATTGTTAAAGTGTTGTTGTCATTAGCCACAATCATAAAATGATTATGACTTATTCATATTGTCAGACTTCAGACAACTCACCAGTGGCAGTGACTGCCACAGGCTTTCAAAACCTCTTGAGCCAGAGGGAATACATGGCACATTTTGGTATCCAGTCTATGGATCACCCTTGGTTTTCGGTATTTGTTTTTTTCTAATGTGAAAAGAGCAGGGTTTAGCTGACCTCAGCCAAATAGCATTGTATAATATTGAGGACATTCTTTTGATATTCCCTCCCTTCATTCTGAGGTTCCCCCCCACCTTAATCCATAAAGGCCAGAAGTCCCCAGACTTCCTCAGAAAGAGCAAATATGACCTCAGAACATAATGGATAACTTCCCATTCTGCATCTGCTGGAGTTGCCAGATGCAATGAGTTTAAATAGCCAAACACATCTTGCCTCAGCCTGAGGAATACAGTTCTGTCCTTGGCAGTTGGATTTAATTGCATAGCAAATCAACACGTTTCCTTGACTGTCATGTTGTAACAGGTGAAATACCACTTACACAGCCTTTCAACTTTCACTTTGTCCGAAAAGAAATCATTCTAAAAGGCTTCTAGTCTGATTTACTCTCTCGTATGTGTCTTTCTGGGAATTTGTTGATTTTAAAGGCAGTCAATTTTTTAAAGTGGAAAAGCCAGTGTACTTTATAGCTGATGGAGTTCTTAAAAGATGACTAGAACAGTCGTATGCGGACTATTAGTTTTCTCTTCCTCATCTCCTCCCCCAGCCCTGTTTTCAAGTGACAGGTCACATTGTTACACATATCTTATGGTAGAAGTGCATCAAAATCACAGATATTATTGAAAAAGTTGGTCAGAGGCAAGATTTACTTTTATGTGATAGAAAACCTTAGCTCTGTCACTCTCATAAATCCTAGCCCGGACAGCACTAAAACTGTCTGATACAATTTGCTCTCTCCATCTTTAGTGGCTTCTTAAGACTGTACCGTTGCCATGAAATCAAAGCAGAGTTGTTACCTTTCAAAAAGATTTTCTACCTGAAATGCTGCATTTAACAGAGCCGTAATTTACCAGTAGACATTTTTAATAAAGTTACTGTTCCTCCTTGCCCTCAGCCTGTAGTAAATTTTTTGTATGGAAGAAATATCATGACTGATGATTAGTGGTTATATACAATAAGGCAATTACATCCATTTTGAGCACAGATGCCAGATTTGCAAGGATTTCATAGATGTGCCCTTTTCCAGACCTGAAAGACAATTGCTACCCACAACAGGGACAAGAGATTCTATGCTGAAGGTCTAAGTTTGTTTTTTTTTCCTGGTCCAGGCCCCTTGGGGGAGCTCAGGACAGCTTCTTTGCTTTTCAGACCATGCTGCTCAAGCCTGGAAATACAAAGTGCAGTGGAATACATGCTGTGTTTTGCTGAGCAGGTGATTTATAATTTATATAGTGGTACAGAGAGGCATGAAAACCAAGGAGTGAAGTTTCATCAAAGAATGTACAACTTGAATAGAGGTGGGTTAGAAGCCTCACTTAAAGAGAAGTTTAATACCTGCTCTCTGTTCCTCTTACACATACCCAGTGACAAGTTGGGAATTGGATGCGAGAAAATGAAAGTTAGAAAAACAAAAAAACAAACAAGAAAAACCCAAATGAAAATGAAAAATAATCAACAGCACAAATCCCCCTAAATCAGCCACCACTATTCTAGTGCAGTTTTCATATGTTGTATCTATTTTATAACCTGTCCTATTTCAAGCCACTTTAGGTAGCCTTCAGAGATGACTGATAGAAGTTAAATCCTCAGTGCTTCACATAGTATCCTCTACATCTTCTGCTTGATTCAGCAGAGCCTATGCAGTCTGCAGCACAGATGGAATAGAAATTCCAATTATATATAATAATCTTATTTCTTTCTTGTTTTCCTTTGTATTTTCACTAGGTCTTAAAGCTGCTTTTGTGGAACTGTCATGCTGTCCTGGAAAAAAGCTAACAATTGAGAGTGGTGTCTACGTGATGGTTCTCAAAGCTGAACCAAGAGAGAAAAATAGCCAAGGTAAGCTACGGGAGATCTTAAAGAATGTCATCAAGTCAAAGAAAAAGAAATTCTGTCTCTTGGCTATGACTACTAGAAGAAAATGAGTTGCTGTTTATAGCATCATAGTCCGTTAAGAAATTTTGTTTCATTCAGCTGTGCTATATCCAAAATACAGAGGTTGGTAACACCACGGTTAAGAGAGAGTGATCCTCTGCCCTGCCACTGTGCCATACTATGGTGAAGTATGTGGCAAGCCAGCAAGTGCTAATGAAGAAGAAAAAATTCTGAGCTTCACCCTAAAGAAATCTCCATGTTAAAATTATCTATTTTTTTATCATTCCCCAGTACTTGAGGGTGTTATTCATTTAATATTTTAATGAGGAAAATAATCTGTCATGATTGTGAGAGTCCCTGCTGCTGTAAGTTCTTATTTTAAAAAGCACAATTAAAGCTTATTTTAATGAAAAGCAATTTATATAGTTATAAACTTTCTAATTTTTTTAATGGAATATAGTCTTACCTTTCTCATATTTCATTAGGGAGGTATAAAATGTTGGCTAGCCGCATCTTGGAAGTTCTTGTATTATTTTTTACATTGCATCATGGTGTGAGTGAAGTGGGAAATTAATGACTACTTCCCTTCTACCCTGTAAAATTTGCTGGGGATTTTGTGGTTTCAAGCTCTAGAGTATATGAATAATTTCTGAATCTGTCATATCTATAGTGGTAATTGGCTGCAGAATTTTTTTTGGCTTTTTATGAAAGCTTCCCAAGATCTCAAGCATCAGTCTAGACATTGAAATAGATTTAACTTTCATATTTAAGAATTTCTATTCATGAGTTAAAAAAGCAGGGCCCAATGTAAAACTACTGCAGCTAACTGTTCTTTTGAATTATTTGGTTTTAAAAATATTTCACATTTTTTAGAAGCACACTGAACACTTCTTTGCTGAACTGTACTTTTCATAAGTAAAAAAGACAGTAATGCTGTATAAAAATCATATTTCAGTAGATTTAACTGAGCTTTTCAAAAGTGCCTCCCTGCTTTTTCAGGGCATAGTGAACCTTTAGAGTGGTAATGTTTGAGCACCAATAATATAGTTGTTTTGATGTATATCTGGTTTAGTGCTTTTTTTTTAATGTAATAGATTGGTAAGAATGAGATCCCCACCCCCTTCTTAGTAATTGTGCAAATTTCTTATTTCTCTGTATCAAACTGGAAATGTGTAAGCGAGTGTATATAGATGTGAACTATAAGTTAATCTGTACAGTGCTTTAATAAGGTGCATCAAATTGCTAAGACAAATACTTAAATGGTATTCCTCAGTAAGACAAGTTCTGCGAACATGAGTCAGAGAAAATAGTCTTACTCAAAATTACAAATTATTTCATAATATGAATTGAAGCAGCCTCATAAATAAATATTTGCTTCAAGCTTCACAGTTCACTTGAATAATACAAATTTCTTGTAGTAAAGAAAATAAATGGATCACTGAACCATATTGCACTTGAAGTTAGAAGAACAATTTATAGTTCCAGTAAGGAATAGACTGGAGAGTTGCCATAAGTTTCTTTTTTCTTTTTTTTTTTGTGCAATATATATATATAATGCAAGGGCAATAATGGATTTTTTCCATTCCTCCTACACTTCCAGGCACCTGGGGTTTCATTAAGAACAACTGAAAGGAAAATGAATAGGAAAGTCTCCTAATGGCAAGTAGTCCACAGACCAAAAGGTTAATATGTGTCTAGACACATCTTTTAAGAGCAAATGTAGACAGCAGTAAGAGACCAACATGTTTTTGGTTAGACATTTCTCTCTGTGAGGCAGCTGAAAACAAGTTTTTGTCAAAAACCCTCAACCAAACTCAATTTGTCCAGGTGGCCCATACCTGTCTTTCTGTATCTGAGGACTCTAGTTAAAGTCCAGATATTGCCAACTGCAGTGCAAAGGTGTTGTAAGTATTATACGCTGCGTTGTGCTGCAGTCCAGGATGTTCTAGGATTCTCCTCCTCTGAGTTGTGCACAAACTTTTCTGTTCATATGCCGACATGAAAGGGAACGTTGGAATGGCATTTGAGGACTGTGACATTGTGCTCAAGTAGTACTGTCCTCATTCTTTCTGCAAAGCAGGTGGGGAAAGCACTCCAAGGAAAAGAAATTTCAAGTTTTAACTTACATTCCGAAACAATTCATCCAGCTTGGACTTGAAGAACACATACACAGGAGTGGGACAGGGCATTTGGGTGAAAACTGTACTTTCCATGTTCTAGTGTGGATTATATGGAGATGGCTCTTTACTGACTGGAGGACTGACCCATAATAAAGTGGGCATAGATCACCTCTGAGTGTCTATCACATGCAATGTGATGTGAGGACTAAAGGAAACTAAGCCAAATATATGTTGGAAGGGTGCAGCACTTTCAAGTTCCCATAAAGGCAAAACACTGTGGAAGAGTGGAGAATTAATGAAACTACACTTCCCTTGCTACTATAAGCAAGATAATTGGAAAGCAGCCTGTTTTCTAACAATGGTTCTTTCTGAAGTACTTAATTATTTTTTTTTCTTTGTAATTTCCAGCTAGCTCAGCAGGGGTGAACTGTGAGACATTACAAAGTGCTCTGAATGTCTATGGAGCCTGACACATGCTAAGAGCTCAGAAGAATTCCTTGTGGTGTCACTGCACAGCACTGCAGGTGAAGCTGACCTGATTGCGATCTTAGGAGCAGATGGGAGACATTTGTTGAATTTTGTCTTGAACTCTACTGTATAAATGATAGCAGTACCAGAAATCTTATAGGAACTGGACAAAAAGTTGAAGAGAACACAAACAAGTGAATATCAGCAATGTATAAATGAATTGGAGTCACAGGATGAACTAGCTGAGCATGTGGAGTGAAATAAAATCCCCACAAATTAATTAATTCTTTATTACAGTTAGTAAGAATTAGTTAATTCTGTGATGTGTTGGGCCTAATGTTAAGCCAAGCTTCTAAGTAAGAAATCACTAGTGAAGACAGCCAATCATGGCTAAATTCCTTGGATCCAGAAGATGCTTAACAATGGAGAAGGGAAGATACATATACCTTAATATGAGGTTGGGCTAACAATATAAAAACAGCAACTGATTTTTTTTTTTAATGCCTTAATATATTTTTTATCAATTTACTTCTCAGTAGGGGTTATTTCTATTTCTGTGGGTCTGATGATTGAAATCTATTTGATTCTTCCTGCCTGGTTTCTCAGTCATCATTCTACTGTATCAATTTTCTTTAGTTTCAAGAGAAGCGGATGGAGGTCAAAGTGACATGCAGTGAGTCAGTGGCTCTACCTGGAATAGAAACAGTAATTACATAGCTGACAGATCTTTAGACGTGTATATCTACAATCAAAACCTTACTGTATTTTTTTTTTTGGTGTTTTGGTTTTTTTTGTTTGTTTTTTTTTGTGTTCTATGTAATTATTAATTCATATATTTGGGGTTTTTATTTGTGGTTGTTTTCTTTGGGTTTTTTCCTTTTTTTTTTTTTTGATTGTTTTTTTGTTGGTTTTGTCGTTGTTTTTTTCCCCCCTAAATTGCTCGGGACGACTTTGTTTCATTGTTCATTTTGCTTATGCTTAAATTGTGTTCCATAAAAGGGTGATGTGATTATGAAGACTTATATGGGCAGTGAGATTTTTCCCATATGTTGTTGGCTGTCTGACTGGTTTACAGAATTCTAAGCCACAAATCATTAGGTCAGGCGGATACTCTCAAATGAAGCATTGTAACATTTTGTGCTGTATTTGGAAACCAGGAATAGAGGAGCATCATGACATTTCTCCTTTATAATGTCTCTCAAAGTAGAGGTATTCTGCCCCTGGAGCAAGTAAGACTAGGGGTATTAGTGATACTGTCATAGTACAATAAAACTACTGAGATGCTGGTTGCAAGGTCCTCTGAGAATTTCTAGTCCAATCTCCTGTTTGAAGCACGACTGTCACCAACACTGTCTCAGGTCAGACCACTTCCTCTAGCAAACCTTGAAGACTCTCAAAAATGGTACCTCCACAACCTCTATAGGCAGGCTCTTCCAGAGCTGAACTACCTTTGTGGTGAAGTCTTTCCTGACATCTACACTCAACCTCCCTAGGTGCAATTAGTAGCTGTTGCCCTTCTTCATATCATCTGCCACTACTGAGTGACACTGCTGAGATGACAGTCTTGACTCTCATCTTCCCTTCAGGCATTTGTAGGCTGCCATGAAGTTTTCCTCTGGCTCTTCTTGCCAACCAAAGTAAGAACACTGTTTCTCCTGATAGGTTATGTGCTCAAGATCCTGGCCACACTTTACTGGATCATTTTCAATTTTTCAGTATCTCTTTTGAACAAGGAGAGAAAAAGAAATGGGAGACACTGTTGCTAGTGCAGCCTTAAAAATTACAGAACATAGGAGGGTAGTGACTTCCCTCTGTGCTGACCCTACCCCTGCCATGGTTGCTTAGGATACAGTTTACATGACGAGAACGCACTTCGTGCCTTGTGTTCAGCTGCTGCTTAACCCATCAGTTTCCCACCTGCTCCAGGGACTGACATCTATAGTTCTTGCTGAACTCTGAGTTTCCTGGTTGCACAGCTGAGCCTAGAGATGGATATAATGTCTGTCATCTTTTGTATAATCAGAATCCTCTCTGATGATACACACTTTTCATTGAGGCAGGCAGCAGTTTTGAAACTATCAATGAACTCCTAACTGCCTTTTGATCCACAGTGTACGAGCCTTCTTTTTGCAATTAATTAACTACAAAAGCCTTTCTTATTGTCCTGTCTCTTTCTACTTTCAGGTCCAGCTGGGCTTTGAAGCAGTGTTTTTAGGCTTTGCAGAATCAAAGACTCCTTTACGTTGGAATGGTCTTGAGATTGAGAAAGAACTTGTCTGAGACATGAAAGTCAGAGGCAGACCTAGCTGCTCTCCTGAAATCCAGGGCTCTGGCCCTGCTTTTTGTCCTTTTCCCCTCCTCTCAGGATCCTGAACTCCACCATCTCGGTCACTGCAGCTAAGGCTACCTCTGACTTTCTCATCTCTGGAATGTTCTTTTTTCTTGTAACTATGAAGTCTAGCAGAGCATGTTTTTTTGTTAGTTTCTCAGTTATCTGTGCCAGGAGGTGCTGTCAGCACATTCAAGAAGCCTCCTAGATTACCTGAACCATGCTGTGTTGTCCTTCTGGTGGATATCACAGTGGTTAAAGTCTTCCATGAGGAAAGGATCTGTGCACATGAGACTTCTTCCAGTTGTTGGAAGAAGCTTTAACCATCTGCATTTTCTTCCTGGCCAGGATGTCTGTAGTAGGTACCCACTACAACAAGGTCATGTTGGTTTGGCTGCTATTCTTGGTCCATAAACTCTTGTTTGGCTCTGGACCTATCCCAAGGCATTCTGGCTGCTTTCTCACATAGAAGGCAGCTCCCTTTCCTCCCCCTTCCAGCCAGTTCAACAACAAATAATTCTTGCTGCTGGTTTCCTTGTCAGTTCTGTTGCCTTGTTTGCTCCTCCTGTATGCTCCCTTCTGTGTTCTAGTTCACTTAGAAGCTCCTGGCTTTGCTTGGCAGCATTTCTGCTGAAATTCTGGCCTTCTTGCATGACAGGGTAGATTGTTTACATTTTCTTTAAAATTCAGCCTCCACTGTTTCTGTGTGATGACTGCTTGCTGAGGAATTTTACTTAGCAATTACCAAAACAAGTCAGATTCCACTGTCCTGATGTTCTGAGTCCTAACTCTTCTTATCACCATCTCAGCTATCCTCCAGATCCTGAATTCTGTCATCCTCTGGTCACTGTAAACCAAGTAAATACCTGCTTTGTATCTGGGATGTTTATACAAAAGGCAGCTTGAGAAAAAGCTCCCCATGTGATTTCTCATGAACTGCAAAATTTAAATAATATAAATAAGCTGCTTACATGATAATCTATCATTGTTGATGAGTTTAGTGCAGTGATGTAGATTTTCTGTAGAAAACCTGCCTTTGGCTTTTGGAGGGGATCAGTTTGCCTTTAGATGCATGTATTGTTGACACTAAATCCTCAGAGCAGAATGCAGGGTATTTTTAGAGTGTTGCTAATAAAGGGCCTTGTTTTATTTTTATCCTACTAACAGCATAATCAATTGGATAACTAATGGAGCTGGCCAATTTAATATGATTAATCTGATTAAAACCCTATAAATCCAGTGCTGTTGCCAGTCTTATGGGAATCCACATTTCAAAATATTGTATAGTATGTGTAGGCATTTTAGGAGAGGAAAAAAAATCAAAGCAAGAGCAAATAACTCATCAGTCAGTTTGAAAGCATCTGAATAGTACTCCTGAGTACCGATTAGAATACGGAGATGCAGTCTCTCTTTCCCACAAAATATGTAACTAGGGAGAGCATGCGATTAGTAATTATTTGAAGAACTGAGTAGCTTAGTGCAGAAAGTTGGGATTGGTGCCAAGATACTGAAAATCTGGGAAAGTGTCTTCATGCAAATGACTTTATAAATAAAGCAAACTCAAAATCAATTTTCTTTAATGCTTACAGCAATAAAATTTCTGAGTCTGAAGTTTCAGAAGGCTTTCACCCCACTGAAGGCCAAGAACTGCTACTTCCACCCCTTCCTGCGTGATGGTACACATCTGAATAACTAGTTAGGAAGTGGAGGGAATTGATCCAGCTTAGATATGAATTTTGTCATTACTATTTTGGTGTGCCGTTTTTTATGTAGGTAAATTCCCCAATCCTGTTCCCATCATGGCTAGCCAAGTATCGGTGCTGGGACAGGAAAGAAAAATAGGAGCAAAGGAAGAAGGCAGAGCAGCTTCTTTGCAGAGCAGCTGTGAAACTACAGTTCTGAAGTGGGTTTTACACCCTGAAAAATGAGGCAAGAAAACCTTAAGAATTTGTGAAAGATCATAGAGCACATATACTACTATTCTCAACCAAGGCAATTTTCATGTTTGCTAGTCAGAGGATGAACCAGAGTGAGCAAGCAGTGTGGTGCCATGCATGGGGCTACAGCAGAGATTGGCTTTAGTAGCTGTGCACAACTGTTCTACAGCTTCAAGTCAGAGTGACAGAAGCAGCTCAGATCTATTGCCAGGACTGCACCAACCCTTGCCACCAAAGGTCTGTGGGTTGGCAACTAGTGGCCTATCTGCTCTCTTAATTGCCTATATAAGTTTATCAGTGTTTTCACAGTATTCAAATACTGCAGGAGCTCAGCAGTCAGTTGTCTGTTTCAGTATTTCCTCATCTTTGTTTGCTCATTTATTAGCTAAAAAAAAATAAATAAAAAATTAGCTTGTTACTGCCTGCTAGAGAGAATGTTGAGGTGCTGTTGGGAAGCTTGTTCAACATGGTGACCTCCGAGAGGAGCAGACAGGAGCCTTGCTGACAGAAATACGGTTTTGGTCTGTTGAGTTGTTGTTTGGGTTTTTTTTTTTGCCTGTCCCTCCCCTTCTGAAACAGAACATCTTGAGATGTCAGCAGAAGTACATGTAGCAGTTCTCTTGCACACAGCTTCACTTCCCTTGGTGCCTTTTAGAGACATCTGTGTCACAATATGAAGGATGAAGTTAAAATGCCTCAGAAATCCATACGTGATGACTACTGATGCAGAAGGCATAAATTTGGTTTGTCCTGGTGTCCTCAATATATTGCAATTGACACAATATAGGTTAGAGGGGCTATTGTGGGCTGAGGGATCCTAAATCCATGGGTTCTTGGCCATGGGTTTTCTTAGGTGGCTTTTATTTTTGGAGTC
Source organism: Anabacerthia variegaticeps (assembly GCA_035583185.1). Classification (NCBI taxonomy): domain Eukaryota; kingdom Metazoa; phylum Chordata; class Aves; order Passeriformes; family Furnariidae; genus Anabacerthia; species Anabacerthia variegaticeps. The sequence continues at coordinate 47,550,697 of JAWWEW010000131.1, forward strand.
ATTATAGTGCCTTAACTGTGTCAACTAAAAGTCCTCATGTTTGTTTTTTTTTCCATTTAGAAAGAAGAAAATAGCTGCTTCTTGTTCTGGTAAGTTTTCATTGTTTTGCAAATTAGACAATTTCAATCAAGAGAGGAATGGAAATTCAAGTGTGTTTTCAAGAGTGAAACAGGCATTTCAAATGGTTCCTGTACATCTATTTGTTCTTCTACAAACATGAGACTGCTTTACTTTCTTTTCTTTAATGCCTCCACTGTGTAGTAAGGCTGATTTTCCACCAAAATACAGTTGCATTCAGCCAGAGAAGTTCTACATGCAGCTGGCCAAACTGAAGCCTAGATCTGTGCCACTATCGTTCAAAGCCAAAATGTAGTATTTTCCCAACTATGGCTTTTTGTAGGACTGGCTTAATTTAATGCAGAAATAACCAAAAGTTCTGTTGTCAGAGGTGTATGAAGTGTAGAGATCCAGCAGGTTTGGTTTTTCTGAAGGAAAATGAGGTGTTTGTGGACACAAATGGAAGCCAATGTCAGTGAAGCAACACTCCTCACAGGGGTGTAAATTATGAGACAGATGTAGATTTCCTCCTGCCACCTACAAAAACAGTCTGTGGCAAGGAGGGGATAATAGTAAGAAACTGAACTGCGGAAATTCCTGGGACAGGAGATCAGCAGTTTGGCAGTTTTGTTGCCTGGGAGAGGTGACCAAGTCATGCTGTTGTTTGTGGTATGAGCAACAGTGCAGATGATAGGAGGGTTTTTCCTCTTTGTGGTAATGGTGCTGAGTCTTGCTGTTCTTCCGTATGATAAAATAGCTCTGCCTGGTGATTTCTAATCAGAAATAAGGCCCTCACAGGTGATCAGGTAAGTGATGCTTCAGCACAAAGTAGGATGCAGCACCACACCATGCAGCAAGAAAAGCTTTAAAGCAATATGGCAAGTGGCTTCAGTTCAGGTTCCTGATGACATAGTGTAGGTGTAGTCAAGCATGGGTTTAGTAGAATGAAGCAATTTGATAAGCTGCCTGTTAATTGCCTTACCCAACCACATAACGCTTAATTAAACAGTTACAGAATTAGTGGGTTTGAATCAGTAGGCACTGAGTGCTTAGAGATAAACATTCTAAAGTCACATGGCTTTCCAGATGCGTATGTTTTATCTGAGTAGATGTGTAGTTTTTCACTTATTTACAGCAGGAATACTTTTAGATCTGTTAGGTAATAGTAATAAATTTACTTAACTACCAAATAATTTATCTTCCTGCTTGCTTTCAGCTAATTACAACATCTCAAGGTATCTCAGGATAATATGAACATCTGTTCTCTGGAGGTTGACTCTTCACAGGCAACAATCATAGAGTTAAATGAATGGAGTGGAGAATGGAGTACAGGAAACAACAAGGGACAACTCTGCCTTTTTTTGCTAAGTCCCACCCTAGTAATTAATTCCTCTCATTAGGTGACTTTCTAACAAACCCTACTGCAAACATTCCAGATGCAATTCTGAATTTTCTTCAGAACACGATAGAAAATGAGATAGTGTCTCTGGGACTTGAACATCTTGCTCTAAAAATCTGTTAGCAGATCATCAGAAGCAAACAGTCCTTTCTCCTTTTCTACTTACTCTGAACTGGAGAGCACAAGACTAGAAGCAGATCTCACTCCACCAGTGTTCTCATGAGGAGATTTCCTGTAATTTCTCATCATTTAAGATGAGTGAAATAGGTTACTCTTTGGGTATGCTTTTTGGTTTGCTATTTTTAGTGACAGAAGTAAATCTGACACCTAATTTGCACTTGTTAAAACAGGCTTATGAAAATGCATTGTAAATAAATCTTGGGAGGAATATAAATTAGCGTGGTTCAGGGTAAAGTAACTTCCCTTTTGTGGGTCAGAATGAAAATAATGTTGGGTGGAGATTGTTTCACTTCTGTGTGATGGAGGATTCTTGTATCTTTTTATGTCGTATTGGACACTGGCCATCACTTGAGACAGAACTTTCAGTGGACACCAAGTCTTGGGCAAGATGACAGCCCTCTTGTTCTAAGGTAGCCAGATGAATGCTAACACTTGGGTCTCCTGGATTACAGATGTGATAGAACAGGCAAATGAATGTCTGTACTGAGCAGTGAAATACGTGCAGATGAGTTAGAGCTCTGTGGCTTCTGTAAGACACAAGGACATAGTTTATGCACTTCTACAGAGAATGCGTAGGGGACAGGAGGGGAGAATAACTTGGTTTTGGCTGTAGCAAAATGAAATTCAGCAGGCTTAATAGGCATGGTACATGGTCTGTTGTAATGGTAACTGCCACTGTTTTATGACATGGACATTACTCTTATGTCTCAATTCCAAGGAAGCAACTAAGACAGCTTAGTCCCTGCCCAGCACTTAATTTTTATCATATATCCCCTCCTATTACACCAACCTAATGTTTGGGAAAAGCTTTTCTCTGATGGGGCTATCAGGAAGGTAAGTGTTCTGTGTGAGAACAGTGCTTCGTTTTCCTCTCTTTTTCTATTTATAGGAACAACTCTTGTTCTTCAATCCTGATTTTAGTTTTTAATCATATTCCTTCTTCAAATTCTGTATGCAAAGATTACTTGTTATAAAGATACCTATTTTATACAGCATCAATGTAGATTCAGCAGTAGGTGTCAGTTTAATATTGGATGAACTGTTTAAATCTCTCCCCAAACCTTTTCCTCCTCTATTTCATGGCGAGTCAAAGTCTAGCAACTGAAAGGTAATCACTATGGTTACAGCATCCAGTTCTAGCAACAAATGCAAGATTTAAGTCTTAACGCTTGTAGCAAAATATATATATTCGAGACACCCCCAGACATTTGGGATTGTATCTGCAAGTGTTAAAACAGACATTGACAGTTTGAGATAATTCCATTGCAACGCTTTGCTTGCAAGACAGTGGTCTGCTATTATAAGTGGATTGCTTACATAAGAAGTGAAAGAATACATAGTAGCTTAAACACAGCTCAAAGCAGTGTTGCATTTTTAAAGTCAGAAATCTAAGATTTAATCATTGCCTGGTTAGCAGCCTCTGTCAACTGTCGGCCAAAAAAAAAAGGATTGAAACTTGGTTCCTTCACAGCTGCAAACAGTACCAAGACACCACTGTGGGCCATTTTTAGGCACTATGAGAGCTACGAATGTTATGAACTACAAGAGTTACACACACCTACAGCAGATGACTTTATGGCCCAGATGGTTGGTAATTCCTGTATTGAGGTCTCTCACCCTGATTAGTAACGAATTTCCATCCCAGAAAATCACTATCTACCACAGTTCTCTAGTAGACAGGTATCCATCCACTAATCACATTAACAACCCAAGTCCGGATTCACCCAGGGAGATTTGTTGAGATGCCCAGCTGTCGGATGATATCGGTGTCTGAGCACTGTTAGTGCAGTACTAGCGGCTTTGCTCAGGAACAAGTTTAACAGGAAAATCCAGACAAATGATTCTTTTATGCTGGAAAATGTAATTTCTGGCCGTGGATCAGGCATAGGAATGAATCTGGATAGGGAATGTCTCATCCAGACCATTCTATACTTCAGGTCAATACAGGATTGTACAGGGTTGTCTTTATGCTTAATGAATGGGAAAAAAAACACCAAACATGTAGAGTTCCCTGAGAACTGAATTTCAAACATGACTGCAGTAACTAGTAGAGATCAAGAGACTCTGTATCACAAAACATGATGATGTGGGGGTTCTTACTGCATTCTCTGAATGGCATTTGCAATCTCCAGTGTTCAGGCAGGTAATCAGAGAGCTAAGCCATGGATCTTCAAGCAAGAAAGGAAGTTTATTTCAGGAACACTACACAGTTGCCAGAACTCACAGCTGGGTGGGAAAAACACACACACAAGCCACAGGTCTGCTTGGCTATATATATAGAAGGGCTTCAGACATGCTCTGTGCTGCCTTCTCCGATAAGTTTATCTAGTTTAGCCGAGAAACAGCTCTAAGGGAAAGACAAAGAGTGGTTGTTCTCACACGTTCTCTCAATATACGTTTCTGTTAGCCACAACAGGTTCCTTGAGCAAAGAGAAATTTCCAAACCACTTACCTCCTAGACCATTTCTTGCGCAGGGCCCCCTCAACACCCACACACTACTTGCTAATATCAAAAGGCTCATTCTCCTATGAAATTTCCTATTATAGTATATTTGTTCATTGTGGAGAAGAAAAGGCTTTGGTCTGACCTAATTGCAGCCTTCAGTAGCTGAAGGGAGCCTGCATGAAAGATGCAGAGACTTTTTACAAGGACGTGTAGTGATAGGACAAGGGGAAATGAGTTCAAACTAAAAGAAAGTAGGTTTAGATTAGATATTAGGAAAAAAATCTTTAGTCTGAGGGTGGCGAGGCACTGATACAGGTTGCCCAGAGAAGCTGTGGATGCCCCATCCCTGGAAGTGTTCAAGGCCTGGCTGGATGGGGCTTTAGGCAACCTGTGAAAGGTGTCCCTGCATGCTTCAGGGGTATTGGAACTAGATGGTCTTTGAGGTCCTTTCCAATACAAGCCATTCTGTGATTCATTCTCTCGATAACTTTTCATAATGAAGTGCAGAACCAATTAGAATTTTTAATCAAATCTTTAAGAAAATCCCATTCATAATATTTTCCCTACCATACAGTTTTAAATAGCACACCTTATTTTTCCATTTCATATATGATTTTTTTAACTTTATGATATTTTTTGAGTCTTTGAGGAAATTGAAATCTTATATAATGTTTTACTGCAAGTAATCTTTTTTATTTAGTGACTCATCACAACTGTGGGTTTTTTAGGCCTGAATCTATTAAATATAATACTAAATGTGGACTATTCTCCAGACAGCAAGTCTTTGAACTTTATAACTAAATCAACTGTATCTCAAGCAGCTAGTAAATATTTACCATTTTTTGTTTGTTTGTTTTGGTATATGAATTAGGATGTGGTGGCTGCTGCTGCTCTCATTTGACTTTTAGACTGAGGATGTTTGAAAGGGAACATTGTTTCAGATTAAGCTTCATTTGTATCTGAGGTCTGAGATGATAAATTGATAACTCCTTTTGCCCCAGAGTTTTTTTGTTTTGTTTTGCTTAGAGGAACCTTAAGAATTATGTTGTGTTTCTTTTTCTGTTTGGTTGCTTTTTTAAGGCCATAAGGGACAAAATAAGGAACAGCTGGCAATGAAATAAAATCCAACATATCCTTAGCAATTGCAGATCAATGTTACTCCTTGTCCATTCTCTTACTGGTTCTCTAGATAAAAGAAATGTGGTGGACCTCAACCATCTAATGTTCAGTAAAACATTTTTGATTGCAGGATTTAAATTGGAGATGGGAATTAGAACAAAAACAGTGTCATGGTTTAACACTATCTGACAACTGAGCACCATTCAGCCACTTGTTCTCTCTCTCTCACTCCCCACCCCAGCAGAATGGGGGGCAAGACAATTGAAAGGGTAAAAGTGAGAACCTCGTGTTGAGACAAGACCAGTTTACTAATAAAAATAAATTAATAATATTAGTAATAAATTGGAGTGAAAATGACAATCACAGAGAGAGAGAGAGAAAAAAAAAATCCAAGAAAGATAAGTGATGAAAATGAAAGCAATTGCTCACCACTAGCTCATCAATGCTCAGCCAGCACCCCAGCAGTGGCACCCTGGCCAACTTCTTCCCTAGTTAATTGCTGAGCATGACCCCATACAGGCTGGAATATCCCTTGGGTCAGCTGGGTCAGTTGTCCTGGCTATGCCCCCTCTCAACTTCTTGTGCATCTCCTGCCTCACTGATGGGGTGGGTTGAGGAGCAGAGAAGGCCTTGCCTACGTGTAAGTGCTGCTCAGCAATAGCTAAAACATCCCTGTGTTATCAGGACTGTTTCCAGCACAAATTTAAACACAGGCCTATAGCAGCTACTGTGAAGAGAATTAACTCTACCCCAGACAAAACCAGCACAAACAGTAGAATGGTTAAGATACTGGATAAAAGGGGACGTGCCAGTAGTGTGCAGTGAAGATAGAAGAAATATGCCAAGGGAGATTACATGTGGAAATCCTCACAGGACGAGATTTTGGACTAACTTTTGTCTTATATTTTTTTTGTCACAAAACGAATCAAAATGTGTCAATGAAATCTGCAGCTGATATTAAAGTAAGGAGCCACTATTAACATCAGAGAATATCAGAATATCACAATGATCATCTTGAATCCTAGGGTAGTAGAAGTGGGATTATATTCAATACTGGCAAGTCATAGACTAGGAGACTAATTATAAGGATTTATTTTATAAGACAAGATATTGTTAGGGAATGGGATAAAAAAAGATGAAAGAGCTGAATATTTACCTGTCTGTTGTGTCACCCTTATGCAAATGGGTAGAAGAAACAGCATTGTTATATGTACTAAATGATGCATGCCAGGTAAGTCAAAAACAAGCTAACCTTGCTGTACATGAGCATGAGGGGCTGGAAATGATGAGCACTGTCCTGGTCCTTCACAGAAGGAGCAGTTAATTACAGAGGAAAATATTTTAGATTAGGGCAGTCCCAGAGAAGGGCTATGGCAATGGTCAAGTGAATGGAGAGTGCAGTCCTGAATTCCAGGTCCAGCTTTGTGTGACACCAGCAGGCTTAGTTAACTGGAGTCTGGGAAATCTGCATGCTACTATACAGGGATGCTGATTCCCTCTTATATGAACTGTGTGTTCTGCTGGGTAGTGGTGGGTTATAAAAGCCAGACTGGCCACTATGCAGGTAGTCAAGAATACACATCTGTGACACACTGTGGGCCTGAGCTATTGCCAGCTAAGACCTGGCTGAAAAACTTCCAAAACATGTGGGAAATGCAGAGCATGAGCTGTGGCTTAAAAGCCACAGATATGCACAATAGAGCACTTTTATAGACTCACAGGGGCCATCTTCTCTGACTTCCAATGTGACACATTTTCTTTACATGCTGATGAGAACCAATCGTCAAAAATGCACTTCTGATAAATACCCTGTTTTACTGTCAGCATTGAAACAATAGGTGGTAATGCTGGATCTGCCTCTCCTGAAGTAGGTGTTCCTTCACTTGTGTGCACTGTGTAGGAAAACAGCTCATCCTTTCCCCAACTTCAACATTATCCTGATAACTCCAAGGATGCCCACAAGCTCTTGTGAGGCTTGGCTGCTCCGTTTACTCCCTGCAGGCAAGAGATGGCAACTTAGGAGGCTGCAACTTCAGTTTAGGCTGCCTGGCAAAGATCTGGGTGTGAGGAAGTGCCTTGTTGGCAAGGGGTGAACAGTAGGGTTATCTGTAGCAGTTTGATTGGAATTACCATTTGCATCATTAATAAGGTCTTCTGTGGAAGGTGATGGCTGGAAAACAGAATAAAGGCAAGAGGGTGAATGTGGAGAGGTGAAGGAAGCATGAAGTACTGGGGCAGGAAAAAGTGGTCAGTGAGGGATTGCCAAAGACTTGCTCTTCAGAGAGCAGGTAAGTCATCAGGAGGGATTAGAAAACAGTTTGGGAAATCACTCCTCTGAATGATGTAAGTGAAGTCAGGGAACTGCACTTCCCTCCCCAAAGTTTTCACGTCTAAGGAACAGGAAAAATAAAAATACAATGGAAGGAATTTAAGCAGGAATATGCTGGGAAAGCCTAGGAAAGGAAGGAGGCAAGACTGTACACTTGTGCATCAGGGAATAGTATCACCAGAAGGAAGCGTGAGATGTTTAGGGCTTGTTTTTTGGGGGGGCTTTTGGGATTTTCTTTTTAGGTCAACAAAAAAATGGAGAAATGAGAAGAATTTTTAGTCACCCAAAAGTAAAAACTTAAATTTCCTTGCTGAAAGTTCCTCTAAAATACTTCTAATTGAATGAAACTTCACACTTGTTTTTGCTTTTTTCAAATTACTTTATTATACATACGTATAGATGCATATACTGCAAAAATATAATCTTAAAAATCAATATACCAGGCTGTTGACATAAAGTTTTTTCATACTAGAGAGGTTGAAAGACTTCATAAAATATGAGAACAATTACTGAACAACTTAAAAAAAAATATTTCTGTTCTGAGAGCTCTCCCCCAATTTCCACCTAAATGATTCAAAGTGTGTGGGTGGTCAGCCTCTTTCTAAGCTACACCTACAAGTTTTTATACGAATTACAGAATCATGCAGGTTGGAGGTAAGCTTAAGAAAACCTCCTCCAGTTCACAGCACGTCCAATGAGATCAGGCTTCTTGGCGCCTCATGCACTTGAGTTTTGAATATCTCTAAGGATGGAAACTTCACAACCTGCCTGGACAACTTGTTCTAGTGTTTCATCGCCCTCACAGGGAAAATCTTCATCCTTATGTTCAGTCAGAATTTCTCACATCCAAACTTGTGCCCCTTTTCTCTCATGCAATTCCTAAGATATGTGTAAGTTAAATACAAAAGAGCTCATGCAGTGAACTAAAAACTTCACTGGAGCTGATTGTGATCGTTAATATTACATGATGATACTGACTTTTAAATTCCTATATATTCCTGCATGATGGGTTAACATTCTTGTTTGAATGGGAAATTTCCCATCATTTAAAAGCATGTTAAAATAGAATTATATGTGACAACATAAGACAACCTATGGTTAAAAGTTTCAACTGCATTGTAATTATCTCTAAAATAACATTTGGTCCACTGAGCACTATTTGAAGTTTTGGCTGAAATGTTTAGCTTTAAACATGTAGACCAGAAAATCAAATAGATCAAAGAGCTTTTGTAATATGCTAAGTCTTCTTCACTTATAAGTGAAGGAAGAGTTCTCGCAGACATGTGTTGGGCTGGTGATTTTAAACCCTGAACTGGTGGGGAATATCTGCCTTTCATTCATGTATTGGTAATCTAGAAAATTACTTTCACTGAGGTAATATGCATTATTTTACTCTGTAATGTTTTAATAATAGCATGCATGTACTTGTATGATATTTTTCTTTTTAACTTAAGGTGTGTCAAGAAAGAATACCGAGGGTTAATTTTTTTTAACCATAAAATGCTGTCATATCTCAGCAGAATGATAGAAATAGAGCTCATGATGAATTAATATAGAACATTTTACTGTGATTGAATTGTTATTAGTAAGGAAGCAAATAATGGTGAAAGCTTTGAGTCACCTTGAGCAACAGCTATTAGAAGTCAGGTATGTTTTACTTTGTTTAAGATTCTTGTCATATTTTCAAGTATGAAGAAAACTGAGGGGAGACGAGAAAAGGAACGAAAAGCAACCTTTGTGACCTTCTACCAGAGAAATGCTGGGAATCAAATTTTGTCTTTTCTGGCTTGTAGAGATGCACAGGTGATTTGCAAATGTATTCAGCATTTTCTTTAGCTGGTATATAGAAAATAATATTTCCTTCTGGCTTTTGCACATTGTATAAAGGAATAAGAGTGTAGCTCAAGTATAGGAATGCTTCAGTGTGTATCTTGGTATAAGAAGTGGCTTCCAGCTAAGCTTTTCATAATCATCTGCAAGCTTAGATAGAAGATCTGACATTTGATTTTAGAATACTAGTTCACTTCCCTTTCTTTTCTTTAGAGTATATCATATTTCCTTAATAAAAAAGACACTTTTCCCTAATAAAACACACTGATGTTATGATAAAGGAGCATAATAGAAGCCATAGGGACTAAGATGGTGTTTGCATTACTTTCTCATCTGTTTGCAAATATTATTTAATATCAAGTTTTACTTTCATATGGCTGTTCTGTGTGGCTATGACTAATCAGATAGTTCCTATTAAAGCCGAGGTGCTCTTGGCTCTCTTCATCACCTGAGCATATTCAGAAAAGCCACTGAGGAATCAAAATTAAACTGGAACCTGTACAAATTCAGAACACAGTGCTTCCTGCCTCTTGCATTTGTCTACAAACACTGTTTTGGTTAGGTCAAAAGACAGCCTGGCTTTTGCACAAGCTTACTGAGCTTCTACAATTAGATTGCAAAGAAAGGCTGCAGAAGGGTTGGTGGTGAAGGCACCACAACATTTGTATGGGGACAAACAGAAAGTAAAATTGCCAGTGGAGATGCTGGGAAAGAGGAAGACAGTATTGCAGAAAGAGGGAAGATCTTACTTCAGTCCTGGGAAAATCTGGAAGAAGAAATTGAAGGAGAAAACCAACAGCTTTACTGTAAATTTCAGAAGGTGTCGGTGTCATACAAGAACAGTTTGTGAGCCTCTTGATTTTTATACATTGCTAGTTTAAAATAGTGAATTGCTCTGTTAGAACCTCCAAGCTCTTATATGCACTTTAGGGATGTTCACACGAACACATCTTTTGATCATCTGAATTCTGACACTAGTTTTCTCAGGTACTTTCTATAACTTTTTGATTATACTCTCCTCTCAGGAGGAACATTGAGCCCTGATTTAGACAGAGCTTTTGTCTGCTGCCACTCAATCACAACCTACTGAGTAAACCATTCCTTTGTTTCCTTTACTGAACTTAAGGCAGTGGTACCTGGGTCTGGGTCCTTTTCTTGAAAGACGTTAGTATTTCTGATGGGCAATAACTATGTATCGTAATGATCATAGCCATGCCCAGCAGAACAGGGCTAGAGAGCTCTATCTTATGCACTCTATGAAGGCTTGCAAACATCTAAAATACAGTGGGAAGATGCAGGTAGTACAGCCAGCAGCAAAACCAGAAAATTATTATTATAAAGAAACTAACACGGGATTCACAGAGCTCCGAAAGCAATGAAGAGCAGCATACCAGCTTTCCACAACAAAAATTGGTAGGGTCAGCTGGTGACTGCCTTTGGAAATCGATGCTCATTTCTGACAAATGTTTTAATTTATAATGCCTGGTAGTATCAGCTCTAGGCAACCTCCCTGATCTAATAAAGACAACTCTTATTTTCACAGATGCTGAAATCTAAATTTGGCTTTTGATACCAGTCCGGATCAATGTTTTAATTAAAGAAACCTATAATCCTTCCTATAGCTGTCACTTTCCACTGTGTGTGGCCACACGTAATTTTTTTATTGAGAGCGACAAATAGGTAGACTTTGCGGTTTTTTTGAGCACTGTGAATACAACCCTAAACTCTGCAATTATGCACACCAGCTACTTGACCACTGTTCTGAGTTTTCCTAATTTGCTTCTGTTTCTCTAGCAATTAATTTAGCACTTATTTGCTATTTCTGTTCATACATTTTGAACTTTCAAACCCCTACTTTGCAACGGAAGGAGAGTTAATTAGCCCATCCCGAAGTTCCAATACTCTCAATAGTATGAGCAGTTCACGTTCACTAGTTACCAAGTATTACTGAATAATGATCCCATCAAGAAAATTTGTGATACTACAAAGTGAAAGAAGCAGATTTTGCTGAATGTTTTGTTCACAAGAACTTACACATTAACAAGTACAGATTTATGTCTGACAACGACCTTTAAAGAAAATAGAAGAATCATATTACATTCAGAGATAATATGCTTTTGATGTCTGTTTTGTTGTATTTCTGGTAAACTGAAAAGTCTGTGCATACTGCTTTGACAATTCTGATAACCTGAATTTTGAAGCAATTGGCCTGAATTTCTTGAATTGTTTCAGGTTTTTTCATTTGATTATTGTTTGCCACATAATTGGTTTGAATTTCTTCATAAGACTGATGTCTTTTATGTAATGAAGTTCTCTTGTGAACTGACTTGTTCTGAACATTCCCTACTAGAAGGTTATGCCCACTATGTTACAAAGGAAAATTTCAAATTACCTTTGTTCATGGGAATGTGTTTACAAAGACAGTATTTAGAAGAGCTTTGTTTTGAAGTAAAATGGCAATTCACTCCCTGCAACAGCCCACCTTATCAGTTCCATTATGGTTTAATATTTTATCCTAAAACATACCTCAAATATTAAAAATGCCCCTTTTACAAGTGCATCACACATGAAGCAAAAGAAAATTCTCAATGTTTTCTCAATACATTAAAGATATCCTCGCCACAGATATTTCTGCAGTAATGAATAGCAGGATTACTACCAAGATAAAGATTTTTTTATCCTTTTTAATCCTAAGAATTTCTTTCTTCTGAATTCCTTTTCTTTTGTTTCCAAATTCCTCTCTTATAGGATCATCTATTCTTCCATTTTTAGCCCTTTACTATGTGAATATAAAAATATTTCATCATAGGAATGTCTACCACTACAGAAACGACTGGTATAAAACTCCCGGCTGGGTGAAGTTCATTTATATAATTTGTTTTGTAACAGACTCGATAAAAGGTTTTTTGGAAGATGAAGGAAGAAGAAACCCTATAGAGAAGTGATGGATCAAGGTTAATTGAATTTGAAATGAGTCCATAAAGAGCATGATCTCTTTCCACAGAGGAGAAGGGAAAGTTTTTTGCTACTCAGTTAATCGATTCCTGATGAAAGCATCACTGATCTTGAAAACTCACAGATCACCTTGCCAAAGAATTTCACTTCCCCATCCCAGGCTGGACCTTTAAAGCATGAGGATTACTTCAACATATTTTTTCTTAATTTCCTAACATTATAATACACTTTTCAGCTCATTCTAGCCAGCATGATTGGTCTTTTTTTTTTTCCTCTGTAAGAAAAGTTTAAAGCCTACAATCTGCTAGATGTATGTTTTAAAGTTTAGCTTTCTTGTAAGAGTCTCATATTTCTCACAGAAGTTGGAAGATACTGCAGGGACCTGTAGCAGTTATTTTCCACTTGCACAAGAGTCTACAACAGCCTGTGCAATTTCAGAGAATGAGGTTTCTGTTATATATTCTTAACTCACTTTTCTTCACTGTATTCAACACATTTTAGCAGTCAGTGTTACCTTTAGTGGATAACTGTAATTTCTCTTGAATATGAAAGTAGAAAATATTTATATTTCTGTCAGTTTTGCCTTAAGTCAAATTTATGTGATATATGCCCAAACAGCCAACCCTTCTTCCTGTTTCTTATGTCGTCCTAATTTAATTTCAGCATCATATTAATGGGAAACACTATTATGTGTACTTATAATGGAGTCCACAACTTGTACCCTGGCCCACAGTTGAATTCCAGGTGAAAGTAAAGTAATCTCCAGAACTCTAATGGACAGGGGCCTGAAATTTTGCCTTCTTGTGCCATATTGTCACTGGTTCAATTTATGTTGAGCAGATGTTCTCTGCTGTACCCTCATTAGACCTGGTCTATCAGTCATTCCAGCCAGACGACCTATTCAAACAGCCAGTGGCTTTCATCTACCCACATCCATAAGTTTCCTTTGGGAGGAAACCCCCGTGAACTGGAGAAATAATGGATCAGCACAACCTTCTTCCAGCATGAGCTGGTGACAAAGTCCATTTGTGGCCTGGAAAGCAGGGTGAGCAATTGGGTGCCCATGACCTTCGGGTAGGTCTGTGCAGCTCTGCTGTTGACAGTGGATACACCAGCACATCTGTGATCTGTTGGAAGGTGTGCTATAGGGTTAGTCTGTGAAAAGTACCTGGTACAAGGGCATGGCCACAGCTTGTTTTGTTAGGTTTCGAGATCATCCCAAAGCGTATTTCTTCTTAATCATGACAAGGGCAGTGGCTTCAGGCATGGAGTTCATTTTTACAAGTAGACTTGAGTATTTTCATGTTTTGATCAGCAGAGGATAAGAAAACATATCTATATTTGATGAATACCATAAATAATAGAAACAGGCTATTTGAACTGAACAGTTTTGTGGTTTCCTGGAGGAAGTGAGTACCGCTTTTATGTGTTTAGGTCCTCAAATGGCATTTCAGGAGTCTCAATCATGTTTGTTTAGCAGTATTTCAGAGTTTTTCATAAGGGTTCTACTTGCTTTGACAACACAACTTACTTCATGAGTAAGATTTTCTTTTGGCTTATGACTGGAATTTGTTTTAAATAATAATGTTTAAAATAAAGTAGTAAATGTTGGCTTTTTGGTTTCTCTTCTTGTGCTTTTGCTGCTCGGCATCTGCCACATTTATTCTTCCTCTTCTGTCATTTCTGGCTGGATGCAATTAATAAAAAATACATGCCCAAGATATCTATCTTTGCACCATGTTTCTTTCAGCTGGTTTTGCTGAGTTTATAAAAAGCTATTTCTTGGTGTGTTCCTTCAGGGATTTCTTGGTCAGCTGTCTGAGAGTCACAGAAATCATATGGGAATTTCTCCTTCACCTCTATCCTAATAAATGGTGGTGCTGGGGGAGAAATGCTTTCTGAAATTGAGGGACAGAAATACACACTTTTTCTAGAAGTTCAGAATATTAAAACCAGCTGGTGTTGATACTGGTCAATACAAAGGCAGCTGTCATTTAAATTTTTATATTAAAGCCTAAGGTATGATTAGACTTACCATAGCGAAATGTTCTTTCATTTGTGTTCGATACCTACCAGCCTTCTTTATTGTTTTCAGTTTGCATTTAGTAAACATCAGCTTCTGATGCTGGTAGGACAAATTGCCTCTCCAGATACATGGCATGAGAGTTCTGTGTTCTTATGTTTTCCTGTCTTGTATATTTTTGCCAACCCACCAAGGAAAGTTCACTCACTGGCCCACAGTGAGTAGACCACAGCAGACCACAAACAGTCTGATTAAAATCCAATGTACTGTGTGTAGGCAGGGGAAGGAGACATGAAATAAAGGCGAGTTATTTAGCCATCTGAGATGAATGCCTGTACGAAACAGCTACACTTCAGACAAATAAGGAGAAGCTCTGATTTTTACAGAGTCCCTTTAAGAATAGTAATTACTACCTGAAAGCCAATGCAGTCATTGCTCACAGCCAGCACAGTTTCATTAGAGGAAAGTCCTGCTTATCAAACCTGATTTCCTTTCATGACAAGGTAACTTACCTATTTCATCATGGGAATCCAGTTAATGGATTTCAGTAAAACATTCAATACTGTATCTCAAAGGATCTGTCTGGACAAAAAATCCAGCACACAGCTGGATAAACACATCATGTGGTGGGTGAGCAATTGGCTCACAGGTTGAGCACAGAGGGTAACAATGAATGGGGTGACATCAGACTGGTGATCTGTCACTAGTGGGGCTCCACAGGGCTCCATCTGAGGCCCTGTGCTCTTCAACATCTTCATAAATGACTTTAATGCAGGACAGGAAGGTACAGTGAGTTTGCAGATGACACAAAACTGAGAGGAGCTGTTAACTCCCTGGAAGGCAGGGAGGCCCTGCAGAGAGACCTCCACCGATTAGAGGACTGGGCAATCACCAACCATAGGAAGTTTAACGAGGGAAAGTGCTGGATTCTGCACCTGGGATGGGGCAACCCTGGATGTACAAACAGACTGAGGCATGAGGTGCTGGAAAGGGCCCTGGGGGTCCTGGTCAATGGGAAGTTGAATCTGAGTCAGCAGTGCCCTGGCAGCCAGGAGGGACAACTCTGTCCTGGGGGGAATCAGGCAAAGCATCACCTGCTGGGCAAGGGAGGGGATTGTCCTGCTCTGCTCTGCACTGGGGTGGCCTCACCTGGAATATTGTGTGCACTTTTGGGCACTGCAATATAAGAAAGATATCAAGCTGTTAGAGAGTGTCCAAAGGAGGGCAGTGAACATGGTGAAGGGCCTTGAGGGGAAGACATATGAGGAATGGCTAAGGGCACTTGGTGTGTTCATCCTGGAGGAGACTGAGGGGAGACCTCATTGCAGTTACAACTGCCTTGTGAGGGGAAGAGGAGGGGCAGGCACTGATCTCTTCTCTGTGGTGACCAGTGACAGGACCCAAGTGAACGGCCTGAAGTTGTGTCAGGGGAGGCTTAGGTTGGATACTAAGAAAAGATTCTTCACCCAGAGGGTAGTTGGGTACTGGAACAGGCTCCCCAGGGAAGTTGTTACAGCACCAAGCCTGAGAGAGTTCAAGAAGCATTCAGACGATGCTCTCAGGCACGTGGTGTGACTCTTGGGGATGGTCCTGTGCAGGCCTAAGGGTTGGACTCAGTGATCCTTGTGGGTCCCTTCCAACTCAGCATATTCCGTGATTCCATATATGATTCAGGAAACCAGCGCTTCATGTAGGTTCTGGTTTAAGGACTGGTATGCAAGAAACATCATCTGGATAAGAACTGGAAAGATGTTTTGTGCCTTCTTCCCTTTCATCATGACTACTACCTGTACTAGTGACAGGCACTATCTGTTCCTTCATGGGAAACTAAGAGGTAAGCACATCAGAACCTTGTGTTAGCACATGGTTCACTTAAGATCATAGCAAATTATTCTTCGCGAACACATGTCTACTGAAAGGAAAATTTGACACACCAGGTACTTCATTAGTGAGGTTTCAATGAGTATTAACTCATTTAGGGGATGTTTCTCTTAACTAAGTCTTGGGTTTATGGTTCTTGTCCTGGCCAAACTCTCAGCAGTTCCCTTGAAAGCATGAACTTCAACCCTTGAATGAACAAGGGAGCAGTTTAGAAAGGACCATCTACAAAACCAGATCCCTAAATCTAAAGGGTTACATGGCTTTGTGAGACTTTTAAAAAAGCCTGATGTAAAATGTCCCTGTCCATCTGAGTGGTGGCAGATGTTAAAACTGCTCTGCAACTGAACTCTGCTCTATGCTAAGAGCCACCTACAGAAATTTAAGTCAAAACTCTGCGATAAACATCTTCAGAAAGGTCACAAATATTGTGCCATGCAAATGGGAAAAGAAAAAAAAGAAAATGAAAAATATATACAAAAATTAAATTGGCACATGTGAATGAATGAAAGCTATAAATTTGTCTGTTTTACAGAATATATTATTAATCCTTTGATTAGCATATGAATGAGAGGGGCATTTTCAGTTTAGATTGCCAGGCCAATTATACTAAGGATATTATTTCTTTCTCCAAAGGACAGTTTTCTGACTAAAACTCCCTGGGCAATCACTTCAGGAATCTGATATGTGATGCAAAGAGTCTCTTGGGATAAACTCTCCAAGACTTCTGTGGTTTGGAAATGTTGAAAAATAATTCCTGAAAAATATCCTCATAGAGATTTGGTTTCTCTAAGTGTCTTTTCTTTGACATACTATGGAGCTTCATGCAGACTTTCATCATGGTGTCAATTATTTTTACCTTAACTCCCTGGACCATTAACAGGTCTACTAGACAATTACATTCAACAATTACTGCTAGGATATTAAAAGCCAGGCACAAACTCTCGATATGTGCCAGGTACTGAAAGAGTCCCAAAGAGAAGATCTGTAGGTTCTAGCACTTTAAAAACATCAGGCCACTTCTTTCAAGACTTAACTAAAAAGAATTTGGAAACAAGGAGAAATGAAAATAATTCTAGTCCTAAAATGCTGTCAGAATTTTAAAAATATAGTTGTCAGCTATATAAACCATGCCATGCTTTACTGTTCTAATTTATATGTGCTATTTAGCCAATATTTACTATTTTACATATTTACAATGTAATCACAAAATTACAGAACATGCTGATCTGGAAGGGATCCACAAGGTTCATCGAGTCCAACTCCTCGCCTTCCTGGCTGCCAGGGAACTGCTGACTCACATTCAACTTGCCATTGACCAGGACCCCCAGGGCCCTTTCCAGCACCTCATGCCTCAGTCTGTTTGTACATCCAGGGTTGCCCCATCCCAGGTGCAGAATCCAGCACTTTCCCTCGTTAAACTTCCTATGGTTGGTGATTGCCCAGTCCTCTAATCGGTGGAGGTCTCTCTGCAGGGCCTCCCTGCCTTCCAGGGAGTCAACAGCTCCTCCCAGTTTTGTGTGATCTGCAAACTTCCTTAGTATCCCTTCCTGTCCTGCATCCAAGTCATTTTTGAAGAGGTTGAAGAGCACAGGGCTGATTAATCCATCATCCTCTACCATTAACAGTTTCAGAAATTCACTAGTTTTGTTTTTTGAATGACCTTCATAAGTCATGTGTGGCTGGTGTCCTCAGACACTGAAAATACACACCTTCAAGCTATATGTTACACTCTGAAGGGGTGAGAAGGATAAGGGCAAGGGGAAGGGTTTAACAGACTATTCAAAACCAGTCCCATTACACAATTAAAAATTTTGGATGTCTTTTTTTGCAAATTAATAAGCTGCTAGAAGCAAGTAGTTTAAACTTAAAGAGTATTTGTGCAAAAATTATTGTGATGAGTCAGCACAAAGTATTTTTCTTGTTTCTTCTTGGTCTTAACTTCTCTGTGCCTCAGCTCACTCACCTGTAGAATCATAAATCTTGGCTAATTCACAGAGCTGTTCTGAGGCTTAATTAATTGCACTCATTAAAGGACTATAGTTATTATATTGTGATATGTAAAATGTCACATTTTAATTGGTAAGAAATGAAATGTCTTAATAGCTATACATGAGAAGAGATATGTCTCTTGAAGGCACTTTTACCTTTCTTTGCAGGAGTAATTTGAAAAGCAGAAAGGAATAGAAATTCAAAAATAAATCAGTATAATGTCTCCTTTACCACTAATTTTGCAAGGCTTGTTTAAACTGGGAATATGTAGACTTTGGAAACCAGAACAAAACAAAAGACAGCTGTCCTCAGCCTACAAAGAGGGTCTGGAACTCAAATGTTGAAGGCATCCTGTTAATCTACTACCTATTATGATATAGCAGCTGAATCCCTTGGAAAGCTATGGCTCTGGTACTAGAAATGGTGTCTTTGCAGTCAGTATCTTTTGAGACTTTTTTTGGTTCAGAACCAAGGCAAAGTGTATTTGTCATTGCCTGGGGAACTGCAAGCATTGTGGCTCCTCTGAAGGCCCACAGGCTTTTAGTACATTTCTGCTTGAAATTTTCTTAGACTTGCAATCCCAAGTGATTGTTAGGATTGCTTAGGAGGGAAACTGCCTTTTCATCCTTTCAATTAGTTTGGATGTAGCAGCTACTCTCAACTCAATTAGTATTTGTTACTTAAAACACTCCCTGCAGCTACCCTCCAGTAGTAAATTAACATTTAGTTAAGAAATTTGCAATTTCTCAGAGCAAAACACAGAGGGAAATATATACATATACACACATATATACATCCAAGCATATATATACACACACATATAAAGTGTGGGTTTTGTTACCTCACAATAGCACCCTTAAATTTAAATTGATGAATGTCCCTATAAGCGGCATTGGAAAAGGTTTGAAAAAGCCTTGGTGCTCCTTGTCCTGTGGAGCCAACAGGAACAAGGTGCCAGGAATCCTAAAAATGCACAGGTACTCTATTGGGCTATAACAAAAGGAAAGTACTGACAAGGTTGCTGGAAGATTGCGGCCAGGCTGACCCCCTTGGTTGACAACTACAACATTACTGTTGTGGGCTCTGTTCAGCTATGCTATAGCTGAGGGGGATAATCTAGGCTTTGTCCTCACATTGGTGTTGAAGGACTAAAAACATGGGAAATAAATACAAGGAGAGGACAGTGGATATTGTTTATATGGACTTCAGTAAGACTTTTGGGACTTCCTTAAGATCCTCATAGAGAAGGTGATCAAGTACGGCCCAGACATATAGCGGGGTTGAACTGAAAACTGGCTGAATAGCCAGGCCCAGAGGGTAGTGATCAATGGCACAAAGTCTAGTTGGAGGTCAGTAACTAGTGCTATACCCTGGGGGTCAGTGCTGGATCCAGTCCTGTTCAATGTCTCCATTACTGACCTGGATGACAGGGCTGAGTGTACTCTCATCAAGTTTGCTGATGACATCAAACAGGGAGGAGTGACTGATACACCAGCATCATGCTGCCATCCAGAGGGACCTCGACAGGCTGGAAAACCTTACAAACTTTACCTAGGAGAAGTATAAATTCCTGTCGCTGTGGAGGAACAACCCCATTGACTGGTACATGCTGGGGAACATTCACGTTGAAAAGCAACTTGAACATGAGCCGCAATGTGCCCTTGCTGCAAAGGCAGCTAAAATGGCATCTTGGGCTGTGTTAGACAAAGTGTTGCCAGCAGGATGATGAAGGTGATCCTTTCCCTCTTCTCTGGACTGGCAAGCCCATACCTGGAGTACTGTGCCCAGATTTGGGCTCCTCAGAACAACACATACATGGAACTACTGGGCAGAGTTCAGTCAAAGGGCCACAAAGGTGTTGAAGGGATGGATGGGAGCACCTTTCCTATGAGAAAAGGCTGTGAGAGCAGGAACTGTTTAGCCTGGCGAAGGCTCAGCGGCAATCTCATCAATGTCTATAAATGCCTGAAGGGAGTGTGCAAAGAGGACACAGACAGGCTGTTTCCAGTGGTGCCCAGTGACAGGACAACAGTGAGCAGGAACAAAATGAAACACAGGAAGTTTCTCCTGAGCTTCAGGAAACATATTTTTTACTGTAAGAGTTGACAGCATGGGTACAGGTTACCAACACAGGTCATGGAATATCTTGCACAATGTGCTAGAGCAAAGAGGTTGGACCACACTACTTCCAGGAGTGTCTTCCAACCTCAAAAATTCTATGATTTTTGTCAATATATAGTCTATGAAAAGTTTGCAGTTTTTAAGTGGTTTAAATCCTGGATGTTTGTGCAACCACGATGTCTACTGAGGAGAATTTGGCCTTTCTGACTCATGTAATCATCCTTCACCAATACATGTTTATGCAGTAGATGGAACTGTTACTGAGATAACCCAAAAGATGAATTAGGCTTGAATGGGTTTATCTAAGTTGTAGTGCTTCACACATCCTGCTAGCACATTGCATGCTGCATTAGCTGCTTTCTGCCTTATTACCCTATAAAGCTCTAAATGTTTTGGGACTTTGTTATTGCAGAGAATTGGCTTTCCACATCTGATACCTCTGCTGTTGCAATTAGTGTTAATGGGTGAACTAACAACCAGTTTTAAAAGAGACAAGATAAAGCAGAAACATCTAATGAACAGTAATAACCTATATAGCTTTTTCCTTCCTGTCACAGCAAGCTAGGAAGTGAGAAATGCAGGCAAATCAACAAGAATGTGACACGCACCGGAGACTTTAAGCTGACACATGGTATTAAGAGGTATCTATAATAAGCAAGGGAAATTTCCAGGCATGCATTCTATAGAAAGAACTGGAAAATCAGGTAAACTTTACTCTGCAAGTGTTTTATTTAACTTCTCCATGCAATTTCTAGGCATGTGACTTGTTTCCTACCTCACACTTCTGCACTTTATGAAGACTCAAGCTCAAAAGTACAGTGGCAGAGACATTCACTGAAGGGGTACACTACTCATGTATTGAGCTCAACTACCTAGAACAGTTCCTAGCGTTGCAGACATTTTGTTTAGACCTCTATACATAATTTCTGTGGTTTGAGTAGGATGATAGTAATCTGCATAGTCATTTTGTTTCTGGTATTGATGTCTTTTGAAAACAATGCTCTGTTGTTGTGCATTGTAACATGGGCTGGTAAAAACAAGCATCCCCATGAATGTCTAGGAAGCCTTTAGATAATCCATTCTGAAGTGGATAAAATATAGAGAAGAGTAGCTCCAAACACTAGTATGATATGAACTAAACTCACTCTTCACAATGAAAGGGAGCTTAATTAGATTTTTCTATCTAATTTAAAATTGTAAACATGACATTTATTTCAAACAAGTTTAAAAATAATTAAATGAGTGGAATTTTTTTTCATGTGGAATACATTCATACACAAGCCAGCTGATTTATATTCTGAAGTGTTGGGTTTATGATGCTTTCTACCAACATTAGTGGGTAAAGACCTGTGGTAATGAAGAACTGTACTGACTAGTTTGACATTGAAATGTGTACAAGGAAGAACAAATCTAGTGCTAATCGAGTAACATATAACAAAATGACGTTCCTTAATCACTTCTTGTGTTAGTAAGAGGAAAGTCTTGAGAAGACAGTAGTAGTCACTGACGCAGACTCTAATGTGTAACATTTAGCCAACAGCAGGAAATTAGGAATTTAGAATTTGAAACATCTGTAAAATTGTTTAGAAAAGAGAAATGGGGAGTTACATAGCACAGTGTGCAGCTATGTTAAGTGAAATCCCTAGTTACAAACAAGTTATTTCAAAACGAGTGTTCCAAATAACTCACAGCTGAACACAACTCAAGACTGGCAGTTGATGACGGACCATGTAATACAATAATAACAAAAGAGCACTATGGCAGCAGTGAGAATCAGAGGAAATCTACAGTTGTGATGGGTATAAAAAAAAGTCTTTTTTCTTTGAATTCTTCTTTTTGTGCCTAGCATCACTCTTTAAACAGCTCCAGATTGAAAAAAACCCACACAAAATCCATTGAGTATTTTTTTCAGTCACAGCAGTAGCCTTTGTAGTTAGAAGGAACAGATTCACCACATACATACAGAGGACAAAAAATTTCTAACAATATAATATCACCTTCTAAAAAAATACTGTGTTTCCTCTAGGAGGAAAAGGTGTAGTTGGTGTGCAAATGCTTGGTGGACAGCTGACCAAGGTGTTGAGCATTGGAATAGACGACGGTGTTGTGTATGTGGTGAAGGCATACCCCAGTACATCCTGAAAGACTCTGACTGGGTGCTACTGGTTATAAAGAACGTGACATCCAAGGAAGCTACATTTGGTAAGCTGAAAACTCAGGTGTACTCTAGAGAACTGGAAAGATTCCAGGGCAAAGACATTATTTCTGAAAGTATTATGTGTTAGCCAAGCTGCTGAAATTAGCTGCACTGACAAGGGAATTTGCAAAGGGGGCAGAGGCTAGTCAGCCTCTGAATCAATTTTGTGCCTGAAAGAAGTTGAACTTAACAAAATTTTCAAGGAACATATTACGGTTTAGTAGTGGCCTTTTACTTCATTTATTATGTACCTCGGTTATGAAGAAATTTTAATGAACTAGGTCCCCAAACAGCAAATACTATTGTCAATAGGATGTGATGAATTATTCAAGCAGGATAATCCTGGCAGAGTTGGGAGATTTTGCCTTCAGAGGTGCACTGTGTGTCCTGGGTGGAGGAGTATTTCTGTGAGGGGTGTACTGTACAGACTGGTCTGAAATCACAGACCTAATGACTGTGAAGCTTTTACCTTGGTGAAAAAGCAAGTTTCTGGCCTACTTGGGAAGAGCGTCTATAACACATGTAAGGGAGGTTTCAGACGTACTTGAATTGTGGTACTTGTTGGAAAGGGTGTAAGGTAACCTTAAAAACTCTTACTAGCCTTTAGTCTTTAATGTGGAGCCATTACTTTTAGATAGTACAAAGAATGCTTAAGGCAATACACTAGACAATAAGAAAACCAGTAGAAAAATATGATTACTTCCAAAAGGTTTTTTTTTTGAGAATATTTGGCTTCTGGCTGAACAGAATTTAGTAAGCTAATAACTCTTCTCCTGATTGGAACTAATTGAAACTGCCAGAAGCAGGATATCAATGCTGGGTAGTTTGGGATCACCTGAAGTATCAAGCTGAGTTACAGCTCCCGCTATAATGGATCCGACTGAAGATACATGGCCTATAAGAGCTCTTCGCATAGTAAAGTGAAGCTGTTTCTGTTCCTCTGGCTCTTGCAGCCAGGATTTCATGGCTTTTGCCTGCCCTGCTGGGAAATAAAGCATCACAGTGAACAGATGGGGCAGCTAAGCTGTTCCTTCAGAGACCCTGTGCTCACCTCGGACCCAAAGCCCCTGGGAGCTTCTGTACCAGCTCACCCCCTCAGGGAGTGACTTTTTAGCCTAGAATTTCTAACTTGGGAAGACAATGATCTATAATGTATTGTTTTCTCTACTTTTAAAAAACAATAGGGAGAACAAAATGACACTGTGATATGAAGCAAGGGAATAGGTAAGCCACATTAACATGCTTAGACAAAAACAAAAGCCCAAGAAAGCCACTGTCAGTGTAAGAGTTCCTTGGCTGTCACATTCAATCACACAAGTCCTGGTGATGTTATGTCTGCAGAAGATGTGTTCTATTATTTATGATGGGCTGTGGGGACCTTGCCTTTTAGTTGGATTTGTGCTGGTGCTACTATCTTTTTTTCACCTAGGCTGTTTCAGGTCCTCTGAGAGCCCTGTTGCATAGTGAGTCTTTTCTCAGATGGTCCATAAACTTCAAAGTCACTTACCTGTATGTGCTGCTATAATGCTATTTTTTGACTTGACACCATACTGAATGTATACATTGAATCCAATACTGTATGTAATCTCTTCATGAAATCAGGCAGAGGGAAGAGCTTTCTGCTGTAAGAGTTCTTTGTCTTTCAGAAAGAACCAGGCAGTGATTTCCCAGATATATGAAAACCTGTGTTTGGTGTAGCAGTGATGGATTAGGCAGACCTTTAGAAGGTTGGCAAAGGAAACATTTTGTAAATTAGTGATCACCTCAGATCTACTTTTATTTAAAAATCTGTACATGGAAATTTTGAGCAAGGACAACAGGATGCAGCATGAGAACAGATGATCAGCACTTGGCAGTTGTGAGGACAAGACACTGTTACCTAGCAACTTCTCAGAGCTGTCTTTTATAAATCCATCCTGTCATGGATGTCATGTATACACCACAGTTGGTCTTCACAGATTTTGCGCTACTTAGTATTGCGAAATATATCTTCTGAGCAGTAGTACCCTTGGCAGGTATTAAATTATGCCAGTCCAGGTTGTTCATGCCCTACCTGCTTCTACAGCAAGACAAGGGCTGTGGATTTATTTTTGTGTAAGTTACCATAAGTTTCTTGAGTTCAGAGACAGGGTAGCATCTCTGGGACCTGTTACTCAACCTCCTTTCTTCTTTCTTGTAAAGATTGAGAAAGAATGGACAATGAGCTATGTTGATTTCCATGCCTATAAGCTGTTCTCTATCTTTTGCTACAGAAGGTGATTATGAGCTATAATTTTGTCTTCCTGAGGCGAAGAACCCTTACTCTGGCTCAATATTAAAACAGGAAATGAATAGGTAGAGATACCCTCAGTTTTGAAAGTGCTGGTTTCCTATACCTCTATACACTTCTCAGACACAGATAATTTGATTCTGGATGAACTTTCTGGATATTACAGGACTATAGATATTCAGCAAGACTGATTTAAGGCCTTAACTTTTCTTTCTAATATTTGCCTTCTAATCACATTTATTTTGAGATAACGCAAATACACTATTTATTCCAATGGCATATGGAGTTGGAATTTCAAAATTCCAGTACTTATTGTATATTTTACTCCTCCTTGATGCATGTGCTGTAAAAAGGGAGTTGGACTCATTACCCTGAATATCACACGGAAAACATACTGTGCTGATTCCTGCATTAGTTTAATTGCTATCCATTCTGTGTTATATGAAGATAGAGTGCAGCATCTCTTGCTTCAAAAAGCAGTTGTCTTTAATTTGATGTGTTATGTGATGGACTATTTCTCTTGGATTCTCTTAGAATAGAAGTAGTTCAAGAAGCTGAGCTTTCCCTACAGCTCCTTGAAGCTGACAGACACTACATCTCAAAAAAAGATGACATTAAAAAAGAATTAAATGTTTTGAAGTGACCAATTGTAGTAGTAAAATATTGTGGCTTGTGACTTCCTGGTTACTTTACGTGACTATATTAATTTGTAAACTAGCAGAGACACTGAGAGAACTGCGGCCCCATTATGATTTTATTCTGTCGGTTTTCAGCATTCTTTCTATGGGAGAAAATGTCACTGGAAATTGTCACTACCTACAAGAATGTTGTATAGAACAGATAAGACACAAGCCTGTCACAAAAAAGGTGAATTCTACCTTAAACACATCCAGTGATGAGAAATTATTATATTTTCTTTTTTTTTTTTTACAAGATTTTTGCTTGTAATAGAAAAAAGAATGACTGTAATGACAGGAAAGATTCTGCTCTGTTTCATCCTTTAGCTGTCTTGTATTTGTGTCAGGATCTTGATAAAATCAAGAAACAGTTTGAAAAAGTGCAATGTGATTAGTTAAAGATGCACTCAAGTTCTATATTCAATTGTAATACTGAATGTGCAAGTACAGGATAGGGAATAGGTAGCAGCTCTGAGCAAAAGGATCTGTGGCTCACAAAATGAATGTAGACTAATGTCAAGCTGTTGCAGAAGGAAAAAAGGCATATGCTGTAGTGGGATGTGTAAGAGAGAGAGGATCTGCAACATCTTGTATTTAACACAGTATAGAGAAGACACAGGGGATAAGCTATCAGTCTTCAAATACATGAAAGGCTGCTACTGATTTGACTTCTTGCTGACTTTTTAACTTGCTAAGTCAAGACATGATGGGCTTAAAATGCAGCAACGTAGATGTCAGCAAGGGGAAAACTTTCTAATACTGAGGATATGTTTCATATGAGTTACTACAGGATGTTACACGGAATCAGTCACTGGCAGTTTCTACATACCTATTAGCCACATGAGTTGTACAAGTACTACAGCACCATTAACCCTGTCTAGTAGCATTCAAAGAACTCAACTGTGTGACCTTCTGAGGCTTCTCTGGGATTATGCCAGTATGTGTAAATACATTAGTTCATTATTAGGGTACTATTTGGTAACAGGCAGGGAAAAAGATAACATAGTTTTTAAGTACATTAATTCATTTTACAATGACTCAAATATCTATTCATGCCAATTCCTAACATCCCAATAGCAAAAGTTAACAATAACATCTAAAGAAGTTGTTCTAAATACACACAGTGATCTCTATAATAAAAATTATCCTGTAACCAGAGCTCCAGGTCATTCTTAGATGATGTCTTGTTTTTGAGGTTTCCCACCTCTCAAAACCTTTATTCTCTCTCCTAAGTGTGGAAAACATCCTACAGACAATTCCTTTAACCCCCTTTACCATGACACACAATCTTTCCATCTGACTATGGCAGGTGGTAAGTTGTAATCAGGACCATTCTAAGTCATGTACCCAGGATGACAGGGACTAGCCAGAAAAAAGAAATTACTCTTTCATACAAGCTGGATTCCTACTTGCTTTCATTTTAGCTCACTTGTTTCCTTTAACAAAGTATTGATGATGAAGTCTTTTGAGTCAGAGCCTCCACCTACTGTTTGATTAATATCTTGCACATGGGTTCTTCCCCTATGTAACGATGTCTGTGTATCTCTCTGGTACTTTGGTGCTTGCCCTTCACTTGCTCAGAGTGCCTAAGGCAGTGGGTCAGTTTAATAATTGGAATGATTTCAGGTCAAACACTTGGCAAGATGTGAGCAGAGCACTCATTCTGGAAATGGCTCTAAACAGCAGAACTTGATTAAATGTTTAACGTCTGATTTCCAGTTAAACATTTAATAAATCCTATTTTTTATGGTATGCTATGCACAGTATGAGGCACATGAAAAAGGACAGCTGTTATGATGCACACTGTGCTGTTCGGTGTATTGGCCGGCCAGCCAGAGTAGAAATGAAGCAAGCTGCCAAGCCCTGTGTGGGGACCAGACATCACAGGGAAAAATAAAGAGGGCATGGTAGAAAAAGAAAGTGGAGGGGTAGTAGCAATTATGGATGAGAAAGGAAGTGTTTTAGGGGCCAAGGTAGAGGGTTGCAGCCACTACACATCAGGTGAAGCCTTTAAATATTGATCGATCTTGTCTTTAGTTGATTACTCATCGTTTACCATCTGATTTTTTTTTTTCTAACTGCATCATATATCAGCTCCACATGAAGACAGAGGGTGGAGTCAAGATAAAAATTTTGTTCCTCAGTCAATTGCAAAAGTGAACTGAGCACAAGCTAAGTGTTAGATCACAGCATATGGCCATCTCAGAGAAGCTGCTCTCAATTCACAGTAGAGGATTAATTAATTAGAAATGCTTCTTCTGGCCCAGTGAACTATACTGGAAGAGTGTAAAAATTTTAAAAAGTGTCTCAGAAACATTACTTATTAAGCAACCAGAGATCTTGATGGGAAAAGGAGAAAAACCTGTCAGAAGTACAGACCTAAAGAAAGTTCTTGGAATACACTTACTCCTAGTAAAATCCATGATGAAGTACTTGGTAACAGAAAATTAGCTCAGAACAAATGGTATATTTCTAACATGGAACTTTTCCTATTGTTCTTGCTCTAGAAACCACTTCATTCATTATCAAATTATTTTAAAGAAACTCCTTGTGGTAACACATCCACACAGTCTATTTGGTCCAGCTAGGAACGGGACTCAGGGAATCTGGCTTTTTCAAACACTAATGAACACACCTCCCTGTTTTGAAGGTGTATCAACAAAATTAAGTGTTGCCACTTGCAACATTAACATTTAAACTAGTATAGAGAGCAGTAAGGTGCAGCATTTCTTCCCACCAAATATAACTTGATTAGTATATTTTATATTTTTTTGTTTACTTGGCAAAAATAATTTACAGAAAGTTGTACAGTTTCTCCTTTTTATAATTCATGTTATGATGAGTCTCTCAACTGCCACCATTCCTTCAAATTTCAGTCCCATAAGCCTGGAATGATGTTTTCTTCAGCTGAAAGTAGCTTAAATTTGAAATGCATGCAGGAAAACAGTACCTTATTTTTTTAACTCAGCAGTGCAAGTCTGAAAGCATCAGCTGCCGCTAAGACCTACTGCTTCTACAACTTAATTTCATAAATTAAGTCTACAAATTAAGCATGAAAACATCCAAAATGAGTGTGATTTGTTCTATCTTCACTCCATTTCCATGCTTCAGAAATCAAGTGCATGGGTAAAAGTTGTACTGTGCTCCTGTTCACTTCCTGGCTACAGAGATGGGATGTGAGGCCATGGCATGAAATGCATGCCAAGTCTGGGCCTATAAAAAGGACTGTGAGGGATGGGTATAAATAAAGGGCACAGATAATAAAGATGCTGTTAATAAATGGGAACATTTAAAATGGGATGAGGGATAGGGAGTTTGGGTGAAGTTAACGAATTATTCTGTCCTCCTTTTTTTATAAATATGTACCTTTCAGAAAACACATTTCACTGAAATCCTAAACAGGCTCCATGATGCTGTAATAGACTGATGTCTGTTTAAAATCATCTGCTTGGTAACAGTTCTTCTGTGCTCATTGTAGTAACATTAACAAGAATTATTTCACTGGCCCTTATATGTATGGCACAAGCACTTCACATTGTTTGCAGTAGCTCACAATTAAAACCCAAACCCTTGAAGGTCATTCACAAATTTCCCCTTTGTACTACCTATGTTCTTATGGTAACCCTTATAAAGCTCATGCTGTCCATTCTGATTACATTCAAATGAACATTTTTAACTCCGCAAGAAAGATGGTTTTAATGATACTTTACTGATGTGCACATGGAGGCATGAAATTAACTGTAATAAATAACACTGTTCCTTTCCAGGAGGCTTAATTGCTTTATACTCTTATGTAACTGGCACAACTCTGTGTGTGGGTGTATGTTTAAGTGCACATCAGTGTGTTTCTGTCATGCCATTTCCAGATGATAAATATGGAACTGGAGAGTATCTCCAAACAGAGCTTTTCTACTCTGCTTTAGATTGGGAGTGGAAAAAAATGTCTAATTACATTTGCAACTGATTCAATTACCCTGGTTTGTTGAAATATTTTATTGTTGATTCTTGATTTCTTTTCCTCCTTGCTCACTATCTCATGTAAATCGTTCCCCTCATTTAATAAATCACATTTTCTTTTATGTGAAGTGTCATTTCACTTAACAGTAGAAAAGTTTTTCACCACACCTCTGACAGACATTTTATGCATCTTAGAATGGGGATGAATTGATTGGTAACTTGCCGGGCAGACACATCTTTCTCTTATGACAGTACAAATCAGCTTAGAATTATGATTTGGATTAGATTCCTAACACCTATGGCCTGTGCTTTGACCTGAAAATTTGGTAGAACATAAACAAGGCTTGCAGTTTAGTTTATACATCTTGGGCCTTCATAATTTTCCTTTGATAATCTGAAAGTTTTGTCAGGTAGCAGAAAACATCAAAGAGAGGTAGCATAAAAAATAAAACTATTTTTAAATCATTAATAGCTGCTGCATATTTTCTATTTGAAACCAAGCCTAGCCCTTTATGAAGATTCTGCTTTCCTGGGATCACAGATGGCATGAGCAGTTCAGGCTCTTGGTTTTCTTGCAACCTTCTCTTTTGGAAACAGAAATAACTCTTCCAGGATGGATTTGAAAGTATTTGTACAGGCATCTTGTTCCTTCAGAGCTAACCCTTACACTATTCAAAAACAGTGAGTGAGAAGACCTCTGGAGTTAGAAGGTAGGCTCTATGGAAATTTAAACATAGGAAATTTAAGTATATTTGATATGTAAGCCCTTGGTCCTCATGGGTTCAGCAGAGTGAAATCACATCTGACTAATTGTGCACTGAACATGTGCAGTGATAGCAAATGGATTCTCCTTGTGGCAAAGCATGCTGTGCCAAGATCTGTAGCCTTCTGCTGTGAAAAGTACATGGAAGATGCAGCATGAGCCGGTTTGTATCTGTCCAGGTACTGAGTTGGGTGTAGGTTTCCTATCAGTGCAAACACAAATAATATTACTGCCTTAAGGATAAGATAAAATAACTTGCTAGTTTTAAAAAAATTCAGTTTCACAGCCACAACCGCTTGGCTCTGTGGTGGACCAATCTACATACTTGGGCTGGGAGCAAAGGCTGAATGAGCTTCCTTTCCTGACACTTGTCTCAGTGTCTATCTAAAGCCACTTCTATCTAAAGTGGCTACCTTCCCACCCAGTACTGAGTGCACGTGCCTAGACCTTGCCCTGTTGCCTGGAGGAACATGAGGGGAAGGCTGCCAGTTGCCTCTCCCTGCCACCACACTGCCCACCAAGGCAGCTTTACCTGTGCAGCCTTTTCCTTCAGTGTCAGCACTGGCAAGCAGAGCAGTCAGGCGTGTGTTGCAAGAGAAAACTTGCATTCAGGGGTGCCTGCGGAGGGGGCACTTGAATGAGCAGCTCTGGGGAGAGGGCCTGAACCTGGAGCAGTGTTGGGGTCACTTCTGTGAGACCTACAGGACTTCGCTCCTGTGCTTACCCCTACAAACTGTGTGTCCAGCACTCACTTAGTTTAGGTAACAGCTTATTTGCTTGTGTCTTTGCCATTGCTGACGACAGCTTTCAGAACTCTGTCTTAACCTGTGCTGTCTGCGAACTGGAAGCCAGTAAGGAATAACTGCCACGTCCCATACATTGCACCAGCAGTTGGGAATCATTCGGTGATGCAGTGGGAACTACTGACTTCCTGCCTTCCACCCTTTTTTAGCATATGCAGTCACAAAGGAACAGGATGCTGCATGTGCTTTACCCTGTAATTCCCAGTACAGCCACTCATGCGGAGCTGCCGGGCATGTATAACAGTTATGATGATGAACCTGCTACAAGACTGGAGAAAAGTAACACATTATTTATCACTAGATACATTCCTGTTTATAATCCTTGTGGCTACTGCTGTCTTGCTGTTAGACTTTAGCACCTTTGTTTGAGAAGGGATTTCATATTAAGAAATTTGTCATCTGAAAAATAAAGCCTTTGCATGTCTGTGCACATTTGGTACAGAGGGATTTCAAATACACAAACAATCTTCTATGTGGGCTTCTTTTATCTTTCTAGGGAGATTTTACAACTTCACGTAGAGAATCATGAGGAATAACATATTTCTTTAATAATCTTTATATTTACCTTCTTTGTTATTCTTACCTCTGTTGAAAATGTAAACACTTTGTACTGAAAATTAGTGATATAGGTTCTTGCACAGACCTACACAGATTTCTCGTCAGGGTAAGAAGCCTTTAGCCCAGTCCTTATTCCCCACTGAAGCAAAGAAAAAACATTTTGAGTTTTCACACATTCCTATTTTGTAACTTAGCTGGATTTCTGCTTAACTCCTGGGGAAAGATATTTCCTACTAGCACTGAACAGACAAACATTTTAATTTGAAATTAGTGCTTTTTTAATATTAGGCATTTATGGAGGTAGGACTGGACCTTAGACATGCTACCCCTGATGTTTTCTTACCCAAAAACATGCCACTACTTCTACAGGAGCAACTTAGTACTCTATCAGAATAACTTTGTTCAGACCATTCCTTAAGGAGGCAAGAAATCAGTTACTCTAGAACATGGAAATTGTGTTTTGCACAACTGCTAAAGCCTGCAGGCAACCAAGCAAAAGAAGTGTACCTTCCTTACCTGTGAAGAATAATGTCAGGCTTGCATGCCTACACCATCAGCATTCAGAGTTAGGAAGACAACTACTATCTGGCTAGGTTAGGCTGAGTGAGCTGACCCCATACTTTAGTTCATGTGAGTCTTTTGCCAAAGGTCTTGCTAAAGGCAACCTAAACTGCTTCTGACCCATGTCCATACTGAGTACAAAGAGAAATGATACAGCTATATTTCTGGATGCCAAGTCCAAATTAATAATCACTGCTGAGTCTGGACTAATTATTTGTGGCATAGTGATGCAAGATCTGGCTTCCCTGCTTCCTAACCACAACCAGTATCATTATGTTATCCTTCATGACCTGAAAATACAAGCCTGGAAGAGTATTAGCTTGGTGATTATCTTACACTCTACCAAAGGGTGACCCGTCATCTGGGACACCTCACATTCTCCAAGCACGCTGCAGAGTACATAGTTCAGGCATGCAGGTGCCATTCCACCTACTCCATCACACCAGTGCAGACCAGACACAAAGCACTGCTGGTTCAGATTCGGTCTCACAAAACAGTGGAAAGGGCAGGGAACAATGCTCTAAATTTAGTCTGTTTAGAATGACACACCACTAAGTATTCCCATCTATTTTCAAAGCTGCAATAAAGCAGCATGGCAATACTAGTAAATGTCATTAGTTCTTTGAATTAATAGAATTACTGTTGGCAGCCAACAGTAACAGATTAGAGCAATTCTCATCTACTACATTTGAGTAATTCTTGGCAGTGTGAACATAATAAATCTGAGGAGTTTACAATGCAACCATCCAACTAAAACTTGGAATACAAATTCTCAGCCTGTAATCACTTAATTTTTGCCTCTCTTCTCTCTAGTCAAGGCAACATGATTTTTTTTTCCATCAGAGTCATAAAATTTCTGTTTAAAGTTCTTACTGATTTTCAAAGATGCAGTTGATCAGTTAATACTACATTTTTTAAAAATAATCGTTCTTCTTTAACACAGGTCATTTTCACACTTTAAGAAATTTACCTGAAATCACTTTTTTTTTTAGTCAGATACACTATAAATTTTCATTACCCAAATATATTATCACACTGTCTTAACTGGGCTATGAATATTAGAGTACGGACCCTGTTCCAGTTTCTTTAGAAACCTTTTCAGTAAAACAGTATCCCAAGCATAACAAGTGTGTTCTTTCTCCCACCTCTAGTGTTTAAAAGTTGTATTAATAAAAACAGTATCACCACAATAGCATCATCACTATATAAGCCTTTGAAATGTTACAGAAGCTAGTATTTTGTTACTATAGCTTTTAAGCTTGATACCAATTTCTCTCTTTTTGTCATAACCCCCTGGTATAAGTAGAGTTATTATTGATTTATGTGGGAGAATGAAGGCTGAAGCTATCACCCCCGGAACAGGATTGGGAATGGGATTAGGAATATGATTACAGTTCCTTCTGTTTGTGAACCAGTCTTTGCTGTTCCTATTCTCTGTCTGGGCTACAATCCAAACACTACATAAGTGACACAGTTAAATCTGAAGAGACTCAGAGACTCCAAACTGGTTGAGAAAACACTGTGCTTTGATTCTTCATCTATTCGTGCTTTTCAGTCATACTGAAAAGAGAGAAACGCAACTCCTTTACTTGCTCCAAAGAGATGCTTCCTGACACCATTTAACAAATGACTTCAATTGCTGAAGAGGACCATTGCTACCTTTTAATAATCACATCTTTGGTTATCAAAGGTACAGAAAGATGCTGATGGCGCTAATTTAGCATGCCAGAAGAATTAATCTATGATACAGATTATGAGAAGATCTGTACAAATATTGAATAATATGATCTGTGCTCTTTCCCCAGTGGCAGATTTATGGACAGCTAGCAACTTCCTCAGAGTTCAACACAAAGCAAATGTTGAACTTAATGGCTGCACTCTGGAATGATTTCTGGCAGACAATATCCTGCACAGCAAAGGGGAGCCACCAGTAGGCAGACTTGCCTGAGATCACAGCGCGTGGAGAACCTGACAGCTGGCTCCTTCAACACAGTGGCAAAAACTAGGCTTTTTTATGGCAAGTTGAATCTCTCCATATATTCTTAAACCCATTCATTCCAAAGGCTAGGCATCAAGGTTTTATTTATTTATTCCATTTTCCTTTATGAGCTTTTTATGTTTGTTTGTCTGATACTTCACCTTGCTGGCACTCATTAAAATAATGCCCCTGAAAAACTGAAGAGTTAACATTCCTTCTGTTTCTTCTTTACAACTAACCTTCCAATACCACTGTAATGGAGAAGCAGAGTTTTTCGCAAGCTGAGCAAAAGAAGTGGATGAACACACTGTTTGACCAAGAACAAGGAAAGGAAAAAAAAAGTACAGCAATATAGAGATAGGGAAGCCCAGTATTTCTGAAATCTCAAAATTTACACAAATGATAAGCAATTCTGAATCTCTTTCGTGCCCTTCCCTCCAGTTTTCATAATTATACCAACTGCATTTTTGGATATTCTGAGGCAACCAAATAGTAGACTACATAGGGAGAACTTCCCAGAGGAAATGACCTATGAAAAGTAAATGCAAAACAACACTGTGACTAAGTGCTGCACCAACAGATCTTGCCCTTCTGTCTGCACTGGCTACCCTTCCTTTGGTTTAATTCAGGAAGGATTTTTACTTTGATATTGCCGTTTTCATCACAGAATGATGATTAATGGAAAAGAAAGTAAAAAACAGTTGTCTCTCTGCAGTCCAGCATAGAAACAAATTATATTACTGGTTTGACAAATGAGTCAGGTTCACTCAGGAAAAAAAACCCTTACTTTTTTCTTGCTGTTGTGTAATCGGTTTACAAATTCGTTTTTTTTGCTAATGTGTGCAAGTCTAGTAGATACTGTTAATTTAATTCTCTTCGGCTTACAGTCAAGAGGACAGAAGAAAATTCATATGGAAACTGCATTTTTGAAGGCATTTTTTTTCATAGAATAATCCTCTTAACCACTTCCCCCCAACCCCCCAACTGTTTGAGCAAAAATTAATTCTCCAGTGATTAGGAACTTGAATTATGAGCATTCAAAGAAACTCCTCAATGATCTCAAAATGCTGGAATCAAATCACAGTCACCTAGCAAAACATGAAAATACAGATGCAGGAATACATCACACAGAGAAATAAATCCTTCTTTGTGACTCTAATTCTTATGCTGTGGAATTAATTTAGGTAATTCTGCTTTTAAAACAAAATCAGAGGTATCACAAAATATCATCCAATATTTTAGTAAACCTGTTGGATGTTGTTATAACAAGTCATGTTGGAAATCTCAAACCAAAAAGAAAACAGTATTGCTACATACAATATAACTGCAACTCTACAGTTGATTTAGGAACCAAATCAGGCTATCTAGAATCATAGCCAAGGAACATCTTTCCTTTCTAATCCTGGTTCAGGGATGAACACCACTTAAATCATCCTGAACAACTTCATATATGATGTCTTTGACCACTGTCTTACGCAGTTTCTTATTATCAGCTCACATTTCTCTGCCTGACTCATACTTTTGATTAAGTAAATGTTTAAATAAGTGTGGCCAGCCATTCTTACCTCTTTTGTATGTGACTTTCTTTCTTAATACCTTGTTTTGAAAGGCTATTTTGCTGGGAAAGTGTAATACCCACATAGTTCTCCTGCTACTGATCAACTGTTGCATTCCAACAGATGCAAATTGTTCTTGTGAAAAGCAAAGGATAGATTTTGGAGTGGATAGATTGGTTTTGGAGTATTTTTTGCAATGGATTTTCTACATTGACAATTTGTCAGCAGGCAATACCTCGTAAAGAAGACTCCAAAGGATCTTCCAGAAGAAATAACGCTACCCATTTCAAAACCCAGAAAACATAAAGAAACAATGGATACCATGGACACAGGAAGAGCAGTTTATAAAATCTTCAGGACAAAATTTGGATTTCTGCACTGCATTACGTATTCTTTTACTACTTAGTTCACAATGGGAATCCATGGATTTTTTCCATGGAACACTGCAAATGGAGATAGACACTGAGTCATAGTATTTTGATTACACAGAAACTGAATCACATTATTTTTATTGCATTTTTTAAATCTTGTAAATCTATACAGAAATAGCGGCAGAACTAAGAGTACATTTCACAGCACTGCTTAATATCATGTTCACTTGTTTGTGCTGTCTGGTTTACAAAACATTTTCTAGAGCAAGAAGGCTCTGGAGTAGAGTTGGAAATTTATTTCAGTTTCAGAGATAATAGCCTCTGTTCACAATCATGGTGGAGCTACATGCTTGATTTTCATTTTTGGGAGGCTTGCTGTGAATTTTGCTTTTGCTCTGTTTAGCAACGAAGAGTAAAGTGATGCTTTAGCTTATCCCATTCCATTTTCAAATATTAACGCCAAGGCCCTAGTATAACCTAAGCTTTTTGTGGACCTTTATGTCAATGCTAATCACTAAATAAATACAGGAATTTAGGAAGCATTTCTCAGAATAGTGTTTTCCCCACAGACTTCTGCTCCCCTGCTCAAACCTCTAGTTATGCAGCTACTTCAGAGAAACACCTCTATCATTGTTTTTTGAAACACTGGTTCTGGCTTTTTATCATTTCAGATACAGCAAGGGTCAAGTGATGAGAGCCATGGGACAGCAGGATGCAGAAAGCTGTCTTTTGAAGGAAAAATTTCTTGGCCAACACAGACTGTAAAACATTTTATAAAATAAAAACAACCTAAAGCGAGAAAAGAAACATAAATTCAGAAAACTTTAAAAAAAAAAAAAAAGGCAAACAAATTACATTTTGTATTTCTCTTTAGATTCTATTTTGCTTTCAGATGTCCAGATAGTAGAGATTTAATCTGTTAACAGAGATGGGATGAAAAAGCAATTTATATTATTTCATTTTTAATATTTAATGTATTCTGAGAGATCTTGTTGCTCAGAAACCATCTTTTATGAAAAGTGTAGTTATTTTTTAAAATTTGATCATACTATGATACATTGTATACAATACATCATGAAGTGTTTGTATTCCAGTCTGGCATGCTTGAGGTACATTATTATCATAATATTTACATGTTTTCTGATATATTTTCTGAAATACATTTCACTGATCCTCTGATTGCTTTTATGATTTGACTCTGTGAATGCAAATTGTCAGTAAGACTGTCTGGGTATACAAAGACTACAAAGAAACTGAGAAATTGCCCATGTCTGCTATTGAAGTATTGTATCACTCCTTGTTAAGGAGAGAAACATATTCTTGCTTGATGTTTATAATCCACTTTAGGAAAACATACTGCCCACCCTACTAGGTGGTTTCAAACTTACTTCACTCAGAGTACCTAGGAATTTATTGAGAACTAATTTAGGCCAGTAAAGGATCTTGTGTGATAAAGCATCTTGAATTGGTTTGCTCCTAGCTCTTTTCACAGAGGAATTTAATACATATCATTTTCTGAGATGACACAACCAGAAACTTGAGCGAATGCAGAAAGTCATGTATTAAAATAAAGCAGGTGCAGGTACATTTAGGTAAGACTGCTTACATGTAAAAACAGGCAAGAAAACGGAATTAATAAAAGATAAATCATAGTATAAAAAAACCAGTAGGACTGTGCTGTAAGGAAAAAAAAATTACAAGGAAATGAGATTTGGGAATAATACACTGAATTGTAATTACTTTCCATCCAACATCGGAAAGATGCTTTGTTCTGGAACGCATACATATGCAAAAGTTGGCTTTTGAAAATACACTATGTCTGCTTGTCCTCTTTCTTTCATCTGAATCTGATTCACTCATTTCAGACTAGTTACTTCCAATTTATAATAGTGTTGATGAGCACGGGTTCTGCTCCAACATCAATGTGTAGTGAAAAGTATGACTCCAAAATGGACTACTTCTATCCTACGATGTGAAATGGCATTACACATCAGTCGTTAAGTTTTTGCAGTGGCACGTGCAAATATAGACCTAGGAAGCAACAAGGTAGCCAAGGATCCATTTCCAGACTGCCTAAGGCAGATTCTCACAGAGGCCAGTACTTGTAATGACACATAACATGTTGTTTAATAAAGATACCATATCAGAGAAAAACTGAAAAAAAATAAGGCACTATGTAATGTAAAATGAAGGAGACAAAATGATTTACCCTTTTGTGAAAGGAGCAGGTATTGGGAAACATACAAAATCAAAAAGTGAATAGATGAGAAATAATGTCCTGAAGTGGAACCCCCGGGCTGAGATAAGGAAGGACTGCTTGACAGTGTTCTGATTTTAGTTCATGGAGTCTTTCACGCTGGCTTGCAGTGGATGGACTAGGTAAGATAACTTCTCCCATTCCACACTGATTTCTATACTTTCCTCTTAACAAATGGAGCAGGTTTTGTCATTTACCTAAATATCTTGTCATTCTTAGGCCCTGTTATCTTTAAGAAGCTATTAACACCAGTTCACCCAAGGTGTTATCCAGGGACTTCTTGCCAAGCACATGAAAATGTCCAGTTGGCACACACCAGCCATACTACTTTCTATTCCATATGACTGATTTTTCTGGTAGAGACATGGCCAAAAAAATGAGTCCAGGAAGCAGTTTTATGCACCAAGCCATACCTAATATCCACATAGGTTTTAGGTGTCTTTAAATTACCTGTCCAATTGGTCTGGTAATGCTTGAATCATGAAACTAAGGGCTGTTGGGGGACTGCTCCTTGCTTTGAATTTAAGGAGTAACAGATTATAAAGCATGAGGAAAAAAAAAACCTTTGTCAAGGTCTTCATACTGCCTAACTTTATCTTCCTAACCTTGAAGAAATATCAGCATAGACTTTGTACAATAGGATTAACAGAGAGACGAGGATCCCAATGAACACAATGATGATGAGAACCCAAAGAAGTAAGCCTCCGTGTCCTCTCTAGAAATAAGAATGGCAGGTCTGGGAAGACTTTTTCATTTATCAGCCACACACTTCACATGAAGACTATTGTTTGTTAGGGCACACTAAAACTCTTCCAAAAATACTTAAAGAGAAATATCTTTTCTACAGAGGGAATTTATGCTTATGTTAACTGCCCTGGTAAGTGTGTGAGACAAAAATCAGAATTTGTGTCATTCCTATATTGCTTCTTCATGCCCAAATACCAGTCTTGAAATTTTTTGGAAAACACAATATAATCATGGAAGGATGTGAAAATCTGCCCACCTTTTTAAAGATCAAAGCCTTCTGCTGTTGCATGTTATTGTCACATTCCAAAAACAGAGAAAATAATGATCTGAAATTCAGTAATGTTAAATAGTCCACTAACAGAACAGTCATGAATGTTGCTTACCTGTTCCACTAATCACAAGAAATAGGCATTTAGTGGCATCAAAAACTAAAGAGTAAGCTTTGCACCTTGACATCTGATTCTTCTGACAAATGAGTATCATTTTCATCTTCTCCTGTCAAACCATTCTGCAAACAATATGTTCTTAGAGGGAATATGAAAGCTAAATAAATAATGAAGACATGAAGATATCCCAAGACAGGTCACAATCACGTGAATTTGTGTATTTTGAAAGCTAATGCTGACAGAGTATGCATGATGCTGTGAGGTACTCAGAAACTTCCCTTTAGTCTTACATTTACACTACGTTCATCTGCAAACCTACTGTATTGGGCAAAGTTTACTGTGCTGACTCAAGTTAAATTCACAGTTGCCTCTTGATATATCACAATATGTCATTCAGCAATACCACTGAGGAAAATGTAATTACCATGCAACATCTTGTGCTGTCTTGGGATTTCTCACTAGGTAAGTAAGAAATAAATTCCTGTCAGGACTGCAGAAATACTGTTGTAGAGATGTAGGAACAGACCAGCTGGGTCATAAGCCATGATGCTGTATTGAAATTACTGGTCACAGGGGATATATTCTTTTTTAGCTGCAGGCTGTATGCCTCTTCTTTCTACATGAGCGTGCAGAAACTTGCTTACTGTCCAAATGAACACTCATATAATGGATTTAATTCTTATAATACCCCTGTAAGGTAGAAATCTTTAACAGAGTGACTGAGGACCAGAGGAATTGCTGCATTTCCACAGTTACACAGAAGAAACAAACAAACAATCAAAAAATCCACATAAGGACAGAAACAGATGCTTTGGTTCCACTTAGTATCTCTCCCCTGAGACTGTTCTTAATTCCGTAACGCAACAATAAATAACCCCTCTAGGAACTGATCTCCTGCTGAATACAAGACTGAAATCTAAGACACTGACCTCCAAAACACTTTCTGAGCATGACCCAAGCCAACTGAATTGTTACCTTTTCCTTTGGAATCAGGACCTCCACTCACAGCTTTGTTCTGCTGCTACAATGACTGTCACGATTACCAGGAGGAAGCAACATTAACGCCCACACACTTCCCCAGTTTCAGCACAAAATTCAAAGCTCCTATTCTGGGCCTATTTTGATTTCCCTAAATTAAAGTCAAATATACAATCAAAGATAGTTGACTCCTCATACCTACAGAGAAGAGATTCTCACTTGTGACTTTTAAAATGTGTATGCCCTTCTGATAATGTGGTTGCAGGTATGAATAATTAAAAAGGAGATGCATAGGTAGTTGTTCACATTCATTTTGTTTCCACTTGAGCTGGCTCAGCATAGAATGAGGAGACTGAGATCTCAGATTACTGTCAGAAAGACCAACAGCTTCTTATATCAACATTTGAATTATAGAATCATAGAACAGTTAGGACTGGAAGGGACAAGATGATTTAGTTCCAAGCACCCTGCCATGGGTAGGGACATCTTTCACTAGACCAGGTGGATCCACATCCAACCTGGCCTTGAACACTTCCACGGATGAGGCATCCACAACTTCTCTGGGCAACCTGTTCCAGTGCCTCATCACCCTCACATTAAAGAATTTCTTCTTAATATCTAATCTAAACCTATTCTCTTCTTGTTTAAAGACATTCATCCTTGTCCTGTCACTACCTACCCTTGTAAAAAGTCTCTTTCCAGCTTTCTTGTAGGCTCCCTTCACGTACTGGAAGACTGCAATTCTGCAATTCCATTACCCCTGGCGTCTTCTCTTCTCCAGGGTGAACAATCCCAATTGTCTTAGCCTTTCCTTATAGGGGAAATGCTCCATCCCTCTAATCATATTGGTGGCCCTTCTCTGGACTTGCTCCAGCAGGTCCTCCTCAACCTTCTTATGCTAGGGGACCCAGAGATGGAGACAACACTCTATGTGGGGGTCTCACCAGAGTGGAGCAGAGGGGAGAATCACTTCCCTCACGCTGTTGACCACGCTGTTTTGGATGCAGCCCAGAACACAGCTGGCTTTCTGGACTGTGAGAGGACATTGTTGGCTCATGTCCAGCCTCTCATCTACCAGCACCCTCAAGTCCTTCTCAGCAGGGCTGCTCTCTCTCTTTGTTCACCTCCCAGTCTGTAGTTACCCCGACCTCTAATTTAACCCTTCTGTTGGGATGGATGAATACAGCAGCAAGAAAATTGTAAAAAAGTGGCAATGAAAACCAAGCTGTCTGCAAGCCAAGACTCTGAAATGACAGAGAATATTTTCCTGTGAGGATAACAGGCTTCTTGTTTTTGTTTGTTTGGGTTTTTTTCCACCAGCTCCTTTTCATTCTTTTGCATTTTGCTATTAAGATCTTCTCAGAGGTATTACCACAAAAATTAAGCATTTTGAAAAGTCTTTTCTCAATGTGTGCATTCAGGACAGTTCAGTTCATCTTGAGTTTACATTATTATAGGCAGAGTTTTTTGAAGAAAATGCGGTGACTGCAGGGAAGTATAATCAGCTCGAATAAAGTTGGTTAGATTCATTATTGATGCACCTTCACTGATTTCAGAGGAATTGAACCAAAGAACAATGTGAGCTGAGCATTTCTACGCTCCACATACTCCAGAAGAGCTCTTTGGAGTTAATATTCTGGTATCCACCTTTTCTTTTCTCCAAATATGCCTTTTTTGGCTTTTTGTTTTGTCTTTGAAGAGACTGAACTGCTAATGATTAATGACTCAAACATTCAACCACCTGCTGTAAGAGACTGGACTATTGCTGCTGGTGGCTCAGTCAACTGTGTGCTTTGCTAACAATGTGCAGAGCAGCCACCCAGATGCGGAGGGTAGCACTGGTGCCACCTCAGGCTACAAGCTGGGTGTTGAACAAGACAGAGAGAGAGACAAATCCTGCTGAGGATGGGTAGCGTTCCTTTGTCCTTATAAAAATGACTCAGCCATGACAACTCCCCTCCAGGGAAGCACCAGGACAATTCACACATGACCTGAAGATATTAATCTCTGCTGATGGGCCATAACGGATGTTAGGTCCTGCAGACATATCAGGCAGCTGTAACATCTTAGAAGGTGTCAAAGACTCCTGAAATCTTCCCAGAGCCAGTATTATATCATCCAGGGTAGAAATTCCCACCCCAGGGGAGGTACTGCGGGCATTCCCACCTGGCCTAAACCCAGTAGAAGACCACACTTGGACTGGGTCTTCTTCCCACACCAGACAGGACTTTCTGTTCCACCTGAGGCTTCCATAATCACCTCCACGGATCCTGACTGTGACCACCACTTTGATCAATGAACACCAAAATTGCAACAACCGAGTCTCATTGCTGGATTCAACAGGTGTCTTGTGGGTCCTTCCAGTCTCCTGGGAGGTCTACAGCCCTGCTCTGACTGCCTGTACCAGCACCACAGCCTTACTGCAGTGCCACACAAGTGTCTGCAGGTATTGAATCCCAGGTATCCCCTACTCCCTGCCAGCGCTGACTCTCCAACCATTCCTGCCAGGGTTTCTGGGCGTGTGGGAGGTGAACCATGTAGAAGGGCAGCCACCTTGTCTCTGTCCTGTGACCATATGTATTTTTTCCAGGTGGAAGAGGGATTTGGTCGAGTGGGTGGGGCTTGGGAAGTTTCTCCTTAACCATTGGTTTAATGCAGTTTTATCGGTAGTTATCAGCATTCCTCTTGCTAAAGAGTAATTTTTTCACTTACATTTGTGCATATTTAGTCTTTCTCTGTATTGGAGAAACCAGGGATATTGAATCTGAGGGAGGACACTTCTGTCTGAGGTCTCTGCCCCTAAAAATTGTCTCAAATCAAGACAATGGGAATAATCTTTTCCCCTACCAAGACTTCAAATATATTTTTCTTCTACAGAATTTCTTTAGAAGGTGACTCAAGAGCACATGGATATAGCTAAATATTACCTAATTAAAGTATTTCAATCAAAGTGTATTGGTTCAAAATTGGGCCTGGATTAGTTTGTCCAGTTCCTGATCCAGAGTTGCTGAATTTGTGTTGTGGTGATCATTTCTATTTACTGGAAGTCACATGAAATACTGACTTGCGCTTTGTCAGGGCAAAAATGTTGCATATTAGATTAGTAATGTTTTACGTATGGAGCTCCATATTTTCTAATCCCTTTTCATAACACTGTGCTGAATTCTTCATTACTGCAATCATTTGGATGAGAAAAAACTAGCATAACGAAGGAATCTACTTGCTTTAATTCAAGTTCCTTCTAGTCCCACAATCATCCTTGGGGAAAAAAACAAATATGAAACTCAAAACATGGTGACTGATTTTTAAGAGGTTCTAGACAGTCCTACAAAAACTAATCTAAACCACAGTATTTCTGTTTTAAATATGGTGAAAAGAATTAGCCATCTGTCATGACAGCAGCTTCACCTGATGGACCCTGCAGAGCAGCAGTGAGATCAGCAGGATTCCTGCTGTGCCAGCAGTCCTTTCCTGCAGAATCAGCTCCTGACACTGTTCCCTGGAACAACAGGTTGCCGTCACCACCTCCTCTTGCACTTATTTGCTATGATCTGGAGCACCACTGTTGCATGGATTCCCAAATACAAGCTGTGCAAAAGTCATTGAAACCATCAGGTTCCACAATAAACCCATGTAATAAGCTTGCCTGAATAATATGTCCAAATCATCTGCAGATTAATTTTTTTTTTTAAGTATTTGTTTCCAGTAAGGTAGTGGCTTAATAGATACCCTGCTGTGAGAGGAGGGTAGAGATAAGCTTAAGTATTCCTTCAAGAGAGAAAGTGACTTGTAAACCAATTAAAAAAGTTATTTTTCTCTTTTGAGAAAGAAAAACAACTTTTTAATTGTACAATTTAATGAGCAGTGTTCCTGGATGGACCTTTGCCCTGTGTTGCCTTCTGAGAGAAAGAGGCAGTTCAGGAGATGACCTATCTTTTAATTGCTTCTGGCTTCTGCAAATGTGAAATGTGAACACTTGACACAGAGGACACTGCTGACTGCTCTGTTACTCTGCCAGTGCTGCATTCACTTCTAATGATGAAGAATTAATATTAATACCCTTTAAAAAGTAATTCACAGTACATATTTAATGTTTGTTCTTTGACTAACTGGAGCGCTTACAGGTACTAAAGGCTTAGAGGCACTAAAAGAAAATAAATTCAAATCTGTGGCGTTTCATAGTGGACAGTGTAACAATACTGCACACATGTGACACTGTAAAATGTCCAGACACCAAGGGTGACAGTGCAGCATCATGTTACTCATGAGAATGCCCTTGACTCATG
The DNA here is from genome assembly GCA_035583185.1 of Anabacerthia variegaticeps. Taxonomy (NCBI): domain Eukaryota; kingdom Metazoa; phylum Chordata; class Aves; order Passeriformes; family Furnariidae; genus Anabacerthia; species Anabacerthia variegaticeps. Next base: position 47,595,370 of record JAWWEW010000131.1, read on the forward strand.
TTGTTTGTATCTCCTCTTGCCTATTCCTTTACTATGAGCAAGTATAGTATTACTTATAAAGCATTTCTGTTCCAGTGAGAAACTGAGATCACACCCAGAGGACAGTGGTCAGACACGGGCCACAATTTTCCCCTATTTTGTCCCTAGCAGTGGTATTTCCCTGGTGTTATCTAAAGGGAAGAACAGTGTAAACTGCATGTAAGACTATACGGTTCTGGGAAGGGAACACTGAAAGATTTGTGTTACACTAAGTTTTCAGCACTGGAGGGGTGAAAAGGTCATTGGGATGAGACACTCTAGAAGGAGGAGGAATTTTACCCTCATATCTGAAATTGGTTCACTGAATTGATCCAATGTAAAAATGTCCTCAGAGATCAAATTTCTCTGATAGACCAGACCATGTCACATTGGTGAGAAGGGACCAGGATGTCTACTGTGAGTTGACTGGTTACTACTTTATGTTTTCTCTTTATATTTTCCTGATATATGCTAGTCCTTCTCATCATCTGCTTTGTACGTACTCTGAGTTTCTACTAGGAATAATTAAAAAGAATGTATTATCTGGAATGTAAATAATCTTTAATATATCAGAAATTCACACACTCAGTGTGCTTCTGGAAAACAGACTCATTCCTTTTGACACTGGGAACTGAAAAGACCTACGTTCAGGATTCATTTTCAATTGACACCACAATGACAGTTTATTTGCTCCCTATTAGTTTAGAAATCCATGGAGCATTGAACAAGCTGTGAAGTCTGTCATTGCAGATTTGATTCCCAGCATGTTACTGATGTTTTGCAGCTTACTTTTTCCCCCCTAGTTGGTTCTGGCAAAGTAGTTAAAATAAACCCAGAATTTACAAGTGGTTGTTAATCCCATGTTTTCTTTCCTTCATAGCACACCAGTGACAAAGTTGCACTGCCTGTGAAATGTACTAATGGGTATGAAGCCTCTGAATCTCATCGACTTCTCTCCTTCACCAGTGTATTGCTTTGACCAGTGAATGGTTTACAAAAAAACTGGTTCAAGAAAGGATAAATCATAATGCAAGACAGGGTGGGAGGCCATCATTCCAGGCTTGGTTATTCTCTCATGCTGTGAAGAGTAACACCACAGAAAATTATAAAGAAACAAAGGTTTAAAACTGATGTAAACCAGAGAGCTGGGCTGCTCCTGCAAGCTGCTAAGTAAACTGTTGAGCTGGTAAAGTTAATATAGACTTCATTTTAGTGGTGTGAAAAATATTATCTATTAGCATATTCCTTGAAAACAATGGGACTATCAGTACCTAGGCCATTTGGATGGGTCCAGAGTTCTCAGTGCATTGTACGAATTAGAACTTCCAGAAGCTCCCACAATAGACAAGCATGAACATATCCACCTGCAGCTGACTTCTACTCATATTACTTCAGCCACACTTAAAGAGGCTCTTCAGATTAAAAACATGCTGGAAAATTAACTGTACTCCTCCTTTAATATGATAAAGATTCTGCACAATAGTTAGACACTGTTTATCTGTTTCAACGTTGCTATCTCTTCAGTTCTTTCTAAAGGCAATTAAAAAAGACATGACTGAAATTCTTCCTTCTCAGTCAAATGTATTGATGAATTTTAATGGAGAACATTTATTCCAACCTTTAATTAAGTTTGTCAGTGAAAATCATTAATCTTTGCTTTGAAACTACACGCTGGGTATTTAAAGCCATATAACTCAATCTTGTTATAAGGTGTGATAATGCAGCTTTCTAGAAACTGCCTTTCAGTCTTTTAAATTACCTTTCCTTGGTTCATGACGTAAAACAAACCATTAAGGATTTGTCCCAGAACAGGATGAAGCAAATGTCAATGTGACACTGCTTTGGCCAAAAACGACCTTTTAATTTTGAAAGATTATTGTAAAGGTTGATAGGCAAGAAATCTAATCTATGTTCTCCAGACCATGTAAATCTTAATACAGAACTATGGCTTAAAGAAAGAATCAAACACACTGCATTTTCTGGTGTTACTCTGCTAGATTATTCAGTGACTTCTACTACCAATTTCCTTGTGAATATATTTGCATAGTTAGTCTTTGGGGTGGAAATAATTTCATTTTAATATGTTTTTTGGTGCACTGCCAGAGTTTCAGGCCTTTCTTTTTTTTTCTGCATGTGAGGAAAAGGGAATTCTACAAGCATGAAAATGTGTGCTTTGAGATCCTAATTTCTCTTTTAGAAGAAAAAAAAGGAGTCTCAAAGAGCATTCAAGTCTAAAGGCTTTCTGGTAGCCATCTTGGACTTTTTCATCACCTGCTGGAAGCCCTTACTGTCATTTTTTCAGTCTTTACTAATGCCTTGAAGTACAGCACACTTGAGATGAATGGGAGATGAGACATCCCAGAGAACTCTTCCAAGCAGCTGCTGTTTGGAAGACAAGGATCAACAAAACATCAGCTGGGGATACTTCTGAATGAGGGCAGTCTTTGGGTTTGATTTAACAGTTTCAGCTGCTGTCACAGAGTGCTTGGCATCCTGTGAACAGGAACAAGTCTTTCTGATAATAGCTCTGGAGCTTGTTGCTGTTCCTCCACTGAGGCTGGTATATTTTCCCACCTCAGGGTGAACTGGTAGTGAGTGCTCCCTCTCTTGGTTGCACAGCTTCAGCTCAAGGTCTGTACTGAACTGCAGTTGGCAAATAATTTATTAATACAGCCTACAGGAGTTAAGAAACTTTTCAGGCAATAAAGTACAAAGTAAAGCTGATTAAAAAAAAAAAACCAAAACCAAACCAACAAAAAAAGAATCACTAAGTTTTGCAGATGCTTGAAATGTTTCCCTTAAATTTCCTTATGAAGAAATGTACTTCATTTGGAAGATTTTCTCCAAAACCAGAAGTAAAAGAGCAATGTGACTGTGGGAAATGTAACTATCTGTTTTGCACATAAGAAACATATTTCATATTCCTGGTAGAACTTAAAATTTAATTTTTATGGATTTATTTTTCTTTTTTTAGAAAGCAGTTAATTCTGGGGAATGGGTCTTTCGCATTTATCATCAACTGTTCCATTATTAAGGAAGCATTTGGGACCCTGAATGTTCCAAAGGGTTTGTGCCACTGAGCTGTATGACTTGTGCATGCTAACAGATCACAAGCTGGATGTTTCCAGCAGTCACAGCACAGCCATGATTTTTGATGCCAGTGCACAAAGCAGGCAGTGCTGTGGAAAACCTTGCATTTTCTCATCCATACAACTAAAAAGCCTATTTCATTGCAGGTAACTCATTTAGTGAAATCCAAGATATCCCAAGCTGGATGCTAAAGCTTCCACTAGATACAAAGAAACTACCACTATGATACAACTCATTAATTGTAAATTTCAGGATCCAGACCCAGCTGGAGGAGTGTTTTGGGGCATGATTAAGAAAATGTGTAGTCCTTTCCTTTGCAGATGATCACTTGCTCACTCCAGTGGAAGGGATTTTTGACAGTTCATCACAGTAATACCATCCTATTTCAAAACTAATGTTGTTTTGGTTTGTTTGTTTACTCCATGCTCATAAGAAACAGGAATGTAAGAAGCAGCTTATTAAAAACATGTTAAAAAAAATCAACTGACTAGTAATTTTCTGTCCTTTGTTATCTTGTGCTATTTTGTTAAATTCCTGGTATACCTTTTGAACAAAGGGGAATTGTGACCACTTTATTTCTTGTCTTCAGAAATGTAAACTCTGCACATGTTTTATTATCTGGTTGGACTACAGGTGTGTCAGGATGCTCTGTGGTGTCAGGTGTTAAATCTGGGCTAAAAGATGAAGCACACAGATCAGAACTGAACTTATCAGCTCTTGAGAAAAGCTGAAATTGAAGATAAGCTACCTGCAGTGGTTAGAAAGAAAAACAACTGAGGGAGTCAGGAGAGTTGCTCTTCCGGTGAATTGTCAGTCTAACACTAGATAAAATAATTACATCTTTCCTAAGGGGCATTTATACCTAGTTGGTCTAAACCTTGAAAACAGGGAAGTATTATGTCTGTCAGGGTAAGAAGAAAATTTGGAATACAGCTTGTATCAACCCTGAAGCTGGTCTCAAGTTCATTTAACTTTTGAAAAATTAAGATATATCCACTTTCTGGATCATATGAAACAACATTTACATTATTGCTTTATACTTTTTGCCTACTTGTCAATTTTGTTGAAGAACCTCTTATTCTTGTCAAATGAAAAATGACCCAACAAAACTTCCAGTAACAGTGACTCAGTCCTTCAACGTCAGGCTGCCAATTTCTACGTTCATTCCATGTTTCACTCTTTAATATAATTACTCCTGTTTGGAACAGGCAGTGATGAAATGATCCGACCTTTAGGTAGTACTACCTGATCAGTTTTTCCATATTTGCAGAAAAAAATAAAATCAGTTGCTGAACATTCTTATTAAATATTCATTTTAAAGTGCTTTTGTATGTCCTTCATGTTCTTTAGGATAGATACTACATAACAGAAGAGTATTCTTCTGTTGCATTACAGCAAAGTAAATTTTCATTGGTACTTATTGCACTTTATGTCTTTTCCTAAAAAATCAGTTTAATATGTATGAACATCTTCACGTAAACATATTTCAGCCAGGGACCATTTATTATCATAGTGATTACCCTGATCACTTGTGTTGTCACACCGGCTGAGCTGAAGGAGTTTTTGACTTTTAAGTTCTATATGAACCAGACTTAAGATTACAGAAAATGAGACTTGGCTGCTCTGATCTAAAGAGGCATGAGATGGGGGTCATAATGTCAACTTGGTTCCCTAGCGTAGGGTTTGCTTCCAACATTAAGATTCACAACAGCACCATGCTAATTCTCAGGTACTTAATCAAGACAGGGAGAAAGAACAAGATGTGAAACTGGCTATGTCTGCAAACACAGCTTAAGTCTTTCTCAATCTGCAAGAAGTGTTTTAAAACAACCTGCATCCATACATGAAAGCCTTTCCCACGTTCCTATAACTGGGTTCTAATGCATGAGCACCGCCCTACCAGGATTAAGGGGCAAACTTTCAGTGCCTTAGTTACCCAGCTGAAGTGTTTAAACCCATAGATTTAGCTTATCTTGATTAAACATTTACCAGTGTAGGATGCCACAGCCACCCGGCTGGCATCAGCCCTGGAGGATTCTATGTCCTTGCTGTGGATTTACAGGCAAATTTGAAAAACTTCTGGTTTTATACATATACACATATACGTTTACTAATGTTAGGGTAATTTCTGCCTCTGGAGTGTTTTAACCAATTCTAAGTGTAAGAGCCTTGAGTACAAGCATAGAGAAGCTAGAGAATTGCGTATTCGTTCCAAGTTTTCTTTCACCTCTTTTTGCTGGGACACAAAACCTTCAGTCTGCGGTCACAGAAACCTCATCATCATCAGTGTAAAATCAGCATGGTAGGTCAGGAACAGTCTTTACAATATAAAATGTGAAATAAAATATATGTTATATAAAACATAAAGAGCTTTTTTTTTTTTCCCTTCTTGGTGTCATTTTAACTGCTCTATATAAAAGGTTGTTTATAATATGCAGTGTTTCTTCAAATTTTAAAATATACACAGCTATCTTTTGCCTATTATAAAGGTTTGACCACTTTTTCTTTTGTAAGAAATACATTTTAGAGAAAATTATGTCATGTACCACATGTGATATATTTTTTAGAGTCCAGCTATTTCTCGACTGTTTCCTAGTAGATACAGCAATATGTTACTTGTTTGCATGCCCTGAATCTTGACAGTAGTTACCATCAGTCATGCTATCCATGTTCATTCTTGATTTACAAGCAGCACCTTCTGTTGGCCACATAAAGGTATCAGAGTAAACCAGACATCAGAGCAGCTTAAAAGATTTAGTCATAGCATGGTTCCTAATGAACTCTTCATATTCATGTAAATGCCTAATACACTTCTAAAGGAACTCTGTCATGGATGAGAGTTCGCTGAACAGTCATTAATTGAGACAAATGGTCACCTTGTACCTTTGGAAGGGAATGCTTGCAGTTACTGTAGCAAGAATGTGAAAATCTGATGGAAAACCCATAACTTTTGGTATATTAGAAAGTACAGTTAGAACTGGGCAATAGTCACTAGGACTTTTACATTCTACTTCTCCTGCTTGTCATTGTTTGACAAGCTCTTTAGCTTATTACCTGCAAAAACCAACATAAGACAACATATCTGATGTCAAATGCCAGAGTCGTAAGAACAAATGCTTCAATTAATCCTGCTGCAAAAGTTGCTATGGCAGCTCACCACAGTATTATTGAACTACCAGGCAGTTATAAAACAATGCTGTTTAAAGAGCTGAACAGATGAGGACCGAGTACTCAGGGGGAAATAACAGAATGGTAGACTTCAAGACTGTGCAAGTCTCGATTCATTAACTGAGTAAAGTATTTCACAATAGTTTAGTATATTAGAACAAGCCACTACAACCAGACAAGCTGCTTGAACAGAGAGTTATTACTACAGAGAGTTACTACTAGTGTTCAAAGAATTCAAAATAATTCTGTTGTCTATATTTCAACTTTTTACCTAAGGACTGGATTTACTTGGGCATACAAATCAGCCTGTTTACTTGGCAGACAGCCTACAACAGTGACAGAGTTTCAGCTAGCACACCAAGGGAGAACACCTCCTTCACAGCCTATATATATATATATATATATAAAAATCTTTTATTTAAGCATTGAGATTGGAATACAAAATTTAACCCCGTGGTACGATGATTCAGAATAGCCATCTCTGTCATTCTGGATATAAGGAAAGCCAAGGGATGAGACAACTCCCTCCAATACTACTAGGGTGAGACTGACTGAATTCTGGTGGAATCCAACCAGACTCTCTTCCCACAAGGAGCTCACGCGATGAGGGCATTGCTTTCCCATGTTACTGGTTTCCTTCTATAACACAACTGCCCTATAGCTAAAAGAAGCTGTAAAAAACTCATTTCTGTCTCTGAAGCCACAGAACGATAGCTCTTAATAAACAAATTAAAAATAAAAAAATCTATAAGACAACAGTTTAAAAGAAGAGGTCAACAATTCACAAGTGACTACAATATTAGGACTCTCGAGGCTCTGATTTCTCAGGAAAAAAAAGTATAATGCTAGAATAAAGCATTATTTAACTAGGTAGAAAAACTTTTCTTAAGCAAAGATATCGATTCCCTCAGTTTTACAATTATTGATGAAATTACTGGTCATTGTCCAAAAACAGGCAGACAGTCTCTAGCAACACAATAAAGACCCTACAACAAAGAACACTCTAGACATGGGTATGTACAGGTAGCATTTGTGATACAGGCAAGCCCTTTCAGACTGGTTCAGAATCGAGGCTGTTTTTTCAATGTATTGCCTTAAGTAATGGGCTATTTGCTATAACTGGGAATGGTTGGTTTCTTCTGCTGTGAGAGGTGGCATTTTATGAAAACATTTTACTTTTTGACCAGTTTTAGTCAAGCTGCTCCCTAGCACACAGAGATTAGTCAAAGAATCCATCTAACATGTAACTTCTCGAAAATCAGAATGTTCAAATTACTGTTTCCCAGGGGCTGTGCAAGTGTTAGAATAGAGAAGAAAGCTTTGATGGATCCAGCATGCAACTAAGAAATGCTGTGAGCTGGTCCAATGCAATTAATGCCCTGTGAGACTGCCACTGGAAACTGTCACATTCACTTCCCTGCAGATTAATAGTACTTCAGGTGTTGAGACTTTACAAGAAAAGTCTGGACCTCTCAGAACAGGTATTTTGGTGTTTGATTTGTTTGGCTTTTCCCAAGTATACTGTTGTGTAGAAGCAGCAATCCCATCACAGGGTGGTAGAAATAGTTTGGAGTATATTCATTCTTTGACTGTTTTGATAAGGTCTATGCTCTGATTTCTCTGCCTCATCTGCTTGGTCTGTACCATGTTCCTCCCTGAAAGTACAATACAGCAACAAGAACTCCGGGAGCTGAAACTTGCAAAATGCCCTCTTTCTGTGGTATTAGCAGTCTGCAGAATGTGGTGTGCTACGCACTAGCTGAGAGATCTCCTTTCCTCCCCACACTACCATGCATACTCATATGCAAATACAACAGTTACACATAAACATAAGCTGTGCACACATAACAACAGAAAAAAAATAAATATGAAAATGACAACAACCTCTGAAGAGACTGCTTTAATGACAGCTATTAACTAATATACCAAGGAAAAAATTCCCACTCTTAAGTAAATTTCTTTGGATGAGCAAATATCACCCAGTAAAATAATGTGCTGACCAGGATGAATGTAAGGTTTCTTGTTTCTTTTAACTACGTAGGTATTCCTCTTCGTACAGAAAGGCTCTTAGATATTCATACGAGATCAAACATAAGACAGTGAGAGCAAAATGCCCATGGGCGCAGACTAATTCAACATGATTTTGTATAATGTTCAACCTTAAAACTGATTTTTCGTTTTCTTCTGGGAAAGGCCTGTCAAACGAGGCAGGCGCTAAACAGACATATTTTTGCTCTTTAAGCCTACATGTCTATTAGCATTCCTTTCTGCAGCAGAATGGAAATCAAATGCAGTATGTTTCACACCTGTAGCTACAAGACTTTTCTGATTTTGATAGCTGGCAACATCCTTCTGTACTTATTCTGCGATGTCATTATTCTCTCCCTTCTATGAGAAAGTGTTTTCTAGAAGCTCTTATTTTGTCTTTGCACCTTTTACTCAAGGCCACTAGCTTGCAAAGTGAAGTGTCTAACTCCCTAAATAATTTAACAAGAAAACACGCACGTCTGGTCATCTGCTGCTACAGCTCAAGAAACTCCAACATTTCCCAAGACAGCTGTTGACTATGCAAGGGGCAAACCAGGGCAAAGCGGGTTTGAGCCTCAACCCTGCAGCAGCTATTCTGACCAGGGAAAGGGGCTCTTCTGACGTGCCACCGCAGGCACGCCAACATTACTCCAAAACCGCAAAATAAGTTTTCCCAGCAGCTGCGCCGGGGCTGTTTGGCAGTGTCCCGGCGGGCACAGCCCCGCGCATCCGGGCTCGGGGCCGGACACACCGGGGGCTGCCGGGGCCACTCACCATGTTGACCTCGGAGACCACGTCGATGCTGCCGATCTCGATCCGCATGCCCACGTCCACGGGCGGACCTGCGGGGGGAGCGGGACGCGGCGTTAGCGACCTGCGGGGGCGCGGGGCGCGGGCCGGGGGAGCGCGGCCGCCTCACCTCCGAAGTCGGGGCGGAGACGGATGTCGTAGCCCTGCAGCAGCCTGTCCACCGTCTCCTTCACGTAGGACATGTTGCTGGGCCCGTCGACGCTGCGGGGAAGAGCACAGGGTGGGTTCAGGGTGGGTTCAGGGAGGCGGCCGGGGCGCCCCTCGCCCCCCTCGCCCGGCGTGCCTCGCCCGGGCTCACCTGCGCGCCGCGCAGGCCACGGCGAGCGCCACGGGCAGGAGCGCGGCCCCGGCCCCGGGCCCGGCCGGCCGCGCCAGCCCCGCCAT
>JAWWEW010000131.1:47605026-47622393 GCA_035583185.1 Anabacerthia variegaticeps
GCACGCGCCGCGCGCGGGGACTCGGCGCGAGAGCCGCGCGGAGCAGCAGCCCCCCGCCGCGCGGCCGGCGCATGCGCGGAGCGGGCCGGGCCGGGCGGCCCCGCCGCAACAGGTGCCGCGAGCGGGAGAGCCGGGAGCGGGCGGGAGCGGGGGAGAACGGGAATGGGAGATAACGGGAACGGGAGCGGACGGGAATGGGGGAGAACGGGAATGGGGGATAACGTGAAGGGGCTGCCTCTCCCAGCCGCAGGCGGTGCAGCGCGGGCTGCCCGTGGAGCGGCAGGGAGCGCTCTCCGGGAGCGCTGCCGTGCGGAGCGGGGGGCAGAGCCCGTGACGGGAGCTCGTCCTGCCCGCAGGGCCCGAGCGGGCCGTCCCCGCCGGGATTCAGCTGCGGGGTTTCAGCCGGAGGAGTGGAGTTTAGAACGAGATTTTATTTTATTAATTTATTTTTTGTTGTTAAGACTCTTGGGATGGACGGTCTGTCGCGCCCTGAGCTCTGAGGAGCGGTGTGGCGCCGACCGGAGCCCTGCGAGCAGCTGAGGGCGGTGCCGGTGCTGGTGTGTCCCGCTGCGCTGCAGCTCGGCAGGGGTAGCCCCCATCCCCTCGGGAGCCAGCCCCGCTGCCCCGGGCGCTGCGCACCCCGGGCGCGCTCACCCGGGGATGCGCGCTGGGTGCTTGAGGCTGCCACAGCGTCCTGCAGACCTCTGTCCGGGAAATGGCACACTTTGGGGGATGCCTTTTGGTCGCTGAAACATGCCACGAGATTTGAAAAATGCAGGAATATTGATATAGATAGTTCGTGACACACAGACACACAATCTAGTGATAATTTTGAACATTTTAACTGCATTTTTCTGTGCAAAGTTTTTGCTCTTGGAGAAGGACCACGACACCCTTCCTGAGAGATTACCATGGGAATCTTTCAATCTGCTTTGCCTAACCATGGGAGTACAAATTTATGGAAATAATTATTGATGTTTTGTGACATTATAATAAATATTTTCAGTTTTCTTTGAGGAGTATTATATATATTTATTTTCTTCCTAGTTCGTTAATTGCTGAAAGATGTGACCTCCCAGCTCAACTTAGTCACGCCTTAGCACTGATATTTGGAAAGAGTTTTGTTCAGTTGTAATTGGTGTGGCTTGACTAGAGCACTTGAAAAAAAATCCTGCCCATAGATGTCTACCACAAAGTATCTTTATTGAGAGTTGTATCACACACAGCCATAATAAAGTTACCTGGTTCCTCTGAAGCACTGAATTAGGATTTTCAATGGGACGGCAGAGCCCCTTATACTTCTTGATAGTGTGCAACATAATATTTAGCTTTGTCATAAGCCATGTGACAGTCAGATATGCCTGTATGAAAGGGAGACCACTTCTCTCTACTGCTTGCCAAAATCTGTCTTAAGGCATAAGTGCAGGGGTTTATTCTGTATGAATTCTTCATTTGCTCCACATTTTGGGGCAACTTTAGTTTGGCCCCTGGACTGAATGTACATTAATGATTGAATTGTTTTAGGTTCATTTCTGGAGCTTATCATCTGGTGTGAGAAGACATGAGCAAAGCCTGTCTTGCAGGTCTCCTTAAAGACACCTCAGTCCAGCAAGTATATTTCCAAGGAGGATGAGGATGTTCTCCTTGGCAAGCCAGTTCCTCTGAAAGCTCTCCCAACTGAGCTGTCCTGTCTTCTGCAGACCAGTCAGTAGATTCCTCCACCAAACATCTCAAAAACAAGACCCAAAGCTGGAACACTGTGGAAATTCAACTCCCTTTTTTTCAGCTTGATTACTGGGGACATCTGGGCTTTAAACTGGGGTCTTAAAACAGTTGCAAATATCCTGCTCTGTGGAGACAATACTAAAAAGCTCTCTCACTAATTAGGGCTTGTGAATAAAGAAGTTAATATGATACTTTTAATAACCACACAAAGGAAGAGCTGCATAGCATTACACTGCCATAGCAGGCATGGTGAGAAGGATTTTTTTTGCCTCATGGGGTGGATGATGGAAACATGTCTGGGACCTGTTTTCCACTCCTTTCAGGACTGAAAAAGATCAATTATTATTAGCAGGACTTCCATTCTCACACGTGTTGCCAGCTGAAGTGATCAGTGGTTTAAGAACTTGAAGTTCTGCTTACTTTACAGGTGATCTGTTTCTAGGAGAATATAGTATGCTTTTCCAGGTCACCAATGTGGAAGAATTTTGTCATAATTTTGATAAAAACATGACGTGATGTGGTTCTTGCTTTTGGCAGTTTTTTAACAATCTCTTTTATGAAGAAAATGTGATATCCAAAAGGAATTACTATGGGGAAGAGGCTAACTCTCAAAGCCCGGATATTATCACTATTCTTCACAAACATTTACTGAAAGCTTATACAGGTGACAAGACATCTGGTGATCTGATTTGCCCATGTGGCTCAAACTGCAGCTGCTTCTGCAGTTGATAAACTTGATTCAAAACACAGTGGTGTTTCTTTCCATCCACTCCAGTAGGGTTTGCTCACTCAGGCTGAGTGCAACCTGATGGGTACCCAACATGGCTTTTGGGCACCTTGGAATTTGCTGAGCATCCCAGAATGCAGGCACTTAAGTAGATATGCTAATTTGCTATTTTGGAAATCAGACTGCTTATCTGGAGACTTTTGCCACTAGTTTTCAATATTTTTAAGTATCTCTCACCTCTGAGATAAGCAGTTGTAAATCTGTGTTTTCTAATAAGACTGGAGATAACATAGCTGCTGTACCAAGAAAAGTACACGTGCCCTGCATGGAAGAATCTGCCTTGACAGAAATCATTAAGTATTTCTATCACTACTACCTTTCTTGTTCCCTGCGACAGTCAGTTAAATGAGCTCCTATGGCAGAGAGCTGGCACCCTGACCCATGTGTGCTATCTGGTGACACCAGCAGCATGCCGAGTTGTGACACAGCCAGCTCACAGCTTGTAGGAACTGTAGCACAGCTGTACCAAACCCAGTTTGGTTTTCCATCTTCTCTAGTCACTTCAATTTCTGCTCTTATGGTCTTTTCTTATGGTTATTTGTTGTTCAATAACCTCTTTTCTTGAAACTGTTGCTAATGATAGTGCTAGATTCCTTTCCCAATAATTTCTACTCTGGTTTAGGATATATAGAGTCTATGAGATACACATACAACTTGCAAATAAGATTTTAAAAAAAAACATTTTCTGCTCTGTGTTAACGAAGGCAGACCTTTTAGGTGGGAGGTAGTTTCATATTTATTAAATGTATATAAGCACTAGTAAACTGAAACAATTGAAACCCATTAGTTCTAATATATTAGCCCTGACTTTTTTTCATATTTTAGCCATGTCAAAGGCCTACTAGAATCAAGACAAATAATATAGTCATAAAGCATGATGTATAAACCATCTTGGGCCAGCTGCATGTTCATTTTTACCTTTATTAGGCATAAACTTTCAGGGGGGAATCTTTTTTCTTACACAAATGAATCTTTCCAGTTTACTAAAGACCTTTTCTGCAATTCTTATTTTAATTTGGCATCAGAAAGTGCACACAATACAAAGATAATGTCCTGCTCAGACAATTTTGGCTAGCTAAAAGAAAATGCAAGATCACTGGCAATACCAGAAATTCTTCTTGTGTCCTACTAGATAAGATCTCTAGGCAGGAAGACCACAAGTTTCAATGAAATTACAGGGACAAAATGCAAAAGTGGTGACTATGCAATCTTTTCCTAGTGATTCTTTGTGCCTTCTTAAATGCAGAATGAAGGTAGATGTGTCTTTGTGCTCAAAAAAGAAAAGGAGATCCATGTGTCTCATACTGTACACTTGGTATGTGGAGGTGATGACTGAAAATGTTGATATTTGTAATAGTGACAGGTTTGGAGTCATTGCAAATAGGGACTTGCAGCCCCAGGGTACTCCTAATATGTCTCCAACTGGAACTGCAATTTTTCAGTCAGTAGGGAGAACTATTGCAGCAGCAGGTACATCAGGCCAGAAGCAGGACTAGTATTAAGTGGGAAAGCAGCATCATTAATTAGCAAAACTTTTTTATTGTATGACAGGGTGCACAGAAAACAGAACAGGAAATCAAACTCAGGATCTTTAGATTATTCCTTGTGAGACATCTGTGCCCCAGTGGTCGCTTGGCTGAGTGGGTTTTCATACTGCATACACATCTAAAAGAATAATGAGATTTAGAATGGGTATACACTTTTTCTTACTTGGCATTGAGCAGGTGACATTTTGCAGTAACTATACCAAAAAGATATAATCAAAATTTTAGATCAAATTTGGAAAAAGTAAGCTAAATAGTTGGGCTTGAAAACTATGAAACGAAACCTAGGAACTGTGAAATAACTACCTGTGCAGGTAAAAAACAAACCCTGTTAATATTTATGCTTACAGAGGCAGGTAACAAAATAGGTCACTTATTTCATCTGCTTAATGATAGTGCTGTTGTCATTTTATACCTATAGTAATCCCTTGAGTCAACTAGAGTTTGTGAGCCATCTTCTCAAATGACAGAAAACTGTGAGCTGGAGATACTTTTAGAGTGCCTTGGGGATTTCAGTGCAGCAGCAAAGCTGCACAAGCAATCAAGAAGAGCTGAGGAGTGACACACTGAGCTTGTGCTTTATCCTAGGATCTATAAACACTGTGATGCTGCCCTGTGCTGAGGAGAGCACCTCAGCCTTCCACCCATTTCCTTTTCATTTGGGTCTCATGGTAAGCGTCCACACTCTCACCCTTCCCTCAGGAAAAGAAAAGGTACATGTCCTCCTTGTGCCCAATTTTCTTTGCTTTTTAATATACTGTAAAGGTAATTAAGATCTTCCTACTGCTGGTTCTTTCTCTTAAGAGCCTGTAAAATACTTAGGAGAGTTCTTTTAAGGAATGAATAGTAAATATCAAAACTGTGATCAAAGTTCTCACCTTAAATAGCCAAAGTGAAAAGAGAATATATAAGAGCTATAGGATTTTGTTCTTTAATATCTACAGCCAGAATAATTTATTGTCTTTGATCATGTCAGATAAACACCTGTGCTATTCATTTGAAACCCCTTTTTAGATCTCCCAGCCTTGTGTCTGCACCAACATCCAACATCCTTTCTTAACATTACAGATTTCACTTCCTCTCAAGGTGATGAGCCCAACACTGCATCCTAATAACAGAAAACCCCACAGCATATTTTTTTTTGTCCTCTCTCTTCACTACCTATGGGAAGCAACCCTGCTGACTTTCTGAGTCCTTCGTCCCATGTGGAACAGGCTCAGAAACCCCTTCTTCCTCTGATGCTGGATTAAGAGAAGTAGTAGAGGATAAAGATTAAGGTATTTGTGGCAGTTGCTATAGTGATTATCAAAAAAGACAATCCTAGCTTCAGAGAACAAACCATCCAGGATAAGTTAGGAGGAAGATATTCAAAAAGTGTTCAGACAGACATGAAGAAGGTGAAGGCAGCAGTTAGTCTGTATGCATTTGTATAATTTAGTGGCCTCAGTGGACATATTAACTACAAGGAGCCAGTTGTCTTAAGTGTTGCTGGAAAAAGGAAGGCTGTTGTAGGCAGCACTGCAGAGGCTGGTTTTAAGGAGGTATTTAGAGAACAGAGACATACGAAGTGTGATATGGTTACGATTTCTCTTAAAAGGTATTTCAGGTACGTACTTTTATACAGTTCCTAATGAGTGAGGTTTGTCAGTGGTAGCAACATATCAGAAGCAGGACATAAAGAGTTAACACCTGATGTATTATGTAGAAACTGAGCACACATATAGCTTTCCATTACAAGCAGCTCCCTTGATTTTAACAGCCTGATGAATACTGTGGCAAGGTGTTTACTCATTTGTAGGATTGAGAATTTTGCTTCTATGCTTTTCAGGCCTGTTAATATCTTGATTTGTACAGAGTGTTTTGGCTTCTTTTTTTTTTTATGAGAAATTAAACACTGTTAGTAGAATGGCTCAGAAATTATTTTTCTGACAAATGGAGTTAATTTTCTCCAGCTTTGCCTTTTCTATGTTTTCTGAAGCAGCTCACTGCAAATCCCTGTTTAAATTGTTTTTGTGAGTAGTATTCTCATGCTCAGAAGTATTTTACCACACTGAGCCACTAGAATGCAATGTGTCTCTTTGTCCCATTTCAGTGATGTGATGCACTCACTACATACACTTGTGAATCTGAGTCATGTAAATAGGAGCCTAGCTTGTTTGCTTCTAGCAATAAACAGACAGAATGGCTGAATTAAGTCACACGTGCAACTTTTCTGGGGCATTCCTTCATCAGAAAGAACAAAGAAAATACTCAAGATGAAATTTGCTTTCTGAAAAGATACATTTTTGCATTATTTACTCCCAAGATATTTCAATTTAAAAGATATTCCTGAGCAACCTGGCCGATCTTTGAGGTTAGTGCATCTCAGAGCAGGAACTGAACTTGGCTCTGCAGCTGATCAGGAGATAGGCTACATAACTTCCCCTTCCAATTTCAAGTATTTTGTGATCTTGTTATTCTAAAGAGTGGTAACATCACTTTCTGCCTCCACTTATGGGTTACAATTCTTCCACGGAAACTGCAGTTCCAGTTCATTTGTTAATTTCTGACAGGCCCTGCTTATTTGGTGTGCTACATTGCTGAGAAGATTAAAGGTCCTCAGTAGTTTTGCCTCAAAAGTAGTTTTACATTAGAAGTTTGGGGATTTTGATTTAAGTCTCATTTGTGATGAAAACTGCTGCTGAATGCAGGCCTTTTCCATTGGCTATCACTTCCAGTTTTAAAATTAAATCTGCCCAAAAGTATCCTTAGTGCACTGAAGACCCGGCCTCCAAATTATATACTCCTCAAACAGCCAAGTTCAGTGAGAAACGAAACAGACATTTTGGTTGAGATTTTATAGCACTTGTTTTCTAAGAGGTTGTGCCTATGTAAGGTAAAACCCTGAAAAGCAAAAGCTAGAACAGAGCCAAGAACGGTCATCACAAATAGAAACAGTTCTATATCCTCTTGCTGTCACACCTGCCTCACAGAAAGTAGGCATTTTGTATTTCCACCCATTATCAAGGTTGTCTGCTGCCTCAAGGATGGAGGTGACAATAAGGAAAATTTGCATTGTATTTCAAGAATATGTTTACAAAACAGTTCACCTATCACATTTAAAAGTGAGTATTATGAAAACAGCAAAATATAACAATAAAACCTGCCAGACTGAAAATTTGCAAGCTGTTTTCTTTGATGATGGTAAATTCCCCTGCAATTCTGTTCAGTAGATTTACTGCCATGAAAGTGACAGCATTAGATATGTATCACCATGCATAGTCATACCTACGCTAGGAGAAAACAAAGTGGGCATAGTTTTAACAAATGCAATAGTCCTACACAACAGCTGCTTGCACACTCCTTTCTTGTCTCAGGAGCATATTTGAAGAGCAAGATAGATGCTTCTTGCTTGCTGAAATAAAGAGCACATGTGAATCTCTTCAGCTGGGAGTCACTTTGTCAACAGGGAGGTGTAAGACAACAAGTAATTTTACTTATCTCTTTAAATGATGCAGGAGTGCAGATCTAAAGTCCATGATTTATATATGTTGTGTGGGCTGGCAGCAGTTACTGGAAGCGGTCCATAAACTGAGAAATGGATTGCACCCTGTCATTTGTGCTGGTTTTAGCTAGTTGAAAAAAAACCCTTAAAGGCTAAAATAAGTTCAAAGATAAGAATTTGAAGAAAAAAGAAACTGAATACAACAAGAACTGGTAAAGATGCTCTACAGCCAGATCACAGAACTTCAATGCTACTAGTTTTTTTAGCCCCTGTTGGTATCTTTTCCCTCGGCAGTGGTGGGCACAGGGGCACAGAGGTGCTTGCATAGATAATGGCTCTGGGAAGAATTCTCCAGAAGGTATGGTTGAACAACAGGGGGCGTTGGTTTATTCACTGTTCATGCATTTCAGAAAAGACTGAACTCTTCGTGGGTGCCTTTCAACCCACCTCAGAGGGCAAAGCATCTTGACTTCTCTTTTAGGGGAATCAGTAGAATCTTAAAGCTCAGGAAACAGGAAAGGGTGAGATAAGGGGTGGGGGAGCATCCCCTTGTTCTCTTGAGCTTCCCTTGAGCAGCATCAAGCATTTGTCTGATGTCAACAATACTAGTTTCAGATAGTTTTTAATACCATCTTGGGACAGAAGTGAAGGACATTGAAAGAAGATTTGGTTTTGTGGGCAGAACACAAAAAGAACAAATGTCAAGAAATTATTAATTTTATCATTTTGAAATTTTTCTCCCATCTCTTCCTACAGTAAGGGATTATTTTGGCATCCTTCATGTGCGTTAACTTTTTATATTCTCAACCTCTCTGATGTGTCTTCCTTTGTCTTGCTTAAGTGACCTGTTCTTTGATTCAGAGAGCTTCTGTCCCTTCACATAGTACATTAGGGGTTTTTACTTCCACTTCTGGAGATTATCAAGGTTTTAATTTCAGAAAATCTGCAAAATGTGTTTCAGTGTTGTTTCTATGTTAGATCAATCTGAGATGCCAACCCACAGGAATGGCAGACAAGTCAAATTCCTTTTCACTCCAGTTTGAAGAAGGCAAAATGTCACCTGCCTGTAGTCAGATAGGGAACTGAGGAATTAGAAAATTTGTACAAAAGGATAAAAAACCCCAATAGTGAGGCTATAACAAAGAAAAGTATTATAAATATAGAGAAAAAACACAAGATGATAGTAAATTAGGAACTCAGAATGAAAAATGCTTTCTGGTTCTGATCCAGAATCGCCAGGGTGGCAGGTTTTTTGTTTACTTCAATGAGTTTTGGAATGGGATCTAAATGATCCTAGTATCTAAATTATACATAAGTCAGGGTAGGTTTGTACATCTTCATTTTGGGTAGGGAAAAGATCATGCATTTTTCTGGACTAATAAGACAGGGATGGCACTGATGGCTTCCCACGAGATGAGAGAGTGTTTGTGTCATCCATCCTCTTAAAATCATTCATCTTGTGAAGTCTGCCTCCTGGAGTTGTGTATTTGTCTCTGTAAAATATCCAACTTCCTTTTTGTCCCCTGGATTGTCCACCCACTCATTTTCACCATCAGCAGTGGAAGTCTTCATTTCTTATGTCTAAGTGGGCTAAGAGGTCAGGGAGATGACAGTGGAGGCCTGCTCATGTAGACAGGGTATTTCTCAGCTAGTGTTAATCCCATGTACTCTGATTTCTGTGTCCAGCAGAGAAATATTTAGAAAGCTGATTATGTATTAAACATCTGAAATGAGACACAAAGTCGACAAAATGTCTAAACTACAGAGGACACGAGTATTGGTTAAATACTGACCTATTTGGTAATAATACTTGGTATTTATATACTTTACATTTTTAAGTCACTGGGTGCATTTAACTAATTAATACCTTCAAATATCCCTGCAACATATGTAAGTCTTTTGAAAAATTTAAAGAAGAAGAGATTCAGAAACAGAGGTCTGGGGATTGAAATTTTAAACGCAGATTTGGGTATTTGGCCTCCACAAGATCTGTGTCACTCTTATGCACAAATTCATGCACTTAGAATTAGCTACATTTGTTGAGAAGATTTGGCCTAAATGACTTATCCAGGGTCATAGAAATCGGTGGCAGAACTGGGATCTGAAGAGTGCATCTTTAAAAGTAAAAAGCAACTGAGGTTGCTATTTATTCTTTTAAGTGCATTATGCTTTGTGAATTTTATAATTACAATAATGATTTCTTTTTCATGTTATTTTTGAAAAATTCAGTCTAGTACATAAGAGACACAAAATGCTACAGCTGCACTGGATCAACCCCATGGTGTATACAGGCTAGCACACTCTCTGAATGTGGCCAAGAGTTTATATTTGTACTGTTGCAAACTAGTTCAAGTGGACTTGTCACTGTTCATCAGTTATCTGTTTACCCATACACTTAGGTAAAAGCAAAAGTGTATTGTACTTTATCAGTTATCTTTCACTTGGTATAAGGGCAGACTATCCTTCCTTCATAGGAAATATTCTCCAAGTATAAGAAATACTCCAGGAAGATTTAAAAGGGTGAGAATGGCTTCAGACGCCCTGAACTTACCTGATCTGAGGCTGGTTGTGCTTTGAGCATTTTGGGCCAATGACTTCTAACAGTCACTTCCAAGCTGAATCACACTGTAAAGTTTCCCTTTGATGAAATTATTGTGTGGGAAGGGGAAGAGCCTATACAGAGGATAGGACTAACTGTGCAAGAGATGAGCTAGCTCCCCACCCAGCTGTAGAATGGGATTAGTTTCCTCTCGCTTACTGCTGAGAACATAGGGCTCCTGCTAGGATACCACTGTAAGATACTTCTCTGGGTGAGTAGTGAAGATCTTGGAACTAGTTATGGAAAGTGGTTAACAAACACCTTATCTTGCCAAATGGTCTCAGCTGCCATTGCTGTCAGCGGGAGGGAACAGCACACTATGCTTCCCAAACAGTTCTCAGATCCCTGCAAATGATATTCAGGTACGCCTTAAATTACTTGATGAAATGCTGAAGTATCACCAGATGCTTCTTAATTTTCTCTTTTCCACCCGCTCATTTTGTCAGTGTTTTCTGGGCCTGATGCCTTTGTATTAATGCCTATAAGACAAAACCAGCCCCCTTGTGCTGCCCACTGCTGCTACAGCACCCTTGATTTGAAAATTTCCCTCAGTAACTTTTTGAGATGTGAGTAATGCCACTCCATGCAACAACCACCAGATGGTAATGAAGAGCAGACTGGTTGTGTGTCTTCTGTAGATTAAGTGTATTATCACAATGGCAAATTTTGCTACTGCAATCAGAGCTTACATGTCTAAACTCCAATTTGTTTGGCTGTTTACAGACCTCTGGGCCAGTCTGCTTGGCAGCTTGTTTGCATAAACCCCCCAATCATTCTGCTTGCTTTTATACTGAAACTTGTTAAAGGGAATATTCTCTATCTCATGCTCAGATGCTGAAATTATTATTTAGTGCAAAAATGTTTTCACTATAAGGAAGGTTTTGATGATATTTGGTGTACCACTCTATTAGCTATCTCTTGTAAGAAGGTAGATGCAGAACCCCTTTAAATGACTGCATCCCTCCCTCCTTCTGGAACCATAATATTTCTCCCAACGTCATGAAGGATGTACTTCTTCCAAGGTAGAAGGGAAGGACTTTGTTACTATGTGTGCATGACATCAGCAAAGAGAGCAGCATTGAGAAGTGAACCAAACCAAAGCCAACTGTCTCTTCTTACTTTAACATCAATGTCAATGAAGAGGTGGTGTTGAGCATGGCTCACCAACCTGTCAGCAGGGCAACACAAGGGAAGAGCAGCATAAACAAAACCTCTTAAGTACTGATAGCCCCAGACTAGAATCACAGGGACTCATAAGGTTCAGAAGTTTCAGTTTTACTTCCTGCCTGCAGGATTTTGGGCTCTTTATGCGGTACCTTGTAAAACATCTAGGTCAAATTTGCAGGGTTTTTTCCCCCCACACTGTAAGATCCAAAGACTTTGCAAGTCTTTCTTCTCCCTCTTTTAAAGAAAAATAAGGCTCCTCCTGCCTTTGAGAGACCTAGGCAAGCCAAGTACCAGGAAGGCAGGGAGAAAATCACTAAAGCTGTTGCCAATGACTTCAGTGTGTCGGGGGCCAGATCTACGGCTTCCATGGCATATTTAACTCATTCCTCAGACATCTGCCCATGGTTCATATAATTCTGGGATTAATTGACATGCAATGACTGGGAGCATGAAGCTTTCCAGGGTGGCAGTTCCTTGATGCTTCTGCTCTGTTGTTCCCTCTGGAAGCAGTTGCCAGCAACAGGATGCAGCAGTCTTAAAAGTAGGTGGCAGAGCAGGAAGCTCTGCCTGAAAGTAGGAACCAGAAGGAGACTGCAAATGGGAGCACCCAGCCTTTCTCCCCTCTCCTTCTGAGTTACGGCAGCCCCCACAATCTCCCCCTGCCTCAGCCCCCTGCCCCTCTCTGCCCTGCCTATCACTTCTGAATGCTGCAGTTTTGCAACTGTTGCTCAGGGCAACCAAAATTTTTGACACATTTTGCATTAAAGGGCAGTGGCTTCCCAGATTCCTCCCCACAACCCTGGCTGCCTTCACCTCAATGAAAAAAAGACAGCCTTGTACTGCTTTTAGAAAAATCTATATTTCCCCCTCCATGAAGAGGTCTTCTTATTTTTCTGGTGATGGCCATTTTAGAGGCAGAAATCAGGAGATTTGCTTGATTCCCCACTTTGCCACTGCGGATGTGACTGTGACTTAACCTGATGGCCCCTGCATCTCTAGGCTCCTGCTGCAGATCTGGCATGGGTCAGTGATTTGAGTGTCTGTGCCAAGGAAGCATTAGGGTCAGATGAGAAACAAGAGATAGAGCCATATGAATCTTCCAGTGCTTTCTTGTTGACAACACCTTTTCCCCCCAAATTGCAGTTCCTGAAGTGAGTGCTTCCACAAACACATTTCCATTCAGTGTGGAGTAAAGGTCCCCTTAAACATGAAGCTCACAGTTTACCTCCTTAAACATCCATGTGTCAATCACTAGAATCCATATAAATCCTCTTGCAATCAGTAATAGCAATATATACATGTGTGTGTATATATATGCATATATATATATATATTTGGTACTCAAAGGATTTTCTAGTCTTATTCCAAGCAATCGAGGACATGTGTGTTAAAATAACCATGGTACTGTAGAACAGTCTTGTAAATACCATATGTTAGAGGAAAAAATACACGGCTAAATGCATGTCAGCATCAGTTTCTGGAGTTTCGTAGGAGTTCTGGCCATGGAAGTGAAGCAAAGCTGGGCCAGCTGAAGGTTCAGTTTTACACAGAGCTAATGCTATGCTTTGAAAAGACAGACTATGTGATGATTGGAGAACTGACCTGAGACACAGCAGACTGGAATTAAGCTCCTGTTCTGCTGCAAATTTCTTATATGGTACATTTCATACATGGTGTTACATTGCTACTTAAGCTTTTTGCATTTCCATTCCTAGCAAAACAGAAATAATAGCTTTGTTGTGGCCAGTCCTCACTCTTTGTAATCAGATACTGAAGTAAGAATCTGGAAAGAAAACTACTAGGACTACAGCAGGAAGGGAAAGCTGAGCTGGGAGAAGAGCCAGAAAGAGCTTGAGCATGTGTCTTACTGTTCCCAGAGCAGAACTTAAAGTTGTAATTGATATGCCCAAAATCCACACTTCTTAAATATAAGCACATCATTAGAGGTACAATCAAGGCCCACAGTGTCCTGGTATCCCCACTAATGGAAAACTCTTCCCTGAACAGGTAATACAGGCTTTCCCTGAACTCCAGATCAAAGTCCTGATATAGCCAAGGACAGGTGATTTTTTTGTGGGTTTCTATGATCTCTTTAATCAGTGGGAGGAGAGAAGGGAAGTGAAAAACCCTTTAGTTAGCTGTACAGAAAAGATATCCATATCTTTTCTTGGTTATCTATGAAAAATGGCATTGGAGTATGCATTTTCTGAAGAATGGATACTTAACCTCTGATTTTTAAAAAGGATATATGTGAAGAACAAGCTATTTGATCAAGACTATAAGAAACTTTATCGATATGGGTAGAAACTGAAAAGAAATCCAAGAAATCAATGACTTAGCTATTTAGGTAAAGAAACATTGAGACAATTGGCAGTGATCCCAGTTTTATCTCCTCTTTTCTACACGTTAGAGGCTTTTAACTATGCAACATATAGCTGGGCATTAAAGATTTTCACAGTCTTTTTCATATAAGCTTGGCTGTCTTCATGGATTTGATGCGAGAACTAAATCATGTCAAAATCAGCTGAATAATGAAATCTGCTGGGGAAAAGGATGCAACCTATAGTTTACCTATATAACCTGTAGTGTTGGTAGAGCCTATAGTTTACAAAAGGTGAGGGGTGGGGGGGAAAGAGCCAAACCAAAAAAAAAACAAAACCCAAACCTGGAAAGGTTAGACTATATCTTCCACAAGAAAAGAACTGACTTCCTCTTTCATTCCACTTAATCTGATGGTAAAGTAGAAATGAGAAGAGTGATAAAAAAATTTCTGCTTCTCTATGTGTTGTGACAAATAAAAAATGATTAAGCTATACTTGAAGATCCATAGCTTTGGATAAAACTGCTTTTGAGGCTTGGCCAAAATGTCTGTTTCATCAAAAATCATTAGTAGGATGCATCAGCATAGGGACAGTGAAAAAAAAAAATCTATTTAAGAAATTCAAGTGCTTTCTGAGCATATGGAGCCTGGCAAAAATAGTCCTCTTCTTACAATAGTCCCCGATGGGTGAGATTTCTTCAGAGAAATCTTGGAAGAATTGGTGGTAAAAGCTGGAGAAGCTGGGAAAATGCTGAATTCAGCAAACACTTTTATGGACCATCAATCCAGCCTGTGACCACTAAATCTTTCTTGGAGCCACCAAGTTCTCTTAGATGAAATAACCCAGATATTCTCTGAAGAGATCAAAGATGATTTCAAGCAGTATTTTTCAAATCAGCATACATCTGCTGGTGACAAAGAAGCATCTTGTGAGTTTCTGTGTTTGTATACTACAAATACATTACAAAAATATCTAGAGTAGCTCTTAAATTGTAATTAAAAAAATGTTGAAATTAACCATGGTGATGCATAATAAACAAATACTCAGAGGTGATATATCTGGCTTACAGGACTGTCTAGTGTTGTTTGGAACTGTTTTTTGTTTCCTTCAAGTGTAGTTTTGTAAAAGCTTCAGCAATCTACAATAGCCACAGTTTTTCCACATATCAAGGACAGCAATCTCTGGGTTTGGTATTAATCTGACAGAGTTCTTGATAGTTATTGCTGGATTTAAGTGAGATATTAACCACTGTTAAATTTGAAAAGTGTTAGAATTAATTTTCTACATTTAGAGAAAGTGATTTTTTATTTAGTTTTGGCACTTGTAAGGAGTAAATGCACTCATGTGGCACCTGGATTTTACACCAATACAATCTGAGGGAGGCTGAGTGTGACAAGGGCACTATGTTTATGTTTTGTCAGAAAAAAACACATGAGCATCTTAGAAGCCATGAGTACTTCTTGTCCTGGCATGTCCATGAATCTTGTAACCTGATGTTACCTTTACTGAATGTTACTTCAGTTCCTTTACTGAAAAGTCTATACTGAAGAGACAAAAATTATCAATTATATTATTCTTTGTTCTAAAGAACTTCAAAATCAAAGACCAGCTCAGCTCCTTGATTTGATGCAAGGGGGATAACCAAGTGAGTTTTTTTGATTTCTACCTGTAGCAGAACCACTGACACCAGGCATGGATTTGAGAGGGGGTTGTGCCATAGCATGTCTCATGACATTCATGTGGTGAGATCACTACTAGCGAATGCCACTCGACTTTGCCATTTCAGTTTGCGCAGGTGTCTATACATATGCAGAAGGTAATAAACCAAACACAAGGGTGTCCCCAGCTCTGTTATGGTGTTGTTTGCTTTCTTCCTCAGCAGCTGCTAGAAGTGGCACTGCTTTAGAGTCATGCTTTGCTTTGTGTCTGTGACTAGCCAGCAGGATTCTCCATTACCATCTATTACTCTTGCTTAATTTTGTGAGCATGGCTTCTGCCAGCAAAATTTTACTGAGGTCCCCCTGGATCAGAAAACCTCACTTAGAAATAGTTTCAATATTCTGCAACAATGGATTACATTTTATTGCAAGGGAGAAAACCTAGAGACTCCCTTTACTATTTTAATATCCCCTTGGCATAGTCTATGCTAGAGCAGAAGACTGGTCCAGTAAAACATACCACAACACTGTACAGAAGATCAAAAATGGCTGATTGACCCAGACAAACTTATCTGACTCTGGAGAAATTAGACTCCTGAAGATCTGTGCATCCCTCCTTCTGTTGTTCCTGACCAGATTGCTAATGAAGCCAGCAAAGTGGACTCTGGATGTCGTGCTGGTTTTCACCTGTGTGTGGAGTTAAACAGGCTGCTCCCAGAGCCTCATCACAGGAGCTGAAGTGACCTTGGCATGACATCCTACTGTCTGCGTTGTCCAGGCTTGTAAATGCTGCATAAAATATGTGTGTCGTACATAGCCAGGCTGCCCCACTCTGTGAGGTTTTAGCAGAGCATTTGTTCCAGTAACGCAGTCAGAACAGGATCTTGTAAGGCAGTCAGAAGATGAGGTTCCTGTCAAAATCTCAGGAAGCAGACTAGTAATCTGCAGAGGCCTAAATAGGGCTTTTAAAATTGGAAGCAGAACTGACTGCCTAGACAGAGTTTTTTGAAAGATAAACAGCGTCAGCAAGCTAAATGGATTTCAAGCACAGCTTTAATTGTTTTTCAAACGAATCAGCAAAGGGCACCCTAGCTGGAACAAGCTCTGAAGTACAATCAGGAAGATTTCAAGTGTACAGTAGTTTTGAAGATAATCAGGCATTTCAGTGCTAGAAGATACTGTAGTAATGAATAAAGCCTTTTTATGTCAGCATAAAGACTGTAGCCTTTGAGTCAATTACAACACCTGTCCTAATGTGCTCCTGCACGATGAACTTCACCAGCCTCATTAAAATTGACATGCACACTGAGTTCCAAACCTAAACAATTGTCTCTGCAGCACACTTTCTCAGAAGAACAAGTTTTTTACTGACAATATCTATTGTGTCGAGAACACCCCCCATTCTCCTACTTTTCCCCTTTCTTCTTCACTCCACCCAACCATTCCAATAGCCTGTGACAGACTACCAACACTTCTGAGTGGATTTTACTGTAATTCTTGCAGAATCCCTTGGACCTTGCATAATGGAAATTTTTTGGGTCACCGAATCTTGTTTCCTAATTATAGGAATGATAAGAAAAGACATAAAAAAAAAAAAAAAAAGAAGAAAAAAAACCCCAGACACAATGTGAAACCATTCCCTTATTCTGGCATTTTTTGCTGTTAGAAACCTGGGATAACCCACTCGCTCCCATCTGTTTTGGATGCGCTCTGTTTTAACCTTGAAGTCAGAGCTCCTTTTCCCCTCCTCTTCTCCTTCCCTGGCTCCTCTCCCACCGGAGCGGAGGGACCCTCCTGCTCCCAGATCCTCCTCTCCGGGGAATTAATCACCCCCTCCCGTCCCCGCCCTCGGTTTTGTTCCCCGCTTCGTGAGCAGAGGCGACCGGGACGAACGACGGCTTGTGCGGGGCGGTCACCCCCGCGCCGCCCCCGGGCCCCCTCGGCAGCCCGCGGCGCACGGGGGGCGGGGGCGCGGGGCGGGGCGGGGCGGGCCGGGGGTGGGTGCGGAGGGAGCGGCGCCTGTTGCCCCGAGAGAGTTAACAGTGCCGGGAAACTCGCCCGCCGCTCCTCCGCCCGCCCGGC
>JAWWEW010000131.1:47622493-47719588 GCA_035583185.1 Anabacerthia variegaticeps
GCCCGCCCGGCAGCCGGGGCGCCGCGCATGGGGGACCGCCGGGCGCCCCCGCGCCCCCCTCCCCGCCCCGGGCAAGGCGCTTAACGTGCCCAGCCGTGAAGTATGGCATGCAAAGATGGTTTCTGCCAAGGAGCCAGCCATCGCCATGTCCTCGGGTCTCTCCATCGCCCTCCTGCACTGCCTGTGCCTGGCGACGTGGTGAGTACCCCGGTCCCGGCGCCGCTGCCCGCCGCGGGCTCCCGGCCGCTCCGCTCACCCGCTCCCTCTTTGCCTCGCAGTCTCACCGGGCCGCCGGGGCAGAGCAAAAAAGAGGAGAAATTGTGGCCGGAGAATTTCACCAGTATCCTGAACAGCCTCCTGGATGGCTATGACAACCGGCTGCGACCGGGATTCGGGGGTACGGTGGCGGCGCGGTGCCGGCGGCGGGCGGGGGGCGCTGGGCTGGGGCGGGGGGCGCAGCGCTCGCCGCTCGGACCACCCCGGTGCTGTCCGAAAACGTGGGCGTGTGTCCCCACTCCGCGCCCCCTGGTTCGAGCCCTCCGGGAGGGGCTGGCAGCGAGGCAGCTCCTGGCCCCAAAGCCCCGGGGGTGCTGCGCAGCCCTGGCTGTGGGGGCCCCGCTGGGGCGGCCCCGGGATCAGCCCCCGCTTCGCTGCTCTGCCCACATCCCGCGTTCGGGCTGCTGCGCTGGAGGGAGAGTCAGCCCTGAAGCCGGTGTGCGTTGGCTTGGTGGGGATGGAGGGACCTGCCTAACATCCAGACTCTTCTCGTTCTTGGCAGTTTTTGACCCGTAAATGCCGCGATCGGGTCCTAATAGAAACAACTGTACTTTTAACCAGCCTAAGAGGTTAGGTCTTTGATGGGTTCTGTTCCACTAGTTAGGGAAAAACAGAGCTCAGGTGCCTGAGCACACCAGTTCTTTACCACAGTTGCTGAAATTCCAGCTTTGATTTAGAAGAAGCAGACTTAATTGCTGTATAGGAATTAAATGTGGAGGAGTTTCAGATTTGCTTTCACCTGTGCTCTGCATGTGGGGTTTTGGGCCTTTTTTTGTACTCCAGGCTGTTAAGATGCAGTTTTGTGATGCTGAAAAAGCCGCCAGACTTGCTGTTCTTTATTTATTCTAATGTTTCATGTGTAGGGACTTGGAACCAAAAATCATTAAGATCCAGGCAAAATAAAAATTTGTTTTGTAATCTGGAATGAAGATACTAAAAATGCAAATTTGAAATTAGGGGAAAAAAAAGATTTGTAAAGAAATCCTACAGCCCTTCTTATGATGCACAAAGCTATAACAAGGGGTTTATAAGCTGCTTCCTGTGCGAGATTGAATGAGATCCTTGCGTAGGTTTATGTTGCAAAATACTTTCTTCCTTTTCTGAAAGTACCTTCTTCATACACGTGATCCATCTACACTGACATGTATGCCAACATGTTCCCCACATGCCATATACACTGCTCACATGCGTGATCGTTAAAGCACAACACCTAGCACTGTTGATCACTCCTTTATTACTTCGAATGTATTGCATAAATGAGGCCTTCTTAAGTTAGCTTACACATTAGGTGAGAGGGAGGCTAAATTTATTAACACCCAGAGGAATTGTTGGGAACTGATGGCCTTTTGCAGCTTAGTCTTTGTGGAGAGGTTACAGATACTTCTGCACGCATACAAGAGATGTGCTATGTTTGGTATCATTTTAGGTTGAATGCCAACTAATTAGTCATCTAGCAAAGATGCTTTATGAGCATTATCACATTTCCAAAATTAAACAACTACTAAATATGTAGTATATGTTGATTTTAATTTTAATACAGTTGTCCTTTGCAGAATATTTTGCAAGAGTAGAACTTTTTCCCCCTGTAAGTGTTGGAGACTTTCAGCAAAATGCAGTCAAGGAGAAAAAATTCATTGTATCTTCTTCAACTTTCATGTTGGCAATATTAAAGAAAATGAGAGAGGGAGGAAAAAACTCTCTGATTTCAGCCTGGGGAAAACACTTCTGGGTGAATATTTCACAAAATGGATATTATACTGCTTCTTTTCTTATAACTATTTGTATAGTTTATATCTACGCAACTCATCTTTGAGTTTTGAACTTTTAGGTAAAACGTGGGTGAAAAATACTTTGTTTTTGAAAATGGTGCTTGCCTCCCTAGATCCTTACAGTGAAGATTATCTTCACCTGCTCTGAGGAACCACTTTGGAAGAAAACCAACAAAAACAAACAACAAAACCAATCAAAGAAAAAAATTTCTGCAATTGATCAGATCTCACTTTTTGACATTACTCAGAGTAATAACTATGGATTAGTTATTGAAATATAGAATATAAACTCCAACTTTTACCTATATTTTGGGTTTGTTTTATTTTTTTTTTTTGTTGATAAATCTTTGAAAAATGGGGTTTGTATTTTAAAAGTGGGTCACTCGCTAGTTTATAGTGTAGCTAGCAAACAAAATATCAGAGGGGATGGGAATATTTAGAGATGGAAAGTATAGTGTATTTTTGTAATATTAAAGCTACATCATTTTTTGATGAACAGCAGAACACTTATTTTTATTTTCTTCTTGAAGCTGATTGACCATCTAGTTTTCACATGTCCTGAAATGAAATGAAGGTTTTATTTTAAGAACAAAAGGCCTCACAGAGGTCTGACTGATGCTGATTTTAAACTTCAAGGTAATGAAAATATTTCTAATTGTGGTGCCAATTATCTTTAAAATCAGACTTGGGGAGGTTGCCAAATGGTGACTTTTTCTGGCATATTCCAGAGTTATCACAAATAACAATGCATGAAGATTGTTCACATGCAGAGCAAAGTAGAAAACATTTGGTTGTGTAGATTTCCAAAAACTGGATTAAAATTCTCCATAGTAGTTATGGAGGAGCAATTAAGTTGCTTGAGCATGCTTGCAAATGTGAAGTTGTCTTCCAGGAGAGTTGTGAGTCTCAGTGGAGTATATGGAAGCTTGTCTTTGTGGTACTTATGCAGGAACATGGTGTATGTTGAGGGGTAATAGAATAAAAGAGTTCCTCATGTCATTGGATTGACACCTTTCATTAAAAATTCACTTAATTAAATGAACTTCATAAACCTAAAAAGTTGCTGCCACTTACTACCAAACCTCACAGAGCTTAGTGTAATAGACAAAAGCAGAAGAATTTCTGAAAAAGGTTATTAAAGATCATTTAAGTGAAAGTTCCCACTAAGTTGAGGGGTGGGGGGGAGGGAATCTAAAGATGCAAGACTATAGCAAAGAAATGTCACCTAGAAATTTAGTGAAACAAAGCAGAATGGGCAGTTTTGTGTAGAAAAGGATAAAAACCCACAACTGCTGTCAGGACGACTCTAAATGCATAAGAGTTCTGATTTTTAGTAGAGGGAAGGTATTTAGGGACTAATGAATAAAGTAATGCTCTATGATGTTTGAAAACAGTGTGATGGAAATGAAGTAATTTCATTCCCTGCACTGTATGCTCTGTTATATCATTATCCAGAATTTCAGCATGCAATTTGTAATCCAAGTGGGTCTCCTGGTCAAAACCACTCTATAGACCCAGAATTTTTACAGAAAGTGCTTGTGGTGTCCTCAATTAAAAGCATTATCTGCTGGAATACTTCAAGAGTACTCCCACAATACTATTTTGATTCAGCTGTGAAAGTTTGAAGTAAAGGCATTTCTAGTTAGAGCTGTCTCCAGTTTTCACCTGCTTTTAAAAATTTTGCATGTGACATGAAGGAAAACTAGAAAGTTTAAAAAGCTGGCTTTTCTCTGAAAATCACCTTGTTATCTTTCTAGTGATTAGTTTCAAAGTGACAGTAGAATTCCAAAGTCTTTGAAAAGAGCGTTATTCACTTGAAGTGAAAGGCCTGGGTCTGACTTGCCATTTTAAACCCCTGTGGTTTCAGACGGTACCTGAGCAACTCATATTGTAAGGAAGAGCCGATTCAAACCTCTATTGGACTGTAGCTTTAAAAACTGTAATGGTGTCATTGAAACTTTGATGATACAGTAACTCATCACAGTTAAGCCCATACTTAGGGAAGTAGGAAGGAAACCAGAGACTGAAGCTGATGAGGGCAGCATCACTGTGTGCTGCCATGTATCTGCTCGTTTTAATGCATTGTGCTTTTTAGAGAATATCTCATCTCTGATAAGATCTCTTACTTTTAATGGACGGCCAGACCAAAGAAAGAAGGTGATGTGTTAGTTGCCTCCTGCCCAAGGCTGTTGGGTTGGCTGTGAAACCTGCTCACTGCAAGCTGCTAGCATCATCCACAGTGTGTTACTGGTTCATTGTGATGTGGTGGCCCATCAGTCAGTGAAAGCTGGAGCCCTCTCCTTTCCTGAGTTCTGCTCAGCTGTGTGAGGTAGAGTCTGGCATGAGCTTTGAGTCTCACTATCAGCCATTGAAATGGTGTTAGCTCTGTGGCTTTTGCTTAGAAACTGACTCATGAGTAGAAGGAACAGGTCTGTGGCATTTATTTCCCTTTTTATTTTCTTCCTTTTTTTGTATTCTTACTTATCATCTCGTGTGTGTGAAAGTGCACCTGGAAGTAAATATGTTGGCCATTGTCTCCCATAGGAAGGGTAGGAGTGAGCTTCTCTGCCCTGTCTAGGCTGTGTGATGTTCAGCTGATGAACAGCATTTTTGAAGAGTTTCATTTCCTGTCAGTGCAGGACTTTAGTCAGAAAATAAACACCGAATACACTGGAAGAGCAAAGACAATTTTCTGTTTTTAGAGAAAATAAAAATATCTACATGATTATCTGCCCTTACGAGGACCTGATGTGTACCTTCAAGGTTCCATTGCTCCACATAATAGATATTGTAATTTACTTTTATTTTTTAGATTGCAAATGGACTTGAAGTGGACATTGTAAAGTGAAGCTGGTCATTTTTTTTTCCAGGCAGTTGTCCAGTCTTCCTCAGCTGGTGAGAGTAGATGACTCAAAGCTTAACAGGATATGGTGTTAGATACCTGTAGGTGACGGATTTGATTTTGGCCCAGGTTAGTAATGCTTGAAGTCATTACCATCTGTCTGTTGTTCAGTGATCTGTATAAAATTAGCTGATATTCATAGTCCAGTCCTTAGTAGACAGGTGTCCACATCATGAAAACTGGCACCAGTATCAAGCTTATTGGCTGTCTCAGCAGAGTTGATCTGCTGATAAACAGGCAAAGAAATCTCCTAATTTCTGGTGCTATGTTTTTCCCTTTTCAGGTTCAGATATGCTGATGGATAAACATACGTAGAGACAAAGGTTGTTGTGTGCTCCTGTGTCTGTTGTATTGTGTTTTGGTAGATAATGTAGCCCAGGTGCTTGAATTCTACTTTAATTCTTTAAAAATTCCCTAACTGGTTGTTTTGGCTTCTGAAGAGAATTCTTACGTATAGCAAGTGTCTTCAGCTGTTCTTTCTGATAAAATGAAACAAGAGAACATGCTTCATATGTTGGATTTTTTTCTTTTTTCTTTTTCTTTTTTTTTTTTCCTCCTTCACTTAAAAAATGTCAACCCTATTCAGGCAGCAGGAATTTGGAAAGAGAAAGCACCAAATCTTTCACATGTAGTTATATTTAAAAAAAAATCTGTAGCAACTACTTTTTTTTTTTTTAATGTAGCTGTAGGAACTGATGTAATACAATTTTATGTGGTTTATGTATCCTGGGATTGATCTCATAATAGCAGCAGTAACTGCACTTAGCGTTTAAATTGTACTTTGTATGCTGAAAGCTTTGAACGGACTTATTTGCTAATGTTCCTGATTAGTTGCGTGACTCTTGATGGCAAAATTTGCAATATACAGAAAGCCTGTGCAGGATTTGACTGTTTACATACAGTGGAGATCTCTGCAGTGACAGTTGCCTATGGAGACGCGGGAATAATGGAGCCCAAAGTCTTTCACTGGGAGCTGTGCTGCAGTTCAACCCATATGTTGACATAAAATGCATGGGGGAGCTGTCTTATGTTCCTCTTCACAGGGTTAGGGCCCAGCATCGCTTCTTCAGCCCACATGTAACATCTATAACACTGAACTATTCTGGCTTTTTGCAGGGGTTGCTTTTAATCCTTCTTGAGTTTCTTTAAAGTATATTATCTTGCAAGCAGTGATTCAGACTTAACTGTTCCCACTGCAGTGTGTAGGACTCTCCTTCTATTTCATTGACATAAAAATACACACCAGTATGTTATAAATAGTTCTTCAGCATTCCTGAAGATTTATGGTGGATAGATACTTTCTGAACATCCATTGAGGGATAAGACCAAGTGGTCATATTTAAAGTTAATTGGTCTTCTTACAACTCACTGCATTTTATTGCCGGTAATAGAGTGTTAGGGTTTCTAACAGGATCTTCTGCTTTCAGAGCTTGAGTTGATTTAGTGGTGCAACACATTCATTTTGGAGGGCTGCTTAAATCACCTGTAAAAGTAGGTTAGGTGACTACAGATCACCTCCTCGTTGACAGGAATTCCCACCATTAATAATAGTTTTAAAAAGAAGCAGCAGAATGACTCACTATTTATACCCCCACTATTGTTACCAGTTGGAGTGATGTTTTCTTCTAGAACAAGAAGAATAAGAGATAGGTATTGGTGTCACCATAGATACTTCTGGGTTGGCATTAAGTACTGGGATTTGCTAGCAAATCCAAGATTTGTCATTTCACAACTGTTAAAGCCAATGTAGGTGGAAGACATGGAGCATGAAAGGGCTGCAATTGGAGAGAAAGCATTAGGGAGATAATCAGCTTCACTGTCTCTTGCTGTTGTTTCTTCTCCTACCAGGCACTGAAATATTTGACCAAGATTTTGACTGCAAAGCTAGGATTTGTGTGTCACTACTAACTGGGTAACTGTGAGGATGTCTAAAATATTTCTAGATCTTTATTCATCTGCCATTTTCTAGTGAACTAAAACGTGATTTTACCATTTTATCGCTCTTTTGCCATCATGTTGGGCAAGTAGCCAAAAGTAAATACTATTTTGTGGCCTCATGATTATCTGAGAGTTCCTGATTCCTTCTTTCTCATGGGACATACTAATAACTATTTGAGAACAGAATAGCAGTTACTGAAGAGTGAACTCAAGCGTAGTTTTAGTCCTGTGTTGCTGCTATAGTATTTCTAATAGCATTAAGTCATAGGCCTGATAATTTGGAGATTAGCTTTTGATCTTAGCTCTCCCCTTCTTTCTGAGAAACTCCAAAAAACAAAGTTGCGGAAAGCCTCTGAACACTTATTGCCCTTGAAGTTGTAATCATTTAATAAAAGAAATCAATGTCTGAGGAGAAGCAGCTCATGTCTCTGGGAAAAATCTGTCCCCTTGCTCAATTTGATATAGTTATAAAATTAGTGTTTTGTGACTTAAAGAAAAAAAATATACCATTAGAAGAAAAAGAGTTAAAGGCTTGGGGTTTATTTGAAGACTATTCTTATTGGGTTTCTTAGAACTAAAAAGTAAAGCAGTTCCTGAAAGGATTTCAGGGATTAGTCTCTGTTTCTCGAGAATAAGAGAATACTGTATATTGAACTCAGTTCCTGAAAGGGACTGAGTGCAGGAGTCATTATTCTCTTAGCAAAGACTAATTCTTGCATTTTCTTATTAAAGCTATGTGAGAAAAAATGACTTTTTTAATTTCGATAGAACTGATTTCAGAAATATTTTAAGTTCAAGTGAAATAAATATTTATATATTTAAAACACCCCTAGATACATTATAGTAGTGTTGATTATGGCAGGTCAGTTTCAACTGGATCTCTTCTATTTATAGGTGCAAGTAGGATTGGGCTTTTCTCTCCTATTTTCTAACACCATGGATGAATGTCTTCACTTCTAATCTCTTGGCGCTCTTCTTCTCTCCAGAAATAATTATATTCAGGAAATGTCACTGGACTGTGTTCTCAGTAAAATGAATGATCTAAATACTCATGGATTTTCCTGACCTAATGAACACTTTGTTATTTGTAGAAAGGGGAGCAGCTTCCATTTGACATGTTTAGAGTGTAACCCATTGCAGAACAAATGGTGTGGTATGAAAGTGTGTTATCTGGAACCTGGGAGTTGCTTCTTAAAACCTCCTCAAAATAGACTTGCCAAACTATCCAGTCTTTCAGGGACCACTGAGCTACCAACTCTTGTACAGTGAATTTTCTTTTGATTTTATCATGAAAAAATGTCCATGAATCTTAGCTTGCAGCAAAGTAATTTTTTTGACATTTAGCTGAAAAATTCTTAGCTGTTCTTCTCTACATAATTTGCGAATTCTTTAGTAAAATTATTTTACATGGTTTTATTTTATTTTTTGTTCACAGCTTGAGACTCATTCTAGGTGCAAAAAGTATATGTTCCCTGTTTTTCCATTGCTTATTTGTTTTCCTTTTTACCATTTGATTCAAAGTGACATCTGTGAAGAGTGATTTTTTTTTTTTTTTCTTTTCAAGAGGGACGTATTCTTCTGCTGCTAACTGTTATTTCCCCTTTCATTTTTAGATTGCAAATACTATGCTAAACCCTGAATTAACAGACTTGAGCCACTTATCCTCTTTAGAAATTTGAGTTGTAGGGGTTTAGAAACTGGTTGTGAATTGGTAGATCATACATGTTTTTTCAAACACATACTGTTTGGTAAGACTGTCAGTAGACTTTTTAACATTTTTTAATTTATGCTATGAGTTAATTACCTGCATTAAACTGTTAGCTAATGCTTTGATCACAGAATCATCTTAACAGCTGGTAATGATTAGCAGCTCTCCTGCCTTTTACATTGGGAACAGACCTAAATTCCAGTGAAATTAGTGAGTATGTTCTTTGGTTTAAGGGGAACTGTAGAGTGAATGCCCCTCTGAAATTTCAAGGTAGTAAAGGAAATTGTAATTAAAATGAAATTGCTTACTTTGATCGTTGATTTGCCATGTGCAGCTGTGAGAGTTCAAGATCTCTACTCAGTTCCCTGTTTTTAACAATGTCCTAAGTATCACTAGTTCTTTCAAGACAGGCTTGGTAGTGGAGTGTGGTCATAGGTTCAGACCCTCAAAAATGCTTAGAGACATCCAACTTTTATTTTAAATGTTAGTATTAAAGCACTTAAGTACATCTTGAGATATGGATGCAGTTCTTGGTCCTGCAATACTACATTGCCCAGTGCACGGCATGCCAATGTCTGTAGTCCAGTTATTACCAGTAGGACCAAATATTAGTAATAAATGTCTTGAGCAAAGTGCATTTCCTGAATTCAGGGCTTACTCTTAATTTGTGTGGTGTTTTCAGTGAGCCTTTTAACTTTTTGGCATCAGTTTTCTTAGTCATTTAGTCAACACTGGTTTTCTGAATGGGGATTTGCATGGAAATGCTGCTTTTGATTTACTTATGTGGTAAAGATAATTGAGCAGTGCTTCGTATTCGAGATTTGTCTGAATTGACCTCTGTTTGCATTTTGCTCTTGCTCATCCACAGAACCCTGAAAGCGGTAACTGTTCACATGCCAGGATCATTTATGGGAATTGTTGACCTGCAAAATTCAAATTTTCTTGCTCACTTCCTTTTCATACATTAGGTCCTGTTACTGAAGTCAAAACAGATATATATGTCACCAGTTTTGGACCTGTTTCTGATGTAGAAATGGTATGTATTTCTCAGATAAAAATGCCATTTCCTGGTTCTGAGAAACCATTAAC
This sequence comes from Anabacerthia variegaticeps, assembly GCA_035583185.1. Classification (NCBI taxonomy): domain Eukaryota; kingdom Metazoa; phylum Chordata; class Aves; order Passeriformes; family Furnariidae; genus Anabacerthia; species Anabacerthia variegaticeps. Next base: position 47,632,176 of record JAWWEW010000131.1, read on the forward strand.
TGCAGTGGGAGTGGATGCTTCATCTGTACTGTTCTGTCAATCATGCAAATTAGGCAAGATTAGTAACAGCTTAATTTACAGGTTATAATTAGATCCATCAGGCCTGATTCTGGTCACACTTTCAGTGGGTTTTGGCTGGCTTAAGGAATTCACTTCATAGGATTTAAAACAGATTTTCACGGTGTAGAGGCAGAATCAGGCCTTGCAGGGAGTGCCTAAGTCAGTCTACTGTGGGGAAAATGTGTAATATCTTTGAAATTGCTTTTCAGTTCCAAAACTTGTGTTATTCTCAGGTGAACAATAGTCATCACAAATACCTCTGACGTTTTTATTTCAGACGAATGCCCTTTGCTGATCTTTGTGCTCCTTTTAGCATCACTTTCAGCAAATGTTTGACTGATAAGAGTTTTCATAAGTATCTGCAGAAATTGAACGTCTAAGTGACATGCATGAAATAGTAAGAGAGGGAAAAATGTTACATTTACATATTCTTTTATTTGGGCCTGAATGGCTTTTGCTTTCAAGTTCAAATCTAGCAGAACTCTCACCAACTTCTAAAATACAGTGGTGTACCCTTAAATGATACAGTAGTTTCTCTTTTTATAAATTATTCAAGAAATCCCACGGAAGTAACATGGCCATATGTGCTGAACTGAATTTCTTTATGGAAAAGGCAGTTTCAGGATAGTAATTTTCTTCCCATATAGTGCTGTCATGCACTTTGTAGTGCACCTGATTTGCATCTGTCATGTGGAAAGGTATGTGATATCAAGAAATTTTTCAAAGGCTACCTGTGTGACAGCAATCTGATGTTGAAATACATCTTGCCCCTTCATTGGTTGTCATGCACAGGATGATGCTTATTGGTGTGACAAGGGGTACAAGAATCTGGAAATCCCAAGGAAATCTAGTAATAAGTCCCTCAAATCTGCAGTCAGGGCTGCATGGCATCTCAGGTTTCGTTGAAGCATTTGACATGGTGCCACGTGGGAAGTTAATAGTTATGTTGGAGAAGGCAGGAGTGAGAACATGGACTGAAGGTATGTAAGGAATTTGCTAAAGGAGACTTTATAGCAGGTATTTCCCCTTTCATCATTAGGGATTAGTTAGAAGGCTTTTCAGGGATCCAGGAATTCGTTTTGGGATACTTTATAGTTAATGTATCCATAAGTGACCCAATGTAATCTGAATGTTGCTGCATTCAGAAAACTCAGTATAGGGGATGGTCAGAAAGTCTTTTTAATTGATTTGGTACCCAGTGTAATGCAAATGGTTGAAATCTTATATTACAAAATCTGTCACATAGAAGCTAATAACAGAAACTACTACTTGTGAGCTATGAAGTCCCAAGCAAGAAAGGACACTAGAAAAGGCACTTTTCATGGATGAACTGTAAACCACAGTGGAGGATACAGTCATGGAAAAGAAGACAGATATAATCCTAAAATGCATTACACTAGTAGAGATGCCTCCCTGCTGGTGTGAGTGGCCTTGCAAGTAGTTTCAATAGTAACATTATGCAAAAGAATTTGAAATGAAGCCAGAAAACATTGTTAGCTTAACAAAATCACATCAGTAAGTTAGAAAAGAATTAAAGCTTTCTGTGTTATCTTTTTCAATGCCACATAATGGGTTTTTTATTTTTTTTTGTTTGTTTTTTTGGTGAAATTGAGAAATGCATTCCTTCATCCATTCGTTCACGTGTGATTTCTCATGATGTGCCTGTGTCTGCAGTTCTGCAGTTGTTTGCATGTTTTCTTTGGAGCATCTGAATGGCTTTCTGAGGGTTAATGGGATAGCTACATAGTTTAAAAAATGTGTAATTTATTATCCATTTTTTGTAGGCATGGCAGAGCACTTATTTAGCTTTCCTCAGCTAAAAGCCTACTTTCCACAAGATGAAATTAAGTTTTCTTTCCTAACTGTAAAGTGGAAGTAATTGTTGGTCTTGGTATTTTTAATTTAGCCAGCAGCCACAAATCTGTGGATATATTTTCCTTAAAAATCTGTTGGCACTTCTTATCAGAGATCGTCTTGTTTCTAGTTATGTGCTTGACTACAAATTCAGTTGCCTGCTTCCTGGAACCTTATTAGATTAATTATTCCTCCATGATTAAATGTGTAGCAATTTATTGATATGACTAATGTAAGAAATTAAGCTATTAAGAAGTACACAAGATACTTTAATTGGTGGAAATATGTTTGTGTAGTAGACTTAGTATTTTCTTCACTAATGGTTTCTTTGCTCCTGAAGGATTTCTTCTTTTACAGGAAACACACATGCAAATGTGATCTTTGTTTTTCTGCACTTGAATACAGGAATATACAATGGATGTCTTTTTTCGTCAGACATGGGTAGATAAAAGGTTAAAATATGATGGCCCTATCGAAATTTTAAGACTTAACAACTTGATGGTCTCAAAGGTGTGGACTCCAGACACTTTCTTCAGGAATGGGAAAAAGTCTGTTGCACATAATATGACAGCCCCAAATAAACTCTTCAGAATAATGAGAAATGGCACCATCCTGTACACAATGAGGTATCTAATATGTTTTTTTGACTTCTAAAAATTACTGTATGCAAAAGTTATACTGCCTAGACAAAATGGCAACCAGAGACTATTTAATTTGTTCCATTATAGGCTTACAATAAGTGCAGAGTGTCCCATGAGATTAGTGGATTTTCCCATGGATGGTCATGCTTGTCCTCTCAAATTTGGGAGTTGTAAGTTGCAATTATGAAATTTCTTGTAACTACAGAATTTAAATAGTAGCAGTAAATTTTGAGCAATTACTAGACTTTCTGAATATGTACAGTTATGTCTTGATACACAATCCCTATGCAGACAAAACTCCTGTTAAGTTTCCTTGGGAATTTTATTTAGGAACTTAAAAATTAAACCTGGAGAACTGAAAAGTGGGCAGTGATTCAGCTATTACGTTCAACCTGACTATTCTGGCTATGCAGTTCCTTGAGATATATAGATTTTCTTCATTCTTAGTAATGAAATGGATACCTAGTAAAGTGAGAGATTCTCTGGAGAAGTTAAACTAAGCTTTGAAAGCCAGGTAAAAGGCACCAAGGGAAACAGGTTATTTGACTTTCTCTACAAGCATCCTAAGACAGATGTGTAGGTTATGTGCAGAGATTTGATCTTTAGTTGTAATTGTCTGCATGACAAGTTTAGGCAAGGTAAATAATTTTTAAACTGGTGAGAAGAATCTTAGTGCAGATGACTTTCCTTTTCTGCTTTGAAGTCAGATGTCGATTTTTGAAAAATGTCCAAACTTTGGCTAGAAGGAACATTTTGGGATGTGCTGCATAATAACCAAGGGAGGTAGTTATGGTTCTCTGATTTGAATCCAAAGCAGAGACCTCTGAGAGCCCCTGGGGTTGTTTGATGCACTCAATTAACTATCTTGTCACTCTTTGATGCCTTCTTGGTCACTGCCTTCTCTGCTTTAGACACTCTGATGTAGTCAGTGGCTGGACACTAATCTGTTTTCCTTGACGCCAGAGCTCTTAGGTCAAGAATGGCTGGAGAACCCTCATAGCATAAATTAGTTTATACAGCTTGGTGGTCAACCTAAAGGAAGGTGTTAAAGACACTGCTCTGATATGATTTTTCATCCCTGTTACAGTGAAACTGGAGATCAGGTGCTGCAAGATTTGACTGTGGTGTCAGCTGTATGATAGGGGGGCTTTGCTAGCGGGGGCTTCTTCACAGGCATATTTCTTCAGACAGAATCACTAGCCAGCAGAAATTGTGCTGAACACTAATATGATATTTCCCACAGTGAAACTTGAAATAACAAGTAGCCATTTCAAGTGTAAGACTGTTTTGATTTAATTGTAACAGGAGTTTGGACTGTGTACGGATTGAATGTTACCCTAAGTTATGTGTTTTGCATTAAATGTAAAGTGTTTCTTTGTGTGTGCTTATTTTGGGGCTATTGTGAATTTTTTACTGATTTATTTTAAACAGAAGTTTAAAATATTGTATTTTTTTAGTATAATCATTCTTTTCCATAAAGAAATGTGTACTCAATCCTCAGAATGTATCCTTCCTGTACATGGTCTTTTTTTATAGATTAGTATATTTCAACAATAAAATTTTAGACAGAAATTGCTTAAGTAAAGATAAACTTTGCATGCCCAGTAGGGGCTGATCCAGAAAGAACTTACACTTAGTCTTCGCGTTCATATGTGAAGGGAATTTATGTGTGACACTTGACATATAACCTTAGATGTTATTTATTCTCCTGTGAGGGTGGCTTTTGGGAATAACTTAGTATGGAGGGTATCTTCTAAAATTGTTTGTATGAGTTTTACTGTTTGGTTTCTGTAGGTTTGGATTGGGCTCTTAGTAAGGTATGAGAAAAAGTTTCCTGTTTATGCAAACTGATGCTGTGTTGTAGATGCTTATCCAAAGAGTGAAATGATTTATACCTGGACAAAAGGACCTGAGAAGTCAGTGGAAGTTCCTGAGGAGTCTTCCAGTTTAGTTCAGTATGACCTGCTTGGCCATACGGTATCCTCTGAAACTATTAAATCTATTACAGGTAGGAATCTCGTCAGTAAAATTCAACCTGAGGTAAAACTAACCCTATAACCTTGCCCAAAGCTTTTTTCCTTTTCTTTCTGTAAGTTATTCTATTGAATGTCATAGGGTGTGTATTAAGGGCTGAGAGTGTAAATCTGAATTAGGTTTCTGTCCTTGAGATTTACATTTGCAGATTCATTACAGTAGATTGTGACAGTCTTTCAGAAAGCTAGAATGAGATCATTACTCCAAGGGACAAAATGAGCATTTAATCACTGCTTAAAATGCAGTTTGAAGAGTCAAGAGGATGCCTGGGTGAGGAAGTAATTTCTCAGCACTGTATCCACATTATGTGCAAAAGACTTCCTTTGTTTGTCAGAGCAAACAGCTCAGGATAGAAGTACAGCATACAGAATGGGTTATTAAAGCCATAAACCCCCCTCTAGTCGGACAAGGATAAGCACAAATGCAATAGTCACAGTAGATACTTTTGCTGATTTTTGCTGTAAGAAATAAGGCAAATGGTAACTACAGGCATCTGAAATGAGTGAAGTATTACTGATGAGCAGTGTGGTGATAAACAAGCATATTCCCAAAATATTTTTAAAATTTGGAATAGTTTTCTAATCATCAGCAGGTCTGGATGTTGTACAATGGTCAAAATGAAACAGATAAAGCAAATATATTTGATATATTGCTCTATGGATATTTTATTCAAAGATAAAATGGCATTTTGCAATACACTAGAAATATACTTCTCAGCGTATTCATTATTATGAGTTATGAACAAAATTTCCTCTCTGTTCCCAAAAGACTCATTCTGTAGTGCTTTATTTACAGTTTATTCTGTTTATGGTAAAACATTTTTGCCTGTTTGCAATGATAAGATTTTAGATAAACGTAGAATGTTTTTAATTCTTCACAGTGATTTTTGTATTTGTTTCATTATTATTGTGATGCTGACATATAAGCCTAGAAAAAGCTGAGGTGCTAGCGTAATATTTGATGTGTATCATTGTTCTTATTGTTTTATTCAGCAGGTAGATTCTGCAATGTTATGGATACTATGGCAGGTAGAAAACTTGTGTCTTGGGACTCCCTTCTTCAGCAGCTGCCAAAGGGATTTTTAAAATCATGCTTATACTGTAAAATTTATTCCAGTATTAGCTGTACATTTATAGTATTTTTTTATCAGCTTGTGGATGACACTATAAGAACTGACTATTTCTAGGATTTTTTGTTTAAAATTTTCTGTAATTCTTTCTCTAAAGAATGTATCTTTCTGTACATATTAAGTGATATGAATTGCATCATCTTAAACAATCCTAGTTGAGAGTCTGAAACAGTTACTCTGCAAACACAAATTTTATATGCAGTCATAATTTTCTTTTTTTTAGGTGAATATATTGTTATGACAGTTTACTTTCACCTCAGACGGAAAATGGGTTATTTTATGATTCAGACCTATATCCCGTGCATTATGACCGTGATCCTCTCTCAAGTTTCATTTTGGATAAATAAGGAATCTGTTCCAGCTAGAACTGTGTTTGGTAATTATTTCTTGGTTTTTATACTTTTTCTTGTACTTACTCTTCTAACGACTTTCACTAGAATAGGCCTTTTTAGTGCCTTGGGGTATACTGCCTCCATACTAGTGCAGAAACAAGGGAATAATGTAAATTCAGAGGAATTTCTGCTATCAGTATGTGAAGGATGTTTTTATGTGAATCCTTGGAACCTGAAGAGAAACTTGGAATATATGACCTGAAGGGTGAAGGGTGGCATGGTTGTCTGAGGCAAATGGCTGTGCAGCTCTAGGAGTTTATGAGCTTGAGGGAACCAACTTGGAAGAACTGGCCCTTAGTAATACAGTCAAGCCCTTAGTCTACATCCAGAGCAGGTTTATTCTCCGGTGGATAATAGTGTAACTACTTGAACTCAGACTTTATAGAATACTGCAAGATATACCGTTGTCTGTTATGAGGTATCTGTGTCATCAGTGGAAGCTTGCTATGAGTAAGCTTAGATCCTGTTACTGTAATTTTGTGTTTAGTGCTTTTTTTTCTTTCTGCCATTGACATTATGAAAATGAATTACAAAAGCAAAATGATCACAAGATATTAAAATTGCCCTCCTCAAAATACAGCTTGAGTGAGATGCTACAGTGAACTCTGAGAATAAAAAACAGAAAAGCTTCTGTGGAAGACAAAGCATAAGAAATTAAACGGAAATATGATTCCTAACAAAGAAATAAGATAAAAACATTTTTAAATCAGCCTTTATAGAGCAATGTCTTGACTTCATAAAGTATTGTAGTCTAAATTATGAAGAGAATATTCTACAAAAAGCCTTTCTATAGACAGAGAGATGCTGGAATAACTGATAAGAATTAATGTTTCTACGTGATGGCCCATTCAGACATGTAGGTGGAGTCAGAACACTATTACAAATGAGACAAGGTTAATGATTAGTTATAGGAGAAACAACTTGTTAACCTAATGAGAGTCCCACTAGCTTTCAACTCAAGCATTGCATTAGGCAAACTAGTATATCACTTCATGTGTCTTTGCAGTTGTGTTAAATAATGATACTCTTTTGGAGTATTGCCATGAGCAATATATATATGTGTATATATATACACATAATCTGTTTTTACAGCAAACAGCATAATTAAAAATGTACGGGCTATAGAGCCATATATGTAGTATCTGTAATTATATCCATATGTGAAACTGAAAAATATTAATGAAGTTTGGACATGCACTAAGTTACAGATAAGTCACTAGAATGCCTTTGAAAGCAAGTTACTTAAAGTATGGTAGCAAGTATCTTTCTAGTTTTGAGGCAAATTCCAACAGGAATCCTGTTTTCTAAAGCTGTTTTTTCAAAGAAATAAAAGAGATAGGCAAGAGATAGGAATGAAGCCAGAATACCTGCTATGGTACCAGCTTTCTGGAGGAACTGTCAGAAGAGCCTAACTGAAAGATCATTCTGCTGGATACTGCATGATTAGCAAGAACTTGTAAAAGGTAACAGATGAAGGATGCTCAAGGAATTAAGGAACATTGGTTCATGATTTTTACAGTCAGAGCTTCAGACATCTGAAATCAGGTGAGATTGGAAAGAGCAGTAATTTTCGAACAGGTTTTAGACATATCAAAATATATTAATAGTATTTAAATATAAAAATTAATGTTAAAAATTGATGTGTATGTGCATTTCTAATCAGGAGCTTGTAAGTATTTAACTTTGGATAATTATAGGATATGTGTAAATATAATATTTTTACCAGGACTGAATTCCCTACACTGTAAATCTCTATGACAAATACCATGAGGCAGCTGCAGAGGCAGTTGTAAGTTTCCTGAAGAATGATTTAAAAATCTGAAAAAGATACAGTACTGTCACAGCCTCCCCTCTTCTTGTTTTTGGTGAATGTTTGCTCACTCAGTTCACTTCACCCAATTTTTACATCTCTTAAACAAACGTCTTTAGAAACAATTCATACAAACTTTTTGCTCAAAGAGGATAAAAGTCAGGTCCTCAGGAAAGGTGGGGCTAAGTAGGTATGGAAAACCCCCCAAATTTTCTATAATTTTCTCAGACTTAAACATTTTCAGTGGTGTATTCTTCAACACCTTCCCACTGAAGAAGGTTTTGCGAGTTTGCATCTATGTTTTTTAATCCTCCTGAGTTTGCTCTGATATATCCTTTGTAGTTTCATGAACTGGCTATTATTCTTTTTTACTTTTTTATTTTTTAGTAGCAAGGACTGGTTTCATTGTGACCAGTTCTCTATATAGCAGTGTCTAGGTAAAGCTTTTTTGTATCAGTTTCCCTCAGTGGAATGCCACTGTTTAGCAAATAGGACGTGAGGAATCTGTTGATAAACATGTTTTTTATTAGCTTGAGTTCTTCTAAGTATAAGAATTATGTCTTGAATTAGAATGGGTACAGTGTTCTTTTTGTAAGAGTAATGACATCTCCATTTGGAGTCAGTCTTCCTTGAGGTTATCATGCTAGGATTCCTGCAGTGTTCAATGCATACTTGGTATTTTACATTTGTATGATATGGGATATTTTGAATGAAATAAAATACCCCATACTTAGTTTTATGCAGCATGTATTTGAATTGGAAGTACTACCATGAAGTGGTCGTATTTTGAGTTCAGTGTTCATACTTGTATGTTTTAATTAAAAAGTTGTTCTTTCAGAAGATGAAATTCTAATTAAATTTTATTGGTCAACTAGTAGCAGAAGGCTTTAAAAAAAAAAGAGACGGTTTCTTAACTAACAGGGTTATTAATATAATATTCTTCTTAGCACCAAAATAATTTGCCATGACTTAATGACACCTGCATTACAAGTGGGATAAGAGGAGCAGATGCAGAATAGTAGGTGGTATTCAGAGCCCTTTACAGGAAAAATAATGTTTTTGTTGCAGACTGAGGAGCATTCCTCAATTTAACAACTTAAATTATGTTCAAATGTTTAGAAAAATAACTTGTTGTAAGGAATTCTACTGACCTTGACATGAAAAAAATGCAAATTGAAAGTTTCTATGTTTTCTTCATTTGAACTGAAAATGGTCTGCTGAAGTCATGTCTTTCTGTGCCTCCTTTATAAACTGGTTAACTGTTTTGTGTGCATAGCTGCTCATGGATATATGGTGGTTGCCATGTCTGAGATATAATGCACTATTCCCAAGCAACAGAGAAAGACTCACAAGTGATGTAAAATTCTTTGTTTGAAGTTGCCTGTCAGTTTTTGCTTTGTTTTACTTTGTTTCAGCGGTGTTTTTGCTTTATTTTTTTAAAGGAATAACCACGGTGTTGACAATGACTACACTGAGCATCAGTGCAAGACATTCACTGCCAAAAGTATCCTATGCTACTGCCATGGACTGGTTCATAGCAGTTTGCTTTGCCTTTGTGTTCTCTGCTCTGATTGAGTTTGCTGCTGTCAATTACTTTACTAACATCCAAATGGAAAAAGCCAAAAGGAAGACAGTAAAGTCCCTTCTTGAATTTCCAGTTGCTCCACTACAAAGAAAAAGAAGTACAGAAGAGACCCTCACGGTATGTTTTCGACTTAAACAAATATTTTCTGTCTTTTTGATAGTGTTTCCCAATAAAATTAGGCCTTTAGCTTCCCCTTGGGTTCCCTCTGAGCTAATGTTGCCATGTAAGTCAGCTTAATGGAAAGCTAATGCTACATTATATTCAGTTTTAAAAACCTGTAAAACATGATTTAATTCTTACTTGCTTTATTGAATAAACTCAGGAAAGAGGAGGAGGGTGTGGCCTTGCAGTCTCTTCTGTGTTTGTGTTTTGGTGAAGGTCAGTTACGATGGGTGTCTTGAGGAACCTCTGTTTTGTTTTGCACGTTGATTCTGAATAGACTGATTATGGAGACCAAGAAATTACAGATTATAAGGGCAGCATGTTATCTTATGTGGCTAACGTCTTTAGTTAATTAAAATAAGCTAAAGCATTGCAGTTGTACTTTGGAACGTTTCCTTAGACATCATTGTTCTTCTTGTGTTGCATGTGTTGCCTATCTAGAATTTTCTTTCTTTATCAGTAAAAATTTCAGGAATTTTTGAAGGATGCTGGATGAAACCTTTTTGTCTACCATAGATATAATTTCTATGTAATTTGTATATCTTTGCACAGAAGTTCACCTCAATCCCTGAAAAGTTTTTGAGGCTCTGCTTAACAAAATGCTTTCCTGCTTTCATAGTGCTTTGGATTGTGTGACTTCTGTGGTATGTGTCTTACTGTGTGGACCAGTTAATAAAGGCTCAATCTCATTTCCAGAGCTCACTGGTAGTTACCCTTTCCTCCCTCCTCCCATTTCCATATGCTAACTCTATGCTGCATCTACATGTGAGACACATAGCTAACAAAGTCATTATGGCACTTGTACCAGCCATGTGGTAGGCCAGTAATTCCCAGTCATGGCTGACTCTTGGCAACACCATTCAAGAAGTGAAGACTTTGGCAGTTGTAATTTACTCTTCCTGTCAGGCTGATTTTAATTTTTTTTGACCGAGCCATGATTTAAGAAGTGCTGTTTTAGACTAATTTTATCTTCTGTCTCTTTTCACGTCTCATTTGTCTCCTTTCCTGTTCATCTTCTCATTTCTGCCTTCCCACCCCTTCCATTTTCTATCGCTTCTCCACTGCTGTACACCCACTTCCGTTTTTGTTCCTCTTCTTTGCTCTCCTCCTGTAGATACTGTTTTCAGTCTCCTGGCTGTGTTCTGTTAGCTCACATTTCTGCTTAAGAGGAGACATGCTTCTGAAGAGTTTATTTGTCATTTCATTGTCTGCTAGTAAGAAACAGGAACAAGAAGAAATATGTTTATGGTAGCGTGTAGTTCACCTTGTACATAAATGTATTAGTGCATTTAGCTTATACTAAGCTTCTTGATTGTGCAGCATGAGGTTTCATATAGTATCATGGTCACTCCTGAGGAGTGTTAATAAACACTGCTTTTGGTGATAGGTTTTATTTACATTCATAGGAAAATAAATTACCTACGAACCATTTAATCCTAGGTTTATTTGTAAGATTTGATTTAAAACAAAGGGAAAAACTAGGAGTTTTCTTAGGTGGCTTAACAAAAACTGTTTTGATTCACAGACAGAAGTGCTCTAAGTGTGCATCTTGCTTATCCATTTATACACATTTTGGAGAAACTTCTCTTCTCCTCCCTTCCTCAGCCCTGTGTTTTTGTTGGGTTTTGTTGATTTTCTTTTATTATTTTAACAACAACAGCAACAGAGCACACACAGCTTCACTCAACTTGAAAGCTAGATAAAATGAGATGTGAATGATTCTGTTCTGCTGGTTAATTAATACCGCTGTGATAAATGTGGTAGTGTGCTTACAGGTCTGGGGATTTTGAAAGCACTCGAGCAATCTACTTTTTTAAAGGGTTGCACGTTAATGTTATAAGTACGTAAGTGAGTGATAATGTTGATTGTACTTTGAACTGTTGCCTTTTTTGTGGCTTTTCCCCTAATTATGCCTATACTAAGACTTGAGGCTTTGCTCTTCTAGGACAGGGTGAGAGCACAGGTACTGTTATAAAGCCTTAACTATCATTCAGTCCTTTCTATGACTAGAGGATGACTTCTGGTCTCCTGCTGTGCAGAACAGAAGCTAGTATTGCTGTTTTAATTCTCTAGAAGCTAACGTGGCTATTATACTTCGCTGTGCAACCTGACATGTAATACAGTTCTTGCTGTATTTTGCTTACTAATCTAGAATTACCTTAATTCCTTATCATTGTTATATTATTACTTTTATTTCTGTATTCCTTATTATGAATCTTATTTTTCTTCTCTGCACATATACTGTCTAGTTAGAGCTGATTTGCTAGAGATAGTGAAATCTCAGCTCCCTTGTGAATTCGTGGTGCACAAAAAATGCAGGACAATTGCCTGACTGTAGGATGCAATCTGTGAACATTGTTTCGTGACACAGAGGCTACACATTTTTTCTCCATAGCTAAATGATTGATTTCTTAACCCAGTTAGTGTTTAAAACAAGTCTGTAGTATGTTGCCACTATTGTTTTAGAAATTCTGATGATTTCAATGCAATTGTTGGAGCTCAAGGAAAGTTGTATTTTAAACTTGAAACTTTTTTTTCAACCAGACTTTGCCTATACTAGGAAATTTGCCAGTCTCCCAAAATTAAAAATTTTCACTTAGCCCAGGAAGGAAGTGTATGTTAATTGGGAAAAAAGATACCTGAATACCTAAACCTTAGAGTTCTTTCTGGCTTGTATCTTACCGTTTGCAGCCTGCTTTGGATCTTCTGCTAAATGGAGGGGAAGATCCCTCTCTCATGCCTATTAACCTTTTACTTTTGCCTGCCTTGAAATGGCATACAGGTGTCTGTGCTGGCTTTTTTGCAGTTGAGGTCCTATCTGCATAGGTCTCCCAAACCCAAGAAAATTACGTAGCAGTTGGGGCTGTTAAGGAAAACAAACAAAGTGATATTACATTTTTAACTAAGGGTTTCATTTTATGGGTTGTACTTTCTGTGTTACTCACTGGATGGTTATATGCACTAGACTTCTCTCCCCTCTCCCCCCTCCCCCAGAACTAACATGGTGGGATTGTCCTAGAGGAGTTCTAGAGGACAGCAAGGTTATTGAACATGGAGGTTTGACTATCTGTCTGATGGTATTAGAAATTAGGCATGTTAACAGTAAAATTTGGTACAACAGAAATAATTTGCACATAATTAGATGTCCTCTTTTGACAGGTAAGCCTTTGACCAATTTCTGACCATAGAATTAAAGTGGGTTTTCTATATTAAATCCGTTCCTATATTATTCATGCTAATTCAAATAGAATTCTTGGTGGTGGGTTGTTTTTTTCTTTTCAGTCAACCACTTTTCTAGTTTTCTAGCTTTCTTGGATCAAAGGTGACTCTTATCATTATGATCAAATGATTTGGATATGTTTATTCATATTATATATTTCTTCACCACAACCAATACATCTTTAGTGTAGCAAATATGGGCTATGTGCTTTTCAAAGTTATTCTCTTGTGTAATTATATTTACTGTTGTGGAGCCACATGATGGGAGTGACTGATGAATATAATGATTATAGTAAGCATTAAATGCATTTCAGAGGCTAGCTAAATAGTCTGAGCTGTATCAATTCCAACACAAAAATCCTGCCATTAAGTTAATTTACTGGACTGGGGTTGGCAGGAGCAAGCCTATAGTGTGTGCAGATGCAGTGCATGTTCCTTTATCATTTAATTTTGTTTTAGCTGTGGTATTCTTCTTCTTTTACACTCCTCCACCTTCCTATCCTTTTTAAACTATTCCTTCTTGTTGTGTTTAACTTTCTGATACAAACTTAATGTGTTTCAATAAGGAGGAGTACAGGTCTGCAGTAGACCTCCCAGGAATAGGACCCAAGCTTTTTCAAGATCTACCTTAAGTTCATAAAGTACTTGCATGGCCTCACTCATCCTCTCTCTCAGGTACAACATGGTAGCACTGCAATCTGTCTAAGCCAAGAGAAATAACTTACACCGTGGTCTCCTGTGATTTCCTTGCTTTGGGAGCAAGTTAAAATGCTTTCAGGTCAGAAGGAATGAACCTGTCCCCAAATGTTCTGAACTCCTTTCTTTAATATAAGCAGAAATGTTGCTGCAAGTCAATGTGTGATGGAAATGAATGATTTATAGTTTGTTATTGGAATCCTGAGTCTATTTTTGTGCTTCTGCACTATTTCCTTTTCACTGTATTCCTATGAAGTTTATTTTTAAAGACCTACCCAATTCTGGAGATGAAGAATGCTACTGAAAAATAGTCTTCAAAAAACAGACTCCTAAACACTGGTAACATGAGCTTCAGCCTCAGCTGTTTGTTAAAAGAGTGTGAAACTTGGGAAAAATCAGGTCAAACTCAAAAAAACCTTTTGAATTTAATTATTTCTTCAAACACGGTCACAAGTAGATTGTAACTCTCAAACTTTCTTCCTCTTTCTGAAGATGGTTAAATGTCACCTTGTCTTGAGTAAACTCTGTACTATCTAATGGAGGAAGTCGAAGGTCAAGCTCTTCACTGCCACGTAGGGTCACACTCCTCTCCCTAGTATTAGCATCCATGTTTGAGTGCAATGTGACCTCATGAGTTTACAAGAAACATTGTCATATGGACAAGCTGTATATGTACTTTCATGTGATTAGGATGTATTTTCTGCTGTATGAAGTACTTGTCGTTTAGTTGTATATGGACAGCTCAAGTTACATGATAGGGGTGGGAGGAAAGCGCAGATCCTTTGGCAGCTTTTGGTGAACAGACATCTAGAGCAATTAATCTGACTGATGTCCAAATCTGTGCTCCGACTCCTCACTTACAGAGCAAAGATTGGTCTGGATAAATTGTTCTGATGGGCTGGGTACAGTCTTGAGGCTATGCCAGGTGTTCTGTTCTTAACCCATCAAGTTGATTAATGATGAAGGTCTAAGGTCTAGACTGTAGGTGAAAGTGGACATTTTAGCCTCTGAACCAAAACTTCTATTTGAATATGTGGACATATTCTGTAATGGAGAGGTGATTAAAATGTATCAGACCCAGAGTAGTTCCACTTGCTTTCTTTGCTCCTTCTTTGGAGTAGTAGAATAATAGCTTCCTCTGTCCCTGCGAAGAGAGAAATGGGGCTAAACACAATTCCCTCACATGTGAAGGAAATTATCTGAAGAGCAGCAAGATCTTGGTGGCAGTACTTGGACCATAGGTCTGGTTATTGGGTTCCTGATGTGGATGCATAGCCTTTCTCCTCTGTCTAACTTAAATAATCCTACAGTTGGAACACCATTTCAGTTTTTAAATATAAGTATTTTTTCTGGTTCACTACTTCTCCACTGCCTAGGATGTTATGGCTTGGTTTTTTTTAGGGCAATGGCATTTAAAACTCAGATTCTAATGAAGGATGAAAGGCTCAAGAAATGTGTAGAGTTTATCTAAATATAAGACAGGGCCATACAAGCAGAGGCTGCTATACCATGTGAATCATTTCTTTGACATGTCAACAATTTTCTGCTGCTCTATCTAGTTTCGTTAGTCAACACTTTTGCTGTTGATGATTTACAGTCTTGATATGCTAGCATCAGGTTTATGTAGGATGAGAGTGGATGCAGGTCATAAACAACTGGCACATTTTGTACTAAATGCTATTTGAAAGATAGGAGAAAATAATCACCTGGGGTAAGGCTGCAGTGACTTAGTGGAAAATTTGAATGTTTGGATAGCTGAAGATAGAATAGATTCAAAAGGGTTTGTAAAATATTTTGTTAGCTGTGATGCTCAGGTACAGTGCTTTGTGTGGAGTTTTTTTGCTTCCTTGATTTTATTTATCTTTGTGGTGTTTCTTGTTTTTGTTTGGGGTTTTTGTTTGTTTGTTTTGAACTTGGTTCACTAAACTTAGATAGTCCTACGCAGCAACTGGCACTATTCATAATGTATAAATCTATAAAGCTAAATATGTGCTCAAACAATACGATTGGGGCATAAATGTGGGGTGTACAATTTAAAATTGTTTTCTTAATATTTCACATAGTATGTCTTTTTAAATAGCACAAAAGTGCTCTCTTAAAAAAATTTGTCTCTTCTCAACCAGCTGATATTACTCTGTTTAACATGGTTGGGTTGTGGAATCAATTTACACTGAAAGTAGCAACATTTTTCTACTGCAAAGTGATTGTTGGAAGTCTGCAATGTAGTATGAAGTTTTTGCTTGGATTCTGACCCAGCTTAACTGTGATGCAAACTCCACTGAATTCCAGAATTCAGTTATGATGAAGTTAAAAATGGCTGGGTGTTTGATCAAAGGTGTTGAAATTCAAAGCTGGACAGTGAGTATTTTTCTTAGCGATAGCGGAAATGGTTTGTTTGTTTGTTTGATTTGGGTTTTTTTGGTTTTTTTTTTTGTGATTTTGAGTGGGGTGGGTTTTCTTTGTTTGTTTGTTGTTTTTTTTTCTTAATATAGACCAAAAAAAGCAGGGGTTTAGTTGTTACACTTCACTGATAACTAAACAAAAAGTCCTGCTGGAGTGCTATCTTCTCCAAGCCTTATGAGGAAATTAGGTAATTGATCATTCTTCAATTTTTCTATAAGTATTAGAATGAACTGCCACAAAGCAGGCAAGGAAATATGAGGGAACTACTTGGCTGCTATTCTTCTGATACTTAAATACCTGGAAGCATTTACTGTAGTTACAGTAAGTAGAAGACAGATGTACTTTAAATGGTATTAGAATAAGGCTCTTATTTTGGAAACCAAAACATAACTCATTTATTTTAGAAAATACTATACCCCATTGGTTTTAATTGCAAAATTATGTGTAAATGCTGTTCTCTGTCATGGTGCTGATCTCTTGGGGAAAAAAAAAAAACAAAACCCACCGTGCTCCAAAAAAATGTATTCCTTATGTTTTTTTCATTAGAATAAAGAATACCTGTTTCTGTTAATAGTAAAAAGTTAGTTTCCTGCTAATACCAGTTGCAGGCATTAAGATAGGTCTAGGATGGATATAATGGCAATTTCCTTCTCTTTTTTCATCTTTTGTGTAGAGGAAAACATTAAGTAGCCAAAAAATACGTAGTAGCACTTCAGAAACATCAGGTCAGGACAAACATGACCATAAGGTGCTAAGATTGTTCATCAACCCTTGTAATGCAAATTGTCACGGAGTTTATAGTTTTCTCTATGGAGATAGGGTGAAATGATGTCCACAAGGTTCTTCATGTTTTCTGCTTAAACCTTTTCATGTAACTGTATTTAAATTTTAGTTTTGTTTCCTATCCACAAAGAGTTTTCTATACTGGTGAGCCCAGTGACACAAAATTGTATTTGAGTTTCACAGCTGTGTGTGAGATTTCTAGCTGACTTAATTTTTACTCTGGGAGAATTGTAGTCAGAAGAAATAAATATTGAGAGGCTTGAGGAAATCTACAAGGCAGTGAGTTGTCGAAGTATTTTCAGCATACTACTGAAGGAAATTTAACTACAGCTTTAAGGTCAATGAAAATTAAAAGATACAGGAAATAATGAAGGTCTTTGGTCCCTAATCTTTTTCCTTTTCTAGATGTAATACAAAGCACCTCTACAATTCATTAGCACATGACTTAACCTAATAGATTTATTCCCCACCATAGTTATGTTTTCAGTTCTTTTGGTTTTGTCATAATATAAATAAAGTCTTTAAGAATTGTGCATACCAGTGTTGAAGAACCATATACATGCATATTTACATATACATACATACATATATGTATGCATTTATAAGGCTTTCAAGGCAGTATACAGGTGGGTAGATTTATTTGGCATAAATTTGGCATCCATTTTTTTAAAAAAGGTTCTTCTAATTTCTGTTTCTTTAGTAACCTTTACTTTTCTTCTACTCTGTGCACTTTTAGGCCCATTTAATGGTAGAACATAGGATGGAGTGCTCTTCTTGCCTTTTCTCCCCTCCCATCCCATGATTCAGATTGCAAAATGAGCAGAGTGGGTAGTGGACTGGCTCTTACAGCTTATCTCCCCTCAATTTTTTATCTCCTTATAGTTTGCACTGCTCTTTGCACTGCTATGGACTAGAATTCATTGTGGTTTTTGGCAGGTGGAGCTTTTATTTGGTCATATTCCAGGGCTGTATAAGGCAAAACAAAATCTCTAGTATTATTGCAGTAAAATTTTGATTGACTGGCTCTACAACATAGTAGTAAAACAGGGTACATTTCTCCTTCAAGTTGTGCATTTGCTCGCAGCATGGCAATATGGTGACTCAGTGGGATTTGGGACAAGCAGCATTATTTACACTGATGACAACATGCTGCTTCCCTGATAAATGTCAAATAGTGTGAATTTGGCAGGCTATACAATGTCCTTCCAGAAGAACAGACTGTTTTCTTAGGAAGGATTGGTAAGGATAAAAACCACTGTGGTAGAATTTAAAAGGAAAATATTACTAAATTACCACACAAACAATTTTGGTTTTGCAGCTAAACAGCAAGTACTGCCAGATTTCCGGTAGCTTTAAACTTTCCAATTTTTGCTTGAATTAATCGAGATCTCCAAGTTTGGGAAACCCATGCTTTTATATAGTACATCACTGACTTTCCTATCTATTAATTTACCTGTGTCTTATGGAAGGTTTAGTACTGCTGTCATGTAAGACTCTAGTTGTATTCTTGCAAAATTAACAAAAAAAGTATAAAGATGTTTATTGACCATTCGCTTTTAATTTAATTCTATTAATAACTCTTTTTTACATTCTTGATTATTCTAATAAACAATGACAATTCTTTAAAATATCAAAACAGCTTTGTTTGTGTTGCCCTTTTCAGGGCTTTTTTCTTTTTGTGGTTTTGTGGGTTTTTTTTTTGTTTTCGTTTGATTTTGGTTTTTGGTGTGGTTGTTTTGTGTTTTAGTTTTTGATTGGTTGGGTTTGTGTTTCATTTTTTTACTTAGGAAGATCAAGTGTGCAAAATGGTGATTAGGCACCTGAAAGGCTTAATTACTAAATTTCCCTGGGTAGGCATGTACAGAACTGACTTGCTGCTTCTTATGTGTTTGCCATGCATCTTAGGTGGAAAAATATGAACCATGTTTTATCTCAGTGGTCAGCATGGTTATTATATACAACCTCCCACAAATCCCACATGGGAGTCTGAGCAGACTTGAGTGCTGCCTTTTCATTTGTGAAGAATTGTATTAGTAACCAGACTGCTAGGTAGTCCTTGGCATGTTAAGTTCCTATTGGAGCTCCTCTTGTTATGTTAAATAATTTATACAGGGCCAGGGAGAAGGAGAGGAATTGATTCTGGAGCAAACTTTTCTGTGCATGCGCTGCAACAGGAGGGCAAGATTGAAGTGTAAAGAATGCAACATCTATAACAAGAAATGATGATCACTTGTCCTAGAATGCCCAGTGGCCTGGCAGGAAAGCACTTGGAGATGCAAAAAGCCTGGGTTGATATCCCTGTGACATTCAGGACAGATTTGAGAAGAGGTCTCCTGTCGCTAAACCTGTGTTCCCATCCTGGTTGCTGGATTACAAAAGGAAGCACAGTCTTTTTGTGGGTGTCTTTTTACAGTGTGACTTGGCTAGCTTCAGGAAGGACCTCAGAGCTGAAAGTGCTGGGTACAGTTGGGTGGCTCCTTCTGCAAAGGCATGTAATTTAGGCTGTGATCCTACCCAGGGCATCTCTCTCCAGCTTTGACAGCTGCTTGCTGGATGTCTAAGTGTTAGCTCTCTCCCACTAGAAGTGGTACCAGATGGTGGTGTTGTGACTTGTAAATTCTGCTGTGCATTTATCCCCGAGAAAATAGAAGCTACTGCTTTAAATACTGTAGTGCCTCTGTCCCAGAGAGAGATACCACTTTAGTAATATCCTGTGTCAAAGATCTGCTAGTGATCTAGAAAACTGTGTTGACTGGCAGCACTGAGCTCTCCCTTTAAGTAAATAATGGTGCAAAAGCAGCCCTGGGATCCCACACAGTGTCTCTGTGAAGGTCTGTCATAGGGTGAGGCTGATGCAGGTCTTCAGAAGTGCCTATATATCCAATCTTACAACTGATGAGCGATTCTCCAAAGAGTGCTGAGGCAGATTAGAAAAATACACATGAATTATATATATATATATATATACATGGATCTAGTTTTAATGTGCACCTGCTTTTCAGCAGTTGATATGGCTGTACTTCCTAGTGATCTGAGGGCCTATGAAGGTGATTTTCCATGCTGAGTACTACTGATTCTCTGTTAGCTTGGACAGTAGGAGCTGCTTATTTTAGATTCATGTCTCAACGGGATGTATCCATCATAAAAACTATGAAGAAATTTAAAATTGCAGAGACTGATTTAAAGCTGTTATGTAGAGCACTAACAGGCAATAGGAAGATGCTCTTGAGCTGCTCGAAAGAGCTGACTGTACAGTGCTGTATCAATATTTCTCACAGCTTGCAGTGTTCTCATTGCTTTTGTTCTTAAATACAGTCCTAAGGATAAAGTTCCCTGATGCCCTGGTAATCACTTTTATCGTTGCTGCATTCTTCCCAGAACTTGGCATGTGACTTTTAAATAATATTCCTGTGGATTCTAGATTGGCCTTGTCATAGGAAATATGCAGTATGGTTCTTACCAGCTCTCTTTGTTCTGCAACAAGATGACTAAGTTTGTCAGTTCAGTATTGCATATTGCTGTGCTGATGATCCTCTTCCCTTGAACCTCAGCTCAGCTGCTGCATGCTACTTGAGTTCATGCTAAATTTGCAATCTTGACTTCATTGAAGTGCAAAATTGCCGTGCTTGTCAAAAACTGGTAATACATACAAAACAATCCAGTACTTTATTTTTTTGGTTCAAGTTGAAGCTTATGTAGGCTTAGAAAAAGTTTCAGGATTTCCACGTTATGTGAGCAGCTGTTTATGGTGTGCAAACCATGTTAAATATTGAAGAGTTTAGATTGACTCATATTTGTGCATCATTTTAGTGCTGTAGTAAACAGCAGTATCCATCAAAGTTGAGCTTAAATGGAAAAGCAATTTATGGTTGAATTAGTTTCTGGCAATAGATTTGTTATATGTTTTGGTTTGTTTTATACATTCTGTCATAGAAGCTGACCATCAAACTTGCTTCAGGAATCTATCACAGTATTTAACAATAAATTGCATAGATTTATCCTGAAGTATGCTAACAGCATCATTCATTGTATTATTTACGGACAATTGCATGTGAATCCACTGGGGAAGGGAAGGATACAGCATTAATTACCACATTTTCCTCATGCCTGTAAAGAGGTTGTTTTAGATGTCCTATCTTCATGCCAAATAAAATGGACTTTCTTCTAGTGCTAGCAAAAGGTCATCTTATGACAGAACTTTGTACATAGGAAGAATTTGTACTCAATGTGTCTTTCCCTACTTCAGTTCTTTTAAAGATGAAAACTGTGAGAAGTAGGATGGGATGCTTAAAATTAAAGCAAGATCTCTATGCTTTTAGTATGGTAATACTTCAAAAGATTTTTGCATATTGCATGCTGCGTGAAAGAATTTGTCTGAATTTAAACCTTCTGTCCTATCCTGCTTTCTCAATAAAGTAAACTTATGCATAGGATGGGAGTTTTCTAGATCTCTTGTACTGAGCATTTTCTGTTTGTTTGGCTTGGTTTTTTCAGTTGTACATCCTAATGAAATACTCATTTGGATAGAAAGGAAGAGTGATTATCAATCTCTTCTGAAAAAGACTGTAGTTCACATTTCTCTATGTTTGGTCAATCCCTGACTTTGTTACTACACTCATCTATCTACCTCTGGCATGATCAAACTTTTGGGGATAAATGTTTGAACTCCCATTAAGGCTGGAATTTAGCTTCCAGCATTGCCAGTCTTGGCTGCTAAAAATGAAATAGGCATTAGCATATCCCAAGAAACCACAGAGCTTTAGCCAATGAGGATGTCTTAGAATTGTAAATATATATATTCTTAGATTATTATCAGAGCTCTTAAGAACTTTGTTTATGCATGAACAGGAATTGTGCACTCAGATCATCCAGAATTTTGAAAGTCATCCATAGTGTTTCTGCCAGTAAAGATTCTGAGGGGCTGAATTCTCCTGACAGGATCTATAGCTAGAATGTTTTTTCTGGAAGGAGGATAGAGCAGTGCAAAGTACTTACAACTTCTGTGTTGGTGGTGGTTTTGACCACAGTTTCTGGTTTGTGTGGAGTTGGTTGGACCAAGTCAGACTGATAGGCTATTTCAAAGGAAGGGTGAGATGTCACTTAAATAAGCAAATTTTGTTGTCTTTATTTACATTTATCAATTGTATTAAGCCTGGCACTGCATGGTGTAATATACTGGATGTTATGGTAATTTCCAGGTACCCATTTTGCATTCCTGAGCTACACCATTTTAAATGTCTCCAAAGAGTCTTATTGAAATGCCTCCAGAAAATCAGATCGTTTCTCAGTCTAGAGTGAGAATGTAAAAAATGTGGACTCAGTATTTCCTGTTGAGCCCCATCTGGACTAGCACAGCAGCTCTCTGTTGGCTCAGGGTAATTGAGTGGTTTCCTGACTTGCCCTCATAAAGGAATCTTTACTTGGATAATCCCTTCCTTTATTGGCTTGCATTTTCATTTGGCTTCTATTTGATTTTCATGTTATATTTCTTGTTTCCGTTCCTGTGATGTTTTGACCCTGGCTGGATGCCAGATGCCCACCAAAGCCACCTCAGCTGCACAGGGAAGAAAAAATATAACAAAAGGCTCATGGGTTGAGATAAGGACAGAGAGAATCACTCACCAATTGCCATCACTGGCAACATGGGCAACAAACCAGACTTGACTTGGGGAAAATTAGTTTAATTTCTCACTAGTCAAAGCAGTATAGGGTAATGAGAAAGTAAAAACTAAATATTAAAATATTTTCCCTGCACCCCTCCCCTCTTCTTGTGCTTAAGTTTACTCCTGAATTCTCTATCTCCTCCCTGACAGTGGCTCAGGGGGATGGGGGATGGTGGTTACAGTCAGTTTATCCCGTTTTCTCTGCCGCTCTTGCCTCAGGGTAAGGACTCCTCATACTCTACTCCTGCTCCACTGTGAGGTCCTTACCAAGTGAGACAACCCTACATAAACTTCTCAAATGTGAATCCTTCCCAGGGGCTGCAGTTCTTCATGAACTGCTCCAGTGTAGGTCCCTTCCATGGGGTGCAGTCCTTCAGGAACAGACTGCTCCATGCTCTGTCATGGGGTCTTCCTTGGGCTGCAAGTGGATCTCTGCTCCATTGTGGACCTCTATGGGCTGCAGAGGCACAACCTGCTTCACCGTGGTCTTCACCACAGGCTGTGTAGGGGATTCTCTTCTCTGGCACTTGGAACACCTCCTCTCCCTCCTTCTGTGTTGACGTTGGTGTCTGCAGAGTTGTTTTTCTCATACATTCTCACTCCTCACTTGAGCAGCAACTGAACAGGTTTTTTCTCCCTTCTTACATTTGTAAGTCATCCTAGAGGTGTTATCACCATTGGCTTGACCTCTGCCAGTGGCAGGTCTGCCCTGAAGCTGCCTGGCATTCGCTCTGTCAGACACAGGAGAAGCTTCTGGCAGAAGCCATCCCTGTAGCTCCTCTGCTACCCAAACCTTGCCATGCAAACCCAATCAGTACTTTTAAACTAAAAGCTACTGATAGGTAGTAGGTTTGTGTTTCTTGCTGTTTTAAAAAAAGATAAAGTGAAATAAATCTGGGAGGCAGCAAGTGCTTTGCATACGTTTATACCTTTGTTGGTCAGATTGTCATTATTATGATATCCTTTTCCTAGGGGTATGCATTGTAGGTGAAATGTCTGTGGAATGTTTTGCTAATGCAAACTTAATGTCATATTTTACTATGTTTTACAGCAGAATTTGGTTCTTTAAGGCTTGCTATTGAATCAGGTTTCTTCAATGCTTTTGCTAATGACCTTGACAGTGATCTTCAGATGATGTAGAGTTGTGAAATAGCATCAGTACAGAGTAGAAATCGACTAATGTAGAAAGAAATAAATTATCATTGTAACAGTGAATAGAGAAATACATAGAGGTGATACATATAGACAACCAATAACAAGAATTTTTGCTAGAAACTTTTCAACTGGACAACTCAACAAGGTGTGATACCTGAGTGCTTTGAATGAGGAGAATGAGCTACTGTCACAACATGGTCTTGAGTAAACCAGGGCAAAAATAGGATATATGAGGGGAGGTGGTGGGCAGTGTGCTGGTGAGGCCACCCTGGCAACAGGTGTGCATTCTCTCAGCTTTGACAGGACGTGGAACTGGGTGCTTTAGGGAACATACTTGTTTCAGTACATTTCAAGGACAAGGTTCAACTCAAGAACACAAATGCAAACTATTACAATGATAGTGTTGAAGAGAACCCAGTTTTCAGTGATATGTTGTCTGTGGAGCATTTTAGAAATGCCATTTCTAATTTCTATGCTCTGAGTGCTTAAAAGGTGGTTTCCCGAGAATTAACAATATTAACCCATATTTTTGGTGCTTGTTGTGCAGAGTTATGTTGTGATCTTAAAATGTTATCTCTTTGGGCTTTATGTGTACATTTATGTGTACATTATGAGAAAATTGGGTTTCTCTCTAAACTTAAGGTTTCTAAAGTATTGAAAGTTTTCTGTGTCACTAACAAGAGAGTGAATGCCCAGTATGCTTTTACACAGATACACATTATGACCCTTTGAAATATTAGAGAGAATTTTATTCTAGAATACGTACTGTAATGGGAAAAGAGTAGTGACTCAAGTAGCAACGGGTCTGATTTGGCCACTTAGGTGATAGTTGAAGTGTGGGGGAAATATAAGGTATTATGCAAATGTACTGATGGAAGGAAGTTCCCACAAAAGGAACTGAAATGACTGGAATGTGAGGAGCTTGATTGTTACCTGTCTGTCTTACCTTTGTCTGTGGTTGATGAGACACAAAGGGGAAGTATACTGAGGTGGTCATTGAAAACAGGTGACAATACAAGTGAGCAAGAACATTAAATGGTGCCTCTGTAAGTTAATTGCAATTAATTTTTTTGTTTTACTCTTTGGACCATTTCTTTCATGGTTGCACGTGGAGTGAATGAAGATGTGGTACTTCTATTCTCCAGCAGCAGCACCTCTAAACTATTTGTCTAATGTAGAGAGAGAGCAGGAAGGAAGTGAGATGTATCTTACTTCCAATGCAGATGTACTTTGCAACCCCTGTCCCAGCTTATGGTCTTTTACTTCCCAGGTACTGCTTGAGAGGTTTATGATGGGTGAAATAATACTTGAGCAAAGCCAGGTTGTCCAAGAATCTGCACATAGAAGATAAAACTCACCTTCTCTCTTTGACTCTACTGCCAGCTTCTCCATAGCATAGATCTGTAGTTTTGGGCGGTGAACATTGATGACTTGGATCTGTTCAGCTTTGCAAGCCTTCAGGTGACATGCAGTACTCCGTTAGGTATTACCAAGTCTCTAGTAAATGCACTCCTGTCCTGATTGTACTTTATCATTTCAATTTAGCATTCTTGAAAGCTGCTTTACTATTCCTGCATCCTTGACAACCCTAGCAAGAAAGTATCCAAATTGTACACCTGTGTGGTTATCTGGGCTTCCCAGAGAGTGACACAGGCTTCTCTATCAAAGAGTAAACTTAGGGTTTCTTTCAGGAAATACCAGTTTCTTCTTTCCACTCCTCTGCTTCTTTGGATTGCAGATGAGTAAATAAGAGGAATTGACTCACTTCTATGCAGGAAGGAAAACTGAAACTTAAGAAGGGTTCTTTGATATATCAACCATGAGCTGGCAAATACATCAGCGATGAGCAGGCATATAGCTGTGACAGTTTCAGGTAAACTCAAGCCAGCAGTATTACCAGTAACAGCTTTGTACTATTTTTTTTTTTAATTATTTTTTCAGGTTTCTTTTCAGCTCCAATTTCTGTTTCCTTGAGCAGAACAGCAAAGCACAGCTGATGTAGTAGGCAGACACAGTTGTTGCTCTTCTCACTACTCAAGGTACTGCTAGTACCTTGAAAAACACCTGAGTTGTTCTCTGTTACTGCTCCGTCACTTGGCTGGAGAAGATTGCTGTTGGATGAAGGAGGGAAGAGAGGTCGCTGCCTGCCTTCTCTCCCTCTGATTTGTGCTGTGAGCTTTGGCAGGGTTCTCTGGAAAGGTAGAAGGGAAGCCAAAGGCACAGTGGGTACAGTGCAGGGCAGTGTTTGGGAATAGTACCATCAGAGAGGTGCAAACCAGGATTTTTTTATATATAACAAGTGATTGTTTGGCCCTGTCTGTATTTAGACCTGTATTTATGCTGCTGAGTGTGTGCACCCTATCTGCCTTAAGTCTTTGTCTTTTGGAAAGCATTTAGTCTCTGAATAAAAAATATTCATATATATAATATATAATATATTTTATATTATGTTTTTGGTGCAGGGATGAAGGTTCAAAATTCTGTTCTTCAGGTACACTTCCAGAAGGAAGTTCAGGAGATGTTAGTCTTCCTCTTAAATGCAGAGAAGAAAGGCAGAGACCAAGTCCCACTCCCAAAAGTCAGTAAAATATTAAACTGATGGATTTCCCATCTGTACTTCCTTGTCTGTATTTCAGTTTCTCATCCAGCCTAATAATGACTATTTGGTTGAAGTATATCTTTCAGAAAGACATCCGGACTCGCCTGAAGACATCAAGTGATAGAGAATTCACCACTTTTTTTTGGTTAATTAATGGAGAGGATTAGTTGATAAAAGAGGAATTTATGCCTTGGTTCAGTTGTGCCTAGGAAATTTATTGCCTGTGGTTGATGTGAAAAAGCACTGTCTGTATTTCTGAAAGAGCAGCAATGTGGTAGTTTGGTTTGGTAAATACTTGCATTTTAATAGCCTCTAGTCTAGAAGACAGCTTAAAAATCATAGTATATGGTAGTTATTTTTCTGGAGATATAAAGCAGTAAATGATCATGGCTGGTAAGCTGCATCTAGAATGTTTTTGTATCATCAGAGAAATAGGTGGACACCAGAGAACCTTGTTTTGAGCATGAGCCTCTAAAAAGCTACAACTCTAACGCAAGAATACTTAGCCTCATGGTATTAAGGCTATATAGGTACCACATCACATGGAGTGTGATGTGTTAGATGCCGTCACTGGTACTTCAGTCACAGGTAAAAGGAACTCTTATCACTTTATATGCTATTAAATCTATTTTCATGATGACCCTTGTGCTTCAGGATCAAGCTACTGGTTATATATGTATTGTTCTGATAGTGCTTGATTATAGTTTCCATTGCTTTTATATGAGAGTGACTCTAGTCTTTTTTGGTGAATTTTGCAGAGTACAGATGCCAATTCAAATGTGAGGAAAAGAATGAATGCCACAGTACAGTCTGAAGCTGACGGTGGAAGCCGAATTGACACAAGGCACAGCTCCATCCAGCCTCCCTCTGTAGCTCAGGGGTCTTCTGACATTACATCCCACTCCCTTTCTGCATCAAGTCCCAACCCCTTCACACGCATCAACGCATCAGAGACATTATCTTCTGCAAGAGCTACCCCTCCAGCTCCTCCTTCTACCCCAATTTTAACTGGATTTGTATCCCAGCATGCCACAGCTGGATCCCCTTCCATTCAGCACTTGCTTGGATCTAGACTGGAGCAGATTCAGACCACCACACCTAATACATTAGGAGCATCTGCAAAGCCATCTGCTGTCACACCACCTGCTCCCCCTGCCTCCCACTCTGGCACGAGTAAGATAGACAAATATGCACGCATTTTATTTCCTGTTACCTTTGGAGCATTTAACATGGTCTACTGGGTGGTGTATCTATCCAAGGATACCATGGAAAAATCGGAAAGTCTAATGTAGTTTTGCTGCTATGTAGTAGTTCCTAAATTATACTCACATTTGATGCAGAGTTTCTTCTTTTGAAACTATTTAAAAAGGTCAGTAATTCTCATTTATAAAAGCTGTGTGTACTTTCCCGTTGTAAAGGCTGGAGTTATTGGGGATAATTAGTTCTACTCTTACCAGAGTAGTGGGTAACAGTAATGGGTCTTCCTCCCTCCAGTCAGCAATGAACCATCACTCACTTCAGGCAAACTACTCTGGATGCACAGAACTTGTCTTTGGGAGGAGCATGCACCTGAAAAAATTAGAGGCAGAGGTGCACAGCTGTGCAGTGGAACACATCTGGCTGCTAGGAATATGCATGTTGGCTATTACAAATCCCTGAGGCATCCAGCACTGCTGTCTGGACACAGCATTGCATTCCTGAATATCCATATCCTGAATGTTTTGACAGTGCTTCCTAGAGAAGGACTTTCCCTGCTAGATTAAAATTGGCAGAATGGGAGGAAGAAAAGGAAATGTGGAAAAAGAAAAGAGTCCAGCCTGGGAAAGTGCAACTCCGGGAAAGTTATGCAAAGGAGTTGTAGAGCTCCGTATATTTTTAATAAGCATTATTTTGCATTGTAACTCACTCCAAAATAAGAATGAATGAACCTCGTAAAATCTGAAATCTGATGTAATTCTCAAAATTGGATTTTCTTGTTTGGTAAGGTGATCCTAAATGTGTGATTCTCCTTTGACCTTTCTGACCAGCCTGAGTGGATTTATTCCTAAATTACATCTGTTGTAGTAGATAAGGACCAGATCCACAGTGTTCAAATCTTTGGTTTTAGTTTGAATGTTTTGGGGTTTGTTTTATTCTTTTCTTCCTTCCCCGCCCCCCCCCCCCATATTTTTCAGTTACCCTCTTGATTTCCTTTGAACACATATTCTGCCCCCACTTTATGTAATGTTTGTGTCAAGTTAAGTTTTCAACATAGTTTTAAAAGTGTTCAAAATTAAGCAAAAAAAAAAATTCCTGTGCTTTGATGAGTATGGCTATGGCATGTTACTGAGTGAATGAAAGACACCCTTTTTGTGAAAGACTGCTGTGATATAAATAAGAAAATAAAGTTCCTAGGTGGAGCCCAGGGAAAAAAAGTTAATTTATGATCCATTTGTTTGTTTTTAACTATAACACAGATAGGCACTTTTCTTACATCTCAGTTTGCAATATGCCAGCAGGCAACTTTATTCAAAAATTGAATAGTTAAACTGATAGAAATTCTTATCATAAATGTTGTTTTCACTGGAATGGGTAGAAGATACACTGTTAGTACATATAAAAATGTTTGTACAGATCCATCTGGCTAGGCACATGGTTAGTGTTTCTGTGCAGGTGACAAGTGAAAAGCAAAGGCCAAATTCTCAGCTGTGATCTGGCTGTGTCTTTAAAGGGTCTGGACTAATCCTTAGCCTCAGTTGATTGGGATAGCAGGTTGTTAGCCTATTGTCAAAGTCTTGTGCTGCAGGGCAGATCACGTGAGTGTTGAGTGGTTCTGTGCCCAGATAATGATCAAGGCACTGGTGGAGACCACAAGCAGGGGCAGTAATTGAGGGCATGTCTGAGACTGCCCTAGACTATGCTGGGACAATAGAATAAAAAGAACCGATAATGGTGAAACTAAGACTGTGCTTCTTGCTCTCCAAGCCTTTTAGCCAGCTCATGGCTGAGAATCTTACCTTTAACTCATGGGACCTGGGAGATGGCAAGAGATCCCTACTACAGCGTGTAGTATGGATCCCAGGCTGCTCTTTCATGTGTAACATTGGACTGTAGATGATAGAATGCAGAGGATGTGGTAATGTATTATGTGACTTTAATGTAGTGATGATATAAACAATTGCCTTAGTCTTTTTTTACTTAAGGGATGCTCTCAAAAAGCCAAGTACAGTCCTTTCCTTTATTGTCTTTTACATCTGCAAGATGTTTGAGATTACAGCACTCCTTGAAAACCATTACATATGTCATACTACAGAACTGGAAATGGAGCACCTATGCAAGATGTCTAACTGCAGTAATTTGTATCTTTGGATGTATTGCTAGTTGCTGTAGCTGCTTCCTCTCTAATTAGGTCACATTGTTACAGATTGTTAGAATAGATGATCATATGCAAGAGATTATTTATTTTGTTAAACCAGAAGAAACAAAGCTAATCCTCTGGCAATTATTGATTATAATTGCACAAATGATAAAATATTTCTAGCATGAAGAACAATGACCTTCTGTGTGGAGAACCTAGTGTGTGCAGCAGAAATTACTGAAATTACTCTTGACTTTCTTCTGTGATGAAAACCAAGGATGTTTTTTTCTCAGGTAGAGCTTTAAATGATTCATTACAAACACCTGTCTTTTCCTTCCACCCATCCCAATATACTGATTTATAATCAACTTTTTCTAGTGCATTGTTCAGTGGGATCTGCACTGGTTGAGGCTAAGATTGATCTAAATGTGCCACTTGAATTCACTTGTAGTTTCATTTTAAAGACTTATAAGGGGGAAAAAGGATTGTAAAAATTAATAGATTCCAAATATTTATTTCTATGCTTCCATTTTGGAAGAAATTTTTAAGGATACCACAGAAAAAAATTACCTATTTTAAATCTGTCAGTGTATTTCTAAAGTACCTTACAACACTTTCATAGCTACATTGAAGAAGAGACCCATTTAAAAAAAAAAGTCTAGGACTAATCTTTTGAACTGTACATTTTTATGTTGCAGCATCTGAAGAAATTACCATAATTACCTTTACAAATACAGGTGGACAATGTAAATAGGAATTTATTGTTAAAAGCAGTTCATTATATTTAATCTCCTTGTAGAGTGATAAAAAACAGGAAAGAGCCTGTAGTATACTCAGTGATACTGTAACTCAGAAGCACAAAAAAAAAGTGGGAATATGCTAAATATAGCAGCCCAAATGTTCAAAACTACTAACTAAAATCCTGAGGGAGAACATTGCAGGTGTCATTTAAGTGACCAAATGGCTTATTATAGATGAGTTTGAGTGAGATGAACTTTTTTTTTTTTAATTTTTATTTTTTAATTTTATTTTTCTACTGGCTCTGTTGAAGAATCTTTTTTCTTTTTTTTTTTTTTTTTTTTTTTTGACAGTACCATAGTGATTTAAAACTATTGAAATGCTTCAGATAAGTTATATCTGTCAACAGGAAAGGAAACTGGATAGAAAGCCAAAAATGCTTACCAGGAAAGAGAGATCGATCTTCACCGACTGCTGTTTCCTTGGAGACATTGTTACCAGCAACAAAACTCCCATGGATTGCAGTGATGCAGCCCTGACCACTAATGCAGTCATTTGAGCAAAACAATTAAAAATATGGTTCAGGAAGGTTGCCTTCATAGAAATTGAAGTGTATTTTGTTAAGAGGTTTCACTGCAATTGTGAAAATAATGAAGCTGAGAAAGATGGCAAAGCTAGACCCTAGCCCTTCATGGTGACTTGAGCTCTTAGAGCTCACAGCAGTACTGGAATCTGTTTTTGCTCCTATAAAATCAACTTCTTTCCACCAAATAGATGTTGGTGGTGCATTTCTTCTCCCACATGTCTTTTAAGGGGAAAAAAGTAGACTTTGTAGGCTGTTAAGTCAACCACTCTACATTACTCTGTGATCAGGCAAGTAGACCATATGATAATTGAATGAAAGAGGTAAATAATTTAATAAGACGTGATTAGAGCTTTTCTGTTAGCAGGCACTAGAAGTTACTAATTATAGGGTGTTCCAGTGTAGCCTTTGGCCTATCATCATTCAGGATGGATCTTGGAAAAAAACTGGCAAAACCAAGTAACTGTATTTAATAGGATTTAACCAGTATTTCTACAGAAAATTGAATTAGTTTTTTAATATGCATGGAATTCAGTATTCTTCCACCATCTTATGTACCTCCTGTGTGTCATTTGGCCACAGTGTATCTTATGCTGTGGTACGTTGTCTGTGTGCCATGTGAGAACATCAGAGTGTGCAGTGTATATTTATCCAATTTATCCAAAGCCTAATGCTCCCATATACCTTGGGCTATTGGAAGTGGAGGGAAGGCCAGAGTGGAAGAAATTATCTCACTGGTTTTGTTAGAGACGCATACTGACCACCTGGGACATCTTCCCATAGATACTACGGGAGATTTCCTAGGGGAATCTTTCTCAGTGTACTATAGCACACTGTCCCTCCAAATCCCAAAAATTTCCAAGAGATCTATTGGGAAAACAGAGTAGATCATGGACTTTACACACTAGGCTCCAAGCTTTTGCTCAACCTGAAAGATTAAGGAGGAAAGAAATGTTGGTGGGTTTTTCCTTCCCGAGAGTTGTCAATAGCACTAAAATAAAAAGGGGTTGTGTGGCTGGCACTGTTATGAATTGCAATACAGACAGCTGACAAAAATTTACCCTTGGTTTTATTTAATCTTAATATTGAATAACACATTAGGAAAATGGCAGCTGTCATGTTGAGATACCTAGGTGTAGTACAGTATCTACTGATGGTATCAAGAAAACCAAGGGTAATCAAAGTTGTAGAAGTCTTACAGAACTGCAGAGCTATGTGGCAGTAAGTTTGTGGCAGATCAGTGCTGAGTGGGGAGAATAGGAAATGCTTCCTTTGTAGTCTGACAGGAGTAAAGCAATGCAGCCTAACTAATAGAGCTCCTCAGTTTACATTTGGAGGAAAAAAAGCTCCATAAACAAAATTTCATACTCAGTGAAAATCCAAGGGGTAAATAGCATTATGGACGTCAGTAGTAACCATGAATCACCAACCACAAAAATCTAGGGAAAAACATCCAGGAAAAAATTTTATTTAAAGTTCTATGATGATAACGCCTTTTTCCCCCCTATTTTTTTCCCCAAGACCTTGAATTCTTTCACTGTGGGATTCCAAGGTAAGTTTATATTGTAGCAAAGGCCTCTACTGGTATCCACTGACACCAATATGTGTTTTTCGTTTACTTAAATGCACTTTAAACAAAGTTTATTGGAAGGAAATATGCACCATTTTTGAGAGTCTGATATGTGTTAATTTGTGCAGTTTTCATTTGTAGGCCTCTCTTCAGAGTCAAGATGTAGCTATTTTGAAGAATGTTAGTGTGGTGGGCAGTTTCACCATGTTCTGAGTAAATCAGCCTTTGAAAGTAAGTTTTTGCCACATCCCAATCAAGTGAGAGTAGTGTGAAGTACAGAGCACCCTGCAAAGCTCTCTCTTTGCTAATGATATGTACTGTTTTCTTAACTGAAGAGAATGAAAAGTGCAGTTAATGTAAAATTGATAGAATTTGTAAAACATACTTTGTTTTCACATGAATTAAACAATGCAGTAGATATTCAGAATTGAATAGTGTTGCCTTCTAGTCTGTAACCTATTGCATCTACAAGTATCTCAGACTTTCTTATGCTGTTTGTATTATTCCACTATAAAGGATTTGAAAGCAAAGCAGTTAATATCCAATGCATTTCACTACATTTTTTCGGTCATAATTCTATTTTCATTTTCATGGAGAGGAACTGAAAGCATGATGGCTTCTTCAAAATAAAAATAACAGCAGCAAAAATAAAAAGCCTTGGAGATTCCCTTTTTTAGAAAATCATCCAAACTCCCATCAATTAATGAATGCTCTTTTTAAATAATAGCCTAGTTTTGGCATTTAAAAATACTAAAGCTGTTGCAGCAGCCTGGATACGTATATACATGTATCCATCGAAATAACAAGAATTCCCTGAATTGTAAGGAGGTAAACTCAAGATACACTTGACAATAGTCTTGTTTTTAAAGAGTACCCTTCCGGATGGAAAGCACCATGTGAGGTAGGTATTGTTTTTTATTATTTTTATATGTCTATTTTCAAGAAAAAGATATGGAGGAGAAGTATGGTACTACTGAATTAATCTTCAGCTAGCACTGAGGTCTTGGTTATTTCCTGCTGGTGGTCTTTCTGTTGTTGAGCTCCTTCACCATTTGCTTAGTGTTTTTGGTGAACACTGTAAATGCTGTATCCAAGTTGCTGTTAAATGACATTGCAATCTAAGGATGGTCTGGTGGCATAAAGAAATACTTAAGGAAATAATCATTATTTGTGAATATGTTTTCATCTTTGGAAAAAAGTGAACTGGATGTTGGTAGAAGAAGCAGGTGACAGTATGAAGCACTCAGCTGGACTTCTAAACTCAATGCATGGCAAAATTTAATTGAGTACTACTTTATCTTGCCTCATCATCTTGTGCTGATGGCTCATCATGGTGAGTAAAATAAGTATGACAACGGAAGACCCAGAAGAAAGTATTTCTTCCAAGTTTTTTGAAAATATGAGATAGTTAACCTTTTTACTAACAGTAACTTTACAGTATGCTTTATATTTGCAAACTTGAACATCTCCTTTTCTGTTAGTATACCAGGTTGTCGAATAATAAGGTATTTTTCATAAATATGATTCTGTATGTATATGTATTTCACTTTTTATTAATTTGTGGCAACATTCTCTGTCACCAGAGCAGTGGTGTAGGTTTCAGGCATTTCAGGTAACCAGAGTTCTTGAGCAATTACATGAAAATATTTGTTTCATAGATACATGTCTTTGCAGATCAATGCCAGCAGTGCTTTCATGGTGGAAATTAATCCACTTGTGAAAAATCCTGGCCTTGAGTACTTAGCCCGTATTTGACGGTCTCGTGAAGCATGTTGGGCAGGGCAGGACTCAGGGCATGTTTATTCTAAGAGGCTGGGTTTGACTGGATTGGAGATGGGTTATGTCCTGCCATTGTCTGAAGCAGTCTGCACTAGAGAGACTACGAACAGAATCCATGGGTTTTTTATGGCTTTCTACACCGTAAAACTATATTACTTCTGAATGTAGTATTCTCACCTTTCTTACTGTGTTGCTTTGTGTGGGGAGAAGCATTTCAGTGCTTGTGGTGAGCAGGCTGAAATAACTTGTCTAGCTAAAACCCGAGTTTGTCTTGTTGCCTTTTGACTGGTTAGTAGCAGTGGGATATGTCTGATCTGGATCCCTGTTTTACTACTGGTACAAAGGAGGGGGTAAGGAGGTTGGAATGATGCTTTGAACTGGGTTAATGCTTTTGTGAAACCACAGTCTGAGGATTTTCATCAGGCTTTTTCAAACCTCCGGTGCCCCCTGTGGTAATTTTTCCTCCACAAAGGTGATTTTTTGTATTATATCCATGACAAACAATGGAAAAAAAAAAATAGGAGCTGGTCAGAATTTATGGAAGAGCCAAAATCAATGAAGTTATGTGAAGAGAGAGAAAAGGAAGAGAAACGAAAACATGAGTATGGATGAAAAATTTTTTCTTGCTACCAAGCAGTTATTTTAAGATATGTCCTATTAGAGGTACTAGAACTGCATCTGGCAGGAAACAGGCTAGAAATAATTATTTCTTCATTATACTTATAATGAGAAAGTAATAAAAGTGTCTAATGTCCTGTTATAATCATTTGTGTTCCATTGAAGCTGTTTTCAAAAAATTGTATTTTCATTGTCAGCCTGGAAGAATTAGGAGACAGAATGGTAAGGGAAAAAGATTGAGTTTTATTAGGTATTACCCTTTCTCAACCAAAAATATAAACAGTGACATTTCTTTTAATCTTTCTGGGACTCTATATATTTAATCTTCAGTAATGAAGCACTTTAGAATGTTTAGCATTTAACTTGCTTTGTGTTTAAGAGACTATAAACAGAGGTTGCTGTCTCTGTTTTAATTCAGTTATCAGAGGGGATGGGAGGGGAAGAAAAAGCTTTCATTGCAGTAATAGCCAGTTTTTTTAAAGTGTCATGCCTTCCTACTAAATCTGAAGATTCATTCCTGTACCTGAATTCATGGGAGCTTTTTAGTGCTGAAAATTTCTGATAATCTGGTCAGTGCTACAGCTTGTGCGCTGCAGCTGCATTTGAAGTTGACATGTCTGAAAATGTATGTCCACAACCTTGGCACTTGCACAGCGTGGATCCTGTGAAAGGCAAAGATGTGCTTGTAACCCACCATATGGGTGCATGAGAGCTGTTACGCTGCTCATGTGGGAGAAGATAGGAATCTGTGGTCAGAAACAGAGGGTAAGGAGAGTAAGACTGCATCTCTTGGAGGCTGTGCAGATCTTATATTGAATTAAGCCACTTATGAAAATGCCCCCTAAACCCTTTTCCAAGTAGGCAGCTTAGGAAAAAGCTGAATGCAATGTGGAATTAAACTCTACTGCAAATCCTGCATGAGGATCAGTGCAGTTAATCTGTCCTACGGTTTCTGATGCTGTGGCTAGAAGACTGGAAAGATGTGAGGTAGCAGTGGCAGCCATCTGGAACACATTCACGTAGCTGTGCATCCAAGCTGTACCGTAGGGCACCAGAGTCTTTGGAGTACTGGGGGTGGGATGGAAAATGTTTTCTTTGGAGTACAAAATAGGGCACAATGAAAACTCTTCCTTTGGCTCAGCACTGCTCACATTCACTGTAACAGCACTGGACATCTCAAATGGGTACCAAGGTGTACTGTAGTCTTGTCTTTTCCTTGCATGTCTGCTAAATTTTCTCATATAGAGACCGGTGGGAGTGACAAGTACCTGTCTGGTAACGAAACAGAACATGCTTAGTGCTGCTGCCTGGTAAGTATCCACAGCCTCATGCCAGCAGCTTGTGGGCCTTTCCAGAAGCAGAACTGCTTCACTGATTTTATTTTATTTTTTTTTTTTTTGGTAGGTATAGCTATTATGCCCCTACCACCTCTTCTGTGGTTTAAACATAGGAAAAAGGTGTTTTCTCTTTGATGCTCGTTTCTCCATTTTGTTGTGTATTTATGAAGAAGAAGATCAAGCTGAGTTTTTCTCAGGTTTTTTAATTTATCTTTTTGAAGAGGTTTCCTGCAGACATGGAATTCACAAGCTCCATTGCAAACTTTAGAAAGGTAGCAAACACTTCTAAGCCAACTTCAGGAATCTCTCTAAGATTATATTAATAAGACAGCTTTTGTTTTCAAATAAAATCTCTAATTTGGAGAATAGTTAAAAAAGTTTAAATTTTAAATATCAAAGTATTTTTTTGGTCTGAGAATGTGAATTTTATTTGTAGCCATTTCACTTAGGAAGGTAAGACACAATCAATGTATGTGGGTTTTCTGTTAAGCTAGTTAATATATGTCATGGTAGGAAATATGCGTAGCCATGTGATATTCAGTAGCCATTTCATAAATACATGGGTGGTATTTTTTTTTTTATTTTAGAGAATGTGAAGATGATACATAAACAGAAGGTGAGAAAATTTGGTAGAGAGATTTTAAAAGGCTACTTCTCACTTTCCTCTCTGGATATCATATGCATAAGTATAGTGAAATCAGGTAAGAAAAAATGTGAGTAAAAGAAAAGACCTTTTTTGATCTTCACACTCTCAGCTGGTCTCACTAAATATGGAAGTTAACAGCCTCCCTGTAGGCTTCCAAGTTTTCTCTCTGCTGTGCCATGGGGGAAGTGCAGAAGGTAATGCCTTCTCAAACGAGACCTAGGGATTTTTAGGTTCAGTTCATCAGTCTGGTCAAGAGGGCACTCAGTGCTGGTCTTGCTGAGTTCAGAATGTGCTTTTGTAAGTCTAAATTTTGACAGATGGAGCAATCTGCTCAGCAGGAGAAGGTATCCCAGTTCTGGGTCAGAAAAGTTGAGGCATTTTGCTGAGGTAAGATGCGCAAGTTTAATTAGGCTTAAGAGCTCCTCATTAGCTATTTAAAACCCCCCAAGTGTATAATCTAAACCCACGCTTTGGCATGTTCTGCTACTTTTGCACTGTTTTGATTTCTTCCAGATCTGTTTCTGACTGCTCCCTTGCCTTGTGGCTGAGGTGGGAAGCAGCAGTTTCTGGGATAGCGTGGGGTTCACATGCCTTCCCTTCAGCTGTGGGCTCTCTCTGCATCACATCTCCATCACCAGGGTGGACAACAGAATCCAGGCAGGGGGAGGGTGTGCACCCATGCCAATGACAGGTGAAAAGCTGGCAGCCAAGCAGCAAGGCACAGAGTGGGTAGGATTGGAATCCTGACACAGTGATGTTTAAGGATTGTACTGTGGATCCCAAGATGCAGTGCTAATGCAGTGGCATAAACCATTTTGGTTGCTTGAAATACAAGACAGTTATAGAGCAGACCAAAGATTTTCTGGTTTCTAAATTTTCTGGATGAGTGCTAGCACTGCCCGCCTGCTTGTGCTGTGTGCTGCTGTGGCCAGGAGCATCAGACTTAGGTGCTTGTGAAGAGTGTTGCATCACTAGCAAACATACAGAGCAGCGACAGTACCTTAAAAGCCTATCTGCAGTCAGTATTTACTTGCTGGTAATAAGTAAATAAGCCCCCTCAGTTGTTGCCTTCTATTCCTTTTTTCTCCTCACCTTTACCTACCGCCCTTGTGCTCTGACAGCCCTGCCAGTTCTGATATTCAAAATTGCTGAGGCACTTTTTGTGAGCTGTTAAAATTGGTCAATCTAATGAATGATGTGAAACATCCTTTTGCTCTCAACTCAGAGTTGAGAGGCAGGCTGGGAGATATCAACTTCTGAACTAATTCAAAGTTTAAGATCTGTACCAACTGAGGAACAAAAAAAGAAAAAAAAGACAGAAAAATGGGGCATTTCTGTGTGATGTGCAGCAGCTGCTATATCTGTGTGTCATTTTTAAGCTGAAAAAAAGTAAAAAGCAAGAATAGTATTTTCATTTACTGTAAGCCTGTCCATTGCAACCAAAGCATTTGAGTTTAGGTTTAGACATTGTAAGGAAGACTCCCAGTGAAAAAGATGAGGCTTTTGGGAGCATTTTTATCTTTGTTTTCTGTAAAAGTTGTGGCATGCAGAAAATATACACTAAAGCAACCATAGTGGAAGTGCTTCTTTAACACCTTCCATAGAAAAGTCCTAAATTCCTTAACTTCCCCATCAAGAACTTACTACTTCTGCAATATGTAGCTGTCCTAGATGGATGCTGCAAGAGTTTCTGTGCCATGCCAGGTTCTGACGTTTATCCCTTTGTATTGGCTCATATATGCAGAAAAACCAAAAGAAAATCAAAGCAAGGGAAACCTTGGGGGTTGAATTCTTTTACACATGTTGCACATTTTAGTTGCATGGAACAACATGGCTGGGAGGATTGAGAAAATCAGAGGTCAACTAAATTATTTGAATGCATATGTTCAATGCTGGTCACCTGAATATACTAACAAACTTAAAAGGTGGTTTGATAGGTGTCAACTTGTTTCGCTATTGTGCAGCTTAACTGTTACCTTCCTGTATTATGAACATCTATGTATTTGGAAAACAAATCCATCTTGCAAGAAAGATTGTGCAAAAAATTGTTCCTATTATACTCCAGTGTATATTGCTGATGTCAAATAAAATACGATTGTGAGAGTTCTTAAACAGTTGTCTTTCTAATTGTGGCCTAAAGCAGGAAGAGGAAGGAATATAGTAAACTACTTGGATATGGATTCTGCTGCAGTTACTGCTGGAACATTGATGCTAGCTAAATTATTCTGTCAACCTGATGCTTTATATTTGAAGAGATAAAGGGATGGCTTTCATTAGCAATATGATGAATGTTAATTAGTTGTATTGTTTACTAAGATGGCACTACAGTCTATTGATGTATCTGTCAAGATGTGTCTCACTATGTTAATAAGCTAAAAGCTCAGTGAATTACCTTGCCCCTCTCACAGTATTAGAAACAAATAATACACAGTGCCCACTTGATTACCGAATTGATTTATTTATTATTCCTGTGAGGTAATCTCAGAACAATTATTCCTTGCCTTACCTGCCAACAGGCCAGTTGTCAGCTGCTTTAATTCTTTACATGACATAAAGTAATTTTCTAATATTCTGTACTTGGGTCTGGTAAAGCTTCTGTGTATTAGAAGGTATAGTCTTGTAAAAACTGTGTACCAGCAAGAATGAAATACAGATTGCAACAAATATGTGTAGAGAGACACATATGGAGAAGTCATGTTACTATGCACAGTGGCCCATGCAAGGCAGGGGATGGGGGGCACCCTAGTTTCTTTTGTAAGTGTGGCCAGGACCATCAAATCTTTTTACAGGCTGAGCTGAAAGCTGTCAGAATGGCTTACAATGCCGCAAAGTGCTATAATTGCTGCTTGCTTCAGGGACAGATGTTGATGCCAAGAAATCTGCTGTGTCTGACAACTACAGCTAGAACACAGGTTTGGGAGACTACAGCCCTTTCTCCTGACTTCTGCAGCTGTCATTTTTAAGCCAGGTACACAAATTAGTCATACAGGCAGCTGCTGCCACTTAATGCTATATATAGTGATGCTACCTACCCTACATGCATTGATTAAATGGAGAATTCTGCTTTTAGATTATAGAGGAGGTTATGGGTTTAGGTTCTAGATGAGGAAAGTTGCCACCAACTTCAATGGATGCTGGGGTCAGGTTTTATGTAATTTAGAACTGTGGCTGCTGGTGGTGTAAGAGGAGGCTGAAAACAATTAGGAACTTTGCTCTGGACTAGTGCAAAACACCTCCTAAATTCATTTTTCATTCCTCTTCCTGTACTGGATCTGATTAGTGCTTCCTGAGAGCACTAGATCTATTATGGGTAGTTAGGACCACGAAACTTCTGTTTATGTATATCTTCAGTCTGAGTTTAAGGGAATTGAGCCTTTGTTTTCTGTCTGAATGGTCTCACTGTGGGCCCATGCTAAATCTGAGATTGATCTGGGAATAGATGCTCTCAACTCCCATTAAAATGTTCTACTTTTATATGTACTGTTTAGTACTTCTATGGGAAAAAACGCAGCTGAAGAGGACTCGGTTGGGGAAGTCAGGTTCTGACTTTTTGCCTACCACTGCCTTCTGCCCTTTTCCTCCTTCCTTTCTGCAGGGCTCAGTCTCACATATGTATTCTGGGATGCTCTTTTGGAATGGTCTTGAAAAAGACACAGTTAAATGGGCCATCTTTTGAATAGTAATCTTTATCTCAAATGCTGAATATTGCTGTTTGTCTACTGAGCAGCCTCTGACCTGGTAAGTATTGAAGGTAAAACCTGCTCAGCCTGTTAAATGGTCTAACATGGTAAGACTAAAATTGTCTAGGAAACCAACTAAATGACAGCTCCAGACATAAGTGAAGAAACACCTGGGAAAAGGCTGGATGTAGCCTATGTGACTTTTTGTAGCTTATGGTAGCGATTGTTATGTCAGGATGGCAGCCTGACATCTCTCTTGCAGGCAC
This sequence comes from Anabacerthia variegaticeps, assembly GCA_035583185.1. Taxonomy (NCBI): domain Eukaryota; kingdom Metazoa; phylum Chordata; class Aves; order Passeriformes; family Furnariidae; genus Anabacerthia; species Anabacerthia variegaticeps. The sequence goes on from JAWWEW010000131.1 coordinate 47,672,915, forward strand.
AGAGAGACAGAAGTTGTATTGACTTCAGCACAGCTGGAGGAGAAGTTCAAAAGGCAAGGTGAAGGGTAATCCCAGTGTGAGTGCAGGAAGGACCTGATCACAACCTGATTCTATTGGGTGAAAGAAGATGAAGGCATGAGTTGATGCCATTCAGCCAGCAAGATTTAGAGAAATTCCAGATCAAAAGCTTGGTTTTCAGATTGTTGGAAAATGGTGCTGGGGAGTATTCTTTAAGAGGAGTAGAGGACTTACCTGTATTGCTGAACTGGCTTTAATGCTGGTGAAAGCCTTTGGATGGGAATTATGTGCCTGCACTGAGCAAGAGTGTGAAAGGAATCTTGCTGGAGACCTAGCAGGTTTGAAGCTGTTGAGGCAAGTTGCCGAAGGCATTCTAGGATGGATTATGTGTCCAGATGTACTCACTAGTATTTATTACAATTTTGGATATGATTCCTATGTGACTTTTCCTTTTTTTTCTGTGGAGAGTTTTACTTCCTCAACTGAGACAATTTCATTTCAAAGTAGAGGAAAGTCATTAAAAATGCACTGAAGTGTTTTCTTTTTCAGATGACAAGAAGCTGAATAAAGAGCTGCTCTGAAGTGTTGTTCGCAGCATGGGTGAGCCTGCCAAAACAACACAAACAACTTTGGGCTCCCTGGTGTTGTATCTACTGTTTGTTGTGGTTTTTTTTTTCTTTAACTGATTGCAGACTAAGGTATTCTTATATCCCTCCTTTACAAGGCTAATGATTAGAGCACTTGCCTATAAAAGACTGACATTTTCTGTTCATTTTACAACATGTATATAGGTGTAAGTTCACAGTTGACATAACTGTATGTGTCATGTGAAGTAACCACAGCCAGTGGGCCATTATAGAAAAGGAGACACCGTATGGGGTCCCTTGAAAGTGTTTTGTTTCAGAAGTCTGTCTGGGTTCCGGAGTTGGCAAAGGTCTGTGATTCAGTTTCTAGTTCAGAATTTCATACATCTTTTTCACAGTGTTTCACAGATCCCTTGTTTGAGGAACCTATATGCCCAGGAAACCTTAGCACCAGATAATGTATGTGGAGTGTGTATGGACAAGTGTTAGAATGCCTACGGATTTGGCCCTGAAGGGAACAGGACTCAGCTGAAGAGACACAAGCATTATGTGGGTTGTATGGACACATCCAACAACAGGAAAACTATTTTTACCCAGGGGTACAATCATCCTTTTTGCTCCACTGCAGCTTTGTGACTAGGTGTTATGGTGGTGTTGATATATGGGACCCAAAGGAGACTTTGTAAGAGTAGAAGTGTCCAGTCAGAAGTTAAATGGGCCTGATTATTCACGCAAGTCTGGGCCTGTCTGAATGATTTTTGCTGCTGCAATATAGTAGCCTCTCTTTTTTACCATGCAACTGACTTTGATTCCTTTATTTATTCTCCTTAATGACAGGCTTTGCTTTTATGGAAATGAATTACATCTGTCAGTTCAGGCTGGAAGTTATGCTTGTGTTTTTTTCTAAATTTCCAGCTCCTCTGAACTGCATTGCATCTGTGTTATGTGATTCATTGTAAGCTATAAAACGCAGCAGTGCTTTGGAGGCAGCATGTGTAGGGCTCTGCCTCATATGTTGGTAGCTGAAGGTCAAGAAGGTGGGATGCCTTAGGAATGCAGAAGCAGGCCCCTGCCAGATTCCCTGCTCATCACAAGGAAGGAGATATTTGAGGTCTGTTTTCATGCTCTCCACGTGGCTCCGAGCCTCTTTCAGCAGCAATATGGTCTGAGAGTCAGCACAGCTGGCATTACACTAAAGCCCCTTTTTAGTATGTTTTAACTTCAGCATATAAGGTTGCAATAAATACCACTTTTGGAGAGCAAGTGTGATAAATTTTATCCCTGAATGTGAGAAAAGATTGTAACTGTAATGGAGCAAGGTAAGTAGAGAAATTGTTAAGTCTGCTCCACTTCTCTAACTGGAAACTTCTCTTTCTGTGATTTTAAAAGCCTGGGATATATAAGCATCTTGGGTTTTGATAATTTTCACATCCACCTAGATTAGCTAAAATGTCAATGTTGATGCTTCTGAATATATTTAGTTATTAAACTTGTGACCACTTATATATCACAGTGTCTGTCAGACCTTGTTAATCAGTTCTTATATAATGCATATTTTATCTTGCCCTTATCTCTGTAAGTTGTTGTCAATAAGCTGCATTCTAAAATACGAGCAATTAGTCTTCTCTGGGACATAAATAAAATCACGTCAACATAAATGGCCATCAGCTTGCTATTGCAACTGGTGGGGAAAGAACTTGGGTTGGTATATTCTGAAACTTGTTCAAAATGCATGTGTCTCTATGCCAAGAAAGGTTTGGAAAGAGCCAGTCTCTAACAGATTGTTCAGCACTCTATCTGAGTCATCTGTGGGCAAAGCCTGTGCATGAGCATGTGCACCTGATAGATACCTACATATGAAAACCTACATATGAAAACTTTTGTTCATGTTCTGTATGTGCCTTTCAAGTACTTAGCCACTGAGTGCTCTCTCTGTTGGAATGCAAAAACAGTGGATATAAATGCCACCAGTAAGGAAGAAATATGCTGTAGTCAGACAGAAAAATACAGAAGGTGTGGTGGAAACATGAAACCTGCAGAGTTTGCTGAAAAAAAAAAAAAGGGCATTTAGCAGCAACTCACCCAGAATTTTTAGTCTGGAGGTAACAAATGTCTCACTGTAAACCTGAGTGAAGCCCAGATAAGTGGTTGAGGAAAGATTAGGATATACTGTCTTCTCAGTGTTTTCCTTTGAGCCACCTCAGGATAGTTCCTCTCTAGCATTCTAATCTCTGAAATCCCTTTCTGAGACACAATAACTGATAAATATAGGATAAGGAGCCAAGGGTTCCACGGGAGGAAAATCAAGAACCTCTCCTTTGAAGATCTGTATTGCAAATTCTGAGCTACGTGCCGGTAATCATAGCTTTTTAGGTGCTGGTTCCTCTCAGTGAAATCCAACATACAAACCTATAGGAGAGTTTGAACCTAAACCTGAGTAGATGCTTTGTCATGCTGATACCATTGCAAAAGCCTTTTTTCCTGAATTTTTTTCTAGGAATGGGGAGGGAAATCAGGAGGGAAGGGCAGGTGACAGGGAAAGTTGGCCAGTGGATGGGAGGAAAAGACAACTCTTCTCTCAGATAATCTTGGCATATTTTGAACAATATAAAAAAATTGCTTGTTTTCTAAGGTTCTTTTAAGTGTTAGGCTCATTGGTTTTAGGTCTTGTTCTTGTACAAATATGCTGTGGAATGCAAGTCTTGCAAAAGTGTTTAAATTTGGTCATGTAGAAACTTGTACTGAACTCCAACTTGGATCCTTGGTTAGGCATCCAGCCTCTATGCCCACACATGGTCTGGTTATTCAGTCATAAGGAAAGAAATGGTCTGTGGCAGTGATAGGTTACAGGTGCTTAAAATGAGAGCTGAGGGAATGAGCCTGAGTATTCTGTTGTGTCCTGCAGCTTGATTTATTGTTACTTTATTCACATGAAATTCAAAATCATTGAGTAAATTATACAGCACGAGCATTTCTTGCTTCTATTATCCTAGGAGCAGGGTGTGCTAAACTGAGCAAATCGACCAAATCATTACTTAATCATGTGCTTAATTCATTGTAATGGATTTTCCCCATGGGTATTGGTTATGTCCTTGCCAATGCATTGCGATTGCATTTCCCTGTAACTGTTATTTCATTTTTTTTTTTTACTCTTCATTTAATACGTCTCAAATTAATGTCTTTAAATTTAGATGACCTTACAAGTAGTTAATTCAAGTTATAAATAGCTTTATGTTGTGTTACTAATGTGTTTATTTAAAGAGTTTTCTAGGGAAACTTGTAGAGAATAAAGCATTTTACAAGAGTCATGAAGAGACTCACAAGAGAAATACAGAAGATATTTTCTACTGCATTTGTGCTGGAACTACTGAAGAGTGAGGTACAGTGGCACAAAGCAACTAGATTTAATCTCAAATGCTGGGTTTTGGCCCTTTTGGTTTTTTTTGTTTGGTTGGGTTTTTTTAAAATTTTATTTTTGTTTAGGTTTTGTCCTATATACTGTTTCTGTCGTCAGCTATTCAGTTTATGCTTTCCTTTGTCCAGTGTTCCTCCGCAATCTCCCTTTGTAACTGATTCCCTCAACTAAACTAATTATTGAATTCAGTGGAACTTGAGGATGTGCTCAAGAGCTCTCCTGAAGAAGTATGCTCTACTTAATCAGACTGAAATTGTCTGTGAAGTAAATAACATTTATGAATTTTCTGAGTTATGAATAAATGCAAGAACAATTTATGTTCATTTTGTCACAAAGTACTTTATTCATAAATTCTTCAGACTACTAGATAAACCTCTCAGATACCTGCTGTAGAAGAGAAAAAACCCCACTTATATATTCATGTAGGAGCTTTTGTAGGCATCACCCTGTGCAGTAGCTATACCTTGCAGTCCAGTGCTTGGACAGTGAAACTCTTTGCTGGGTGAAAAACTGGCTGTAATACTGGGCCCAGAGAATGGTGGTGAATGGAGTTACGTCCAGCTGGCAGGCAGTCTCTAGTGGTGTGCCCCAAGGCTCAGTATTGGGACTGGTCCTGTTTAATGTCTTCATTGATGTTTTGGATGAAGTATTGAGGGCATACTCAGTAAATATGCAGGCAACACTGAGTTGGATAAGAGTATTGATCTGCTGGAGAGTAGGAAGGCTCTGCAGGAGGATCTAGACAGGCTGGATTGAGGGGCTGAGGATAACTGTATAATGGTCAGCAAGGCCACGTGCTGGGTGAGGCACTTGGGTCACAACAACCCCCTGCAGTGCTACAGGATGGGGGAAGAGTGGCTTGAAAGCTGCTCAGCAGAAGGGGACTTGGGAGTGTTGTTTGACAGCTGGCTGGATATGAGCCAGCAATGTGCCCAGGTGGCCAAGAAGGTCAATGGCATCCTGGCTGGTATCAGCAATAGATGGCCAACAGGACCAGGGAAATGATTCTTCCCCTGTACTGGTGAGGCCACACCTCAAGTGCTGTGTTCTTGGGCCCTTCCCTTCAAAAAAGACATTGACGTTCTGGAGTGAGACTAAAGAAAGTCAAGAGAGCTGGTGAATGAGCTGTAACATAAGTCCTACAAGGAGCACCTGAGAGAGCTGGGGTTGTTTAGCCTGGAGAAGAGAAGCCTCTGGAAGGACCTCATTTCTCTCTATAACTACCTGAAAGGATGCTGTAGTGGAAGGGGGGTCGGTCTTTTCTGCCATGTCTTAAATTATAGGATGAGAGGAAATGATCACAAGGTGCACCAGGGGCAGTTTAGATTAGGTAATAGAAATTTTTTCACTGAAATAGTGGTTAAACATTGGTGTAAGTTGCCCAGGGATATAGTGGAGTCACCATCACTGGAAGTGTTCAAGAGACATCTGGATGTGGCAGTTGGGGATATGATTCAGTGGTGATTGTGGTGATGCTGAATTTATGTCTGGAGACTAGATGATCTTGAAGGTCTCTTCCAACTTTTATGGTTCTGTGAAAGACATAATTTTATTTAATTTTTGATTTTGCTGCTTCTTAACTACATCTATATTAGAAGTTAAACACCTAAACTAGTCTTTGGGGTGGTTTTGGCATGCACCAGCTAACCAAGTGGTTTCTGGACATAATTTTGGAGTTTGTGATGGGAGTCGATACACAGTTGCCTTCACTGGAGGGCAAGAGACGTAAATAGCATAAGTCTTTTCAGTGCCAGCTTGGCCTTAGCAGCAGGCATAGGTTCTGGGCAGTTTTAACCTAGTAGCATAGGTGCATGAGACTGCGGTGGGCTGGAGAAGGGTCCCTGTGTTCCTTGAAGTAAAGGACTGTGAAGACATGCAGGAAACTGTTTTTCTGGAAGTAGAATTTTTAAAAGCAGTTGCAGAGGAATACCGCAGAGGGTTATAACAATCCTAGCTGAAGGTCAAATTTAACTACCCTTATTGGCATTGTATGCTATTAATCCCTGTATTGCAAAATGAAATGACATATATTATTACAATCTGGTGCTTTACAAATGTTTTTCATTGTCTGGGAAATAACCCTAACACATTTGCTCAGTTTGGGATAAAGCTGCTTAATGTTTCAGACATCATAAGTAAATGATCTTTCTGGTGCCATCATGTGTGAACTTCACAGCCTGTGATCACATCCAAGCAGTGGTATATAAACAATTCACCTGAGACATCCCACAGCTTATTCCACCCGGACTAACATAGGGCAATAGCTCCATGAATCATTAACTACTTGGTTGATGTGCACATAATCTAGATAAACTCTGCACTCCTTGCAGACTCTTTCAGGTCTGACAATAAACAGTCCTTCTGGCCCTTGCATGCAGGTGGCTGATTTTGCTGCCTTCTGTCAAATCTTGCAGATCATTGGCATCCATGTAATTGTCATTAAACATAACAGAAGCACTGGAGTTTTTTGAAACTGAAATGTTTCATAGAGCTTACTTTGACCAAGAAAGATGTAATAAAAAATGAAATTATCAGAGATTTTTGTTTTGCTGTTTCTTTACTGTTAAATTTGAGCTTGTAAAACAGTGATTGAAAAAGAAACCTTTAAAACACCTACATTTACAAGTCAACAAAACCAGATTTTAAAATTTTCAATGAAAAACTGGGAGATTTTGTCCAGTTCTAATGGAAAAAGATTAACAGCCAAGTAGGGATTTGAATACCCCATTTTAATACACTTGATTTAATGAAAGAATTTCAAGTGAGGTGTTGCATCAACTTGCAGATGTCAGAGAGAAGATAGAGAAGAATAACACTCTAAATGTAAGGAAGGGAAGATGATAGAATCAAGGACAAATCTAGTTTTGCTCTTCTGACCCTCTTCACAGGTCTGTGACCCTGTACTGCAGGTACAATAAGGCTGTGTACCCTACTTGCATTGAAGTGTAAAGAGAGGATGGGAGAGTTCAGGCAAATAAGAATAATTCCTCATGAGGTGAAGAACTTGAGGGTGATTCAGAGTATTTTCTTTTCCTCTGACAGACAGCTCTGGATCTGACTTGTAGTGTTAAGTCAAGTGACAGAATTGTTTAAGCTAGCATGATCTATTATGTTCTTTGTCACTTGTAATGGACTGATTTTATTTTACTGATTTTATTTTATTTAAATACTTGAATGTCTGTGCCTGGTCTTGCCACATTGAACAAAAATTTAGGCATGTAAAGAATGACTTTACAAAAGTTCAAGACTTATATGCTCAGCTGAGTAAAAAGCTCAGGTAAATGTGGGACTAAACCTGTACAAACAATACATATTTGTAGATAATTTGCCAGACTTTGACTTGCACAAACTATTCAGTATAATCACACTGATATTTCTAGCAATTCTATAATTAAAACCTGATTCCAAAGTAGTATCAGGCATAAACCACAGGATAAATTTAATGTTTTGAGGATCTAGCCATATGGATAGATCCATGGTAAATGGTACTGCATGTATCAATACCTGCTATTAATAATAGAAAACAATTGAAGTTAGGAGGAGGCAAGGCCTGATGAATGGCATTTTGACTAAACTATGGCATACTTAGATGAAGCTGTAGAACAGAATCAATCAAATTTAATAGCAAAGAAATTAACAGTGAAGAAATAGTGTCAAACTTGCAGAGAATTTTTTATATACGAGAGAATATTTAGAGATATGAAAGTAAAAAAAATCATGGAATTATTAAGAAATGTGATTCAAGATGACAAAGTGTGACCAAAAGAGTTACCTCAGCTGGAGCAAATGTTTCCTAGTTTGAACTGAGTAGCAAGCATATCTATAACATACTATTGCAGCAGACTGAAAAATATGTTAGATGCCATCTGGAAAGTTGCAGTGATTGCACTTTTTAAAAATTTCCTTCTAACAAGAAGCAATTTTGCAATCTCAGCTGTGGCAGAAATTATCAAGATGAAATGCTTCTTTACCTTTACTTAAATGATACATTATGCAAATTGAAAACAGCAATTTAAGGATACAATTACATAAAGAGAACAGCTTTTATGATCCTCAAACAGGAAATGTTAAGGGATAAAAAAAGCAAACCCTATAAATGCTGTTGACTTCAAGCTATTACAGGAAAAAAGCTCTGCACCTTTCTTCATTTCAGGAATTGAAATTGCCAGTGAAGACAGTCCATGTATAACATCCCTGTTGGAAGCCTTTAAAAAGCTGAAAACAAGTAAATAAATTGTACACCTGGTAAAAACTTGAAATGTGAAGGTAGTATGATTGAAAAGTTATAGGGATAGTAAACAATTTACTTCCAGGGCAGAACTGACAGTAGACTCTTACTGCAAGTAGGCCCTTATACCCTGACCTAAATTACTGCACCCATTCATGTTTCTCAGCTTTTATGGGATTCATGTCTCTTTGCTGGCAATATCAAACAGCCCAGTGCTTGCTGACCCTTGTCCACCAGTGTTTTTTGCTGATAGTTTATTTACACTGGGCTTTAAAACTGAGGAGAAGGTCAGTGTTTCTATGGGTGGGGAAAATCAGGGATGTTCACGTGATGACAATACGGTGTCCCATTTCACTAATTCATCCCTATTGTGTATTTCAGTCATTTTCATTATGTGTTTACATCTTGTTGCCTTCGTGTGCTCTCTTGATTATCTATATGTAGAAGATTACCTTTTAGTCTTCTGTATTTTGACTGGCAACTCAAACTCGTGGGCTGACACGCAAGTGAGGGACATATTTGACAATGGGAAAAACCTGCTAGCTGCTGTTGTATTCCACCACAGGGCTCTCTAGGGATTTTTTGAGTCTTTGTCATTACTTTTTCTTTTTAGAAACCCTGTATCAGAAATGTTTTAATATTGCTAGTCCTTTCATGATTATGTGTCTGGATTAGCTGATACCTTAAGGTCCATACTTCAGGAAAAATAAGGTATATTTCATTTATTCATGAAAAAAAAATCAAGTGTAGGTTTTTTAATTATTATTTTGATTCATGTTTTTGTGAGTACATCTCCTTGTATTTCTTAAGAGTTTCGATCTTTATTATGAGGGCTCCTGCTACTGATTTTATCACATATTGGCAACTGGCAGTTTATCTGCCTAGCTGTTTTCTAATCCCATTCAAGCTCTTTGTTGATATATTCAATTTTCTTAGGTTACTTTTGTATGTAACTGATCAAAATACTAATCTTTTAAAAATAAACCTACAGTTTTTACTAAAGCTTTTCTTAGACTATGATGTTCTTAACATTGCTTTTAGTTTTAAACTGTGCTACAGCTCAGTTTTACCTTGTTGAATTAGTATGTGTAATGTAGGGGGCAAGTGGTGAGACAGAAACTGGGTGTTACCTGAGCAATCCCAGTTATGTCCTCACTTCTTTTCTGATGATGCAGCTAAAATGTCCTGCTTTTCTCTTTTTCCCAGCGCTCCACCCACACACCTTTCTGAATGTTTCAGCAGAAGAGTGATGGAGTAGGCTGTGGTGCAAGACAGATGTGATGTCAAAAAAGCAAAAGTTGCAGGTGGATTAACTGCTAATTGCCTGCTGTCATTGCTGCTGACACCATTGTGTATTGGCATAAGGGACAAGAAGAGATTGGATGTATTATTATAATATATTCTTGGAAATGTTTAATAGCTGCACAAGTGTTTATATACTTTTGGCTAAGATATGTTTGTCATTATTTTAGACTGTTATTATTTAGGGTTATGTTTGTGTTTTCTTTATTTAGGATTAGGTGTTCTTAACTGTCGATGAAAGTAGAGTTTACTAGATAGATAGTTGTTTGCCTGTAGTCAGATGTCCTTCTGTTTCCTAATCTTATAATTCACTGTGTCCCTGGTTGAACATAAATTGTATAGGGAGGTAGCATGGTAAGCACTGCAAATGTGAAAAAAGTTCTGATAACAGAAAACATTCTTAGATTGAACTGACATGTGTCAGTTCTCTTTAAGTTTTGTGAGAACAAAAGTAGGTCTACAATTAAGATGTTTGATTGGCCAACTAAACTATGAGATACAATGAGTGAAGGAAACTGAGCTGAAGATGAATAGAAGTAAGAAGCTCAGAAACTGATGTGAAGGTGATGCCTGGGATTTCCTTAAAGAAAGAAAGGAAACTTGGAGTTCAAGTATTGTGAAAAATATCTTTGTATTTTTCTAAATTAATAAAACCCTCAGGATTTTGGGAAGCATTTAGAGTGCCTTAAAGCACTAAAAAAATGATGAAAATTTAAGTAAAATGCCTTAGAGGTCAGAAAATGAGTGAGTAACAAAATGGCAAGCAGTCAACGTGAGACACTAACAGGGAATTAAAAACAAGGGCTCTTTGCTCAGTAAATGAAGAGGAGATAATGACACTTTACATTACATAAAAATAGTGTGAAGACTGAGAAATATTATACAGAAAGAAAATAAAAATAATAGAGGGTTGTACTGAAATAATATAAAAATACATAAGTAGAGTCATGAGAATGAAGTATCTACCCATCAGCAGGGATTGAAATAACAGTCTGTTGAATAGAAGAACTTTAATTTCTGAGTCAAAACTTGTGGGTGATGATAATGGAGAAAGTATGATTAAGGATGCTGTGACATCTTTGTGAAACAAGAAGCAAGAAATGTAGCTTTATGCAAAATTTGAGGCAGATAAAAAATAAAGGAGACATTTGCAAGACTATTAAAGGCACTATTAAAATCAACATAGAAAAGATAAGATACATAATGAATTGGTTTGGCTGAAGCTAATCAGGTGTTAAAAGGATTAATGAAGTGGACAAGAGTAAGAATGAAATGAAATGAGAAAAGTAGGCCCATTAATTTTTAAGAAGCTAATACGTCAGAAAAAAAATAGCTTAGAATTCTGAATCTCTTAAAAAGAAAATAAGGATTTTGAACTCCAAAAAACCCCAGATCTTGATTCAAGTCAGCTTTTCTAATTTCTGTCTTTCCAAGAGAAAACTTATATAGGATTTAAAAAAAAAAAAAAAAATCAACCAATGAGACCATGACATTTTTCATTTTTAAATTAATTTAAAGTTTGTATTCAATAAAATGTTAGGGAGATATTTAGAATAGAATGCACAGGTATTTTTGCTTGTATGTTCACCAGTTCTGAGTGAGAAGCTATGTAATGGCACTAGGATCATGTTGTACCTGAGCTGAAATCTCTGCATCTTGCAAAGGTGATTTGTTGCTGGAAAGCTTCCCTCTGGTGCACACGTTTCCAAGAAAGTTGTATTCACAGAGTGTCTGGTCTGCAGCGAATGATGTGCATCATGAAACCTGTTGAAACAGTCTGTGTTCAAGACTTCAGTGGAGGAATGACTAATTTGGCATCCCCTTGAGGCTTGGGTGCGAGCTAGATGCTGAATTGGGCAGGCTGAAGCAGATGTGCAGAAAAGTAGAAGTAAGGATTGCACTGCTAGTGAGGATTTTGGGTTTGTCAAAGGGATTTGAGCACTTTTACGCTTTGAGGCTAAGCTCTTTCAGCAGACTTCATTTCCTTGGTAAGAGATGTCTCGTGAGAGATGTGATAGATCCTGGGACCAGGAGGAGCATAATGTGACACTGGTGTGTGCCATGCAGCTGTAACCCCAGGGACCCTGTCTTGCTCAAGTTTGGTAAGCTACACATGAAGAGACAGACTTTGGCCCAAAGACCTTACAGGCCTTTGTTTGTTTGGGGGGGTTTTGGTTTTTTTGTTTGTTTGGGGTTTTTTTGTTATTTAGCTTTTCTACATTCTTCTATAATCTATTCCTCACCCTTAATTTTCACTACTGTGCAGCATTTTCCCCTTCTGCAGTGCCAATCCTTCCTGTTTCAGTGTATGTCTCCAGTGCTGTCATCAGCCTGTTTGCTCTGTCTTCCCTGTGCTGTGTCTCCCCCATGGTCTAGTCAGATGTAAGTTGATCATAGAAATCTTTATGTTCCTTTATTTGAAGCATCTCAGCACAGTTCTTCATTTTTTTCTTTCTGCCTGACAATTGTGTTCCTGGCTTTGTCATCCCAGTCAGTGGGAGTACAAGAACTAGCAGCATCCTGGCATCCTTTTTGAGCACACGCGCTGGATAGTTTTGTTGAATGCTGTTCTGTCACGACGTTCGAAGCAAACATCTACTGCAATGCAGCTGTTTGAGCTCTGCCTGCACTTGGTACTATTTTTGTTTGCTGTTCAACACATTTTCTTAAACCTCTTTTAGTAAACTCAGATACATGCTGAAAGCTGATAGCTCTTCAGAGAAAAGCATAATCCCTAGGAGCTGCCTGCCTTGGCAAACATGCACATGCTTTTCAATGTGTCAACAGGCAGTTATTCAAGCAGCGTTTGTTTCCTCAGTTTATATTAGCCTGGCCTTCAATTAGGGAGATGAGATGAATGGCCAGAATTGTAAATTTGATAACTGTGTATCCTTGCAATCCTAGCTCAGATGATTTAGTTATTCCACCTTTTACACTCTATTAGGTTTATATTTCAGGACCAGGACCATGCAATTGATATGGCTCACATGAGCAGTTCGATATTCTCTGAAACCAGATGTTGACATTCTGGAGAGAGTTTTCATTAGCCGCTTTTTTTTTTCCTGTTTCTCTGCCACAGTGCATTCCTGTCTGAGCAAAACAGTAAAATCTCCTCATCCTCAGGAGAAAAGCTACTGTTCTGCTGTTTTTCCCAATCAAGATAATTTCAAATTAAAGGATCTTGCTCTATGCATGCCCAGGGCCTCATCTATAACCATTCTTCAAAACTGCAGTTTATTTGGTAATTAACTTGTTACTGTATGGCTCATGCAGTGTAGAAGTAGCTCAGTTCTTTATGTAAAATGATCTGATGATTTGAGAATGGTTTAAAATATTTTCCTTTGGGAATATTTTGGGGTTTTTTCATTACAATAGTGAAAGAAATGGAAGCTGTTTTCTTGTCTTAGCCAAGTTAGAAACACTGCTGATTAGAGTCCTCCACCTCTTTCAAAGAATGAGTTCTGCTACAATGGATTTTTCAACATCGTGTCTGGAACTCTTTTTTTTTCTGAAGAAAAGTAGCTGTTGCAGTGCTTAAAATACTTTGATAGCATGATTGCAAATACATACTGCTGACTGGCATGGAATCTCCAGCCTCTCATTACCCAGACTGTATGTACATCTGGGGTTGACCTTTCCCAGGTGCAGGATACGGCACTTGTCTTTGTTAAACTTCATATGGTGGGTGATTGCCAAGTCCTTTAATTTTAGGGGAGGTTTTTTTTTTTTTGGATTGGTTTTGTGTTTTGTTTTGTTTGTTTGTTGTGCTTTTGTAGGTTTTTTTTTTAAGGGAAAAAGAGAGATGAATAAAAGCAGAGGGGGGAATGTTTCTGTTGTAGAGTCTGAAGTGCCGTGTACTCCCAGCTCTAGAAGAGCAAATTATTTTCTTTTGTTGACTTGAACTAAATGGAGCTGATTAGATCCATTGCTTTTGGTGCAAAGTGAGACAATTGGGGATTTTAAAATTAAAGTAGTTGTGGTACTTAATTGAACCGACTGGAAGGAGGCATGGGCAACACACCCCTGCTGCCACATCCTCTCTTTTCTTGCTGTTACAACAAGAAACACGTGACATTATCCTCTTGCTGGGAAGAAATTTTGAGGAAGGAAAGTGGAGGTAGGACCTGGGCCAGGAGCCTTAGATAACACAGGTCTGATTGCATGGCAAGTATCTTTGCCAGAAGAATTTCTGCCTGACAACTTTGAAGTAACACTACTGTGACAGTAACATGCCACTTCTTTCTTGAACATGGTTATTTCAATAGATTTGACTGTATTGGTAAAGCTCTTGTATCTCATGTATAAGAACACAAACATCTAGTTTGTCTCTTTGTTTTTCCCTTAATATTCACAGTTTGCTCCAGGCACTTGCAGCATTTAGGAAGAATATCAGTCTGATTTGTTGCCTGCAAGAGAGTCTAATTAAAACAAGAGAGCAGGATGGGAACTGATGACACATAGTGCAGCTGAGCTGCTCCCAAAGCTGAACATGGCAGCTGTGGTTTTCGTCATTTGCAAAGCCTCAGCCAACACGTTGGCCCACAGAGTTAAAATAAATGTCTAATTATGTTGTTTAATTATTTCGGTTCCAAATTCCTGCTTGAAAAGTATTGCAAAAGATGTGAGAGAAGCACTGAGAGTGCCATTATCATGACCGTAGCTTGCCAATAAATCAGAAATCACGATGCTTTCTCTTAGTCAGGTTCCTCCTTTCCCTGTACTGGGTGGTCAGGCTGCAGAGGAAGGAGTGCATGTGCTTGTACAAGTCTTCAAGCCCTTTCCCCTCCCCGTCACTTGGCACTGACTCACAGCACTGTTTTTCAACATGATGCTAATTAGCTGCCAAGCAGTGAGATACTGTGAATGCTAAGAGAAGAAACAGAAAAAGACTTCAAAGGTGTTTACCATTTTTATTTTTTTAAAATTATATTGTGAAAATAATAAAAGAAAGACCTAATCACTGCTGCCTGGATCAAGCAATTTCTTGTGTGCAGGGAGACGTTGTTCCAGGTTATTCTGAGGTGAGGAGGTCATGGCTTTCTTTCCTTTCCATGGAGTGGTTATTCAGTGGGCCAAAGAGAGGGAGCAAATATGGATTGCTGGGTTAAACGTGGTGGCTAAACTTGAACAGGGTGGTACTAGTGTGCCAAGTAGAGCAAAATTGATGCAGTAAGAGAGACTGAGATTCCAGCATCAGAGCAGCCTTTTGGGAGGTGAACTGTGTGAGGTCTAAGTCCAGTTTGGGGCATGGAGACCTTTTTACACACAGCTTAAGCAAATGCTCTTGATTACAGTGATGGTCCTTCAGACTCTTTCTTGTTTTAGTCTATATTCACAAAATTACTTGGTTATTACTGTCTAGATTAATGGGTCCACTCTCTTGGTACAAAGGCTGTCTATCAGTTAAGCTGTTTGTGAATCAACTGTTCATCTAAATTGTCTTCTCCAAGAACTCTGGAAATAAAGTGACTTTCCACACATAAATGGTTCCCACTGGTCATGCATTTTTAATTAATGGGGACCCACTACAGCTGTAATGTGTTATTCTTAATTTGTCATTCTTCAAATGCTCAGGAGCAGATGGATGTTGAATATATCATCAAAAAGTAGGAAAACAAGTCTTTCTTAAAGACTTCTAGTTTTCATCTGAGTCTATTTGTCTTCCCTTCCCCAGGCAGGAAAATTCTGCACAACATGAAGGAAGATTACTAGTATAGTCAGAGCCCCACTTGCTATTGATTTGCATGATCAAGGAGACCTCTGAAATGTTCAGGGAGTGCTGAGAGTCAACAGTTTGTAGGCATCAAACTCATGATTAATGCACAAATAAATTCTGACTGTAGTTGATGACTTTGGTGAGCTATCTAGAGATCATTGTTTTATTCTCCCACAAACTGAATTTCGCATTTCTCATAACTGTACTGAGACCTCTCTTCCTACATGGAACTAATAAGAGGGGAAAATTGAAAGCTAGAGCACCAAGTAGTCAGGTCTATTCAGAATCCAATGTTTTGGCTTATTTTGAATGATGTACATTTTGCACTCCCAAGGGATTTCCTGTAATAACAGTTGTTAATTACTGCAAAGAAGCTGGCTGAAGAGAAAAAAGATTTATCCCCAGAGTTCAGTGTCCATTTGCTGCTGATCTCTTTGCAGCTAATGGAATATTGGTAATACAAACAACAACTGTGCACCACGGTCAACTGGAAGGCTGTTGGATTTCTTAATACTTCTTTTGGAGCATGTGGTCAGTCTGCTGTATTCTTTTTCTAATCAAGCCATTCTGGTTTTAGTTCTCAGTTTCTCCCCAAACAGATGCTATTTGTAATTAGAACTTTACAAAAAGACTTTTTGGAAAGTCTCCATAGAAGGAAAAGTAAGTTTAATTTTGTTTGTTCTAGTCTGATCCTGTGGGTAGTTTTAATGTGGTGACTGCAGAGAAATCTTGGTGCCCATCTGAGAGCAGTAGGAATTTAAATGAGAGATTTTTATTTCTCTTAACTTGGAGATAGCATAAATTAGAATTTGATGAAATGCACAAATTAGAGTAAAATTATTATTTTTTTTTTTCTGCTGCCCTTGGGTCTCTTAATCTTGCTGGTCCCCTGTTTCTTTTTGCATGTGCATGTCTGCAAGTTGTATTTTATTCTCACATGTATTTCAGGATTTATTTCAGGAGTTATTAATGTCTATTGTTTAAACTGTGCAATCCATAAATGTGCAGATTATCATCAGTCTTTTTCCAGATACCAGCCACAGTTGCTTTTTATCTTTATATAACTAATCTATAGCTATACATCTATATAACATTATTTTTAAATAATCCAAAGTAAATCTAAGATAATATTTTATTTTCTGCACCTTTTAGAATGAGTTTTCTACAAAAGAGGTGAAAACAACTCATAGATTTTGTGGTAAGGTCAGAATCGATGTAGTTACTCAAGGGATATTAAAAAATACTATGATAACTCCTGCTCACTAAAATCTCCGATCTGATACCAGTCCATAGGCAGTTGAGGGGGACTGAAACTAATGTTAACTGCACCTTTCCAAAGGTGAATTTCTCCTGGGCATGCAGAGGAAGGTCATTAATCACCACACCTGAGGCTGGTGTGACTGTTTCACATCTTGGTTGGTGAGAATGCATTTTCTTACTTTCAAAGCCTTGTACTTCTGCCTACTGTAAAGTAGAAGGAGTTACGTGCAACACGAGGCTGGTGTGGTAGGATGTGATGCATAACTACTGCTAAGAAGACACAATGTGTACCAGGTTGCAGGTCATCTCTTTGCTCTATGAAAATGTGTTGCTTATCAGATGCAGTGAGCACAAAGCCACTAGACCTGAGATTTCATTCTGCCACAGGGCCCAGAAAGTCAACAACACTCCCCAATGGCAGCAATCTACTTTCTCCCTCAAATGTTTATGTAAGAGAAGACTACATTTAATCTCACGTGGTGTATGCATTGAAGAAGTACTTCATCAAAATTGTATCAGCTTTAAATTTTTAAGTTGAATATTACCCTGGATTTTCAAACACCTTGTTAAGCAATGGATATATTCGGGTTCTTGCAATTCTAGAGGAGTGAAAGTTTAACAGCATGGCAATGGGGCATCCTGTGAGCATCAAAAGAGCAACATATGAGATTTTCAAAGCAAGTGTATAACTAAGCTAGCAAAAGGGACATCGAAACTCCTATAAGGATTGCTTTCCTCATCACAATACATACTTGAAAATGTGGATAATTTTTTCTTTTGAAAAGTCTGCAATAAAATGGGAAGGGAGAAAGAAAGAAAAAACCAAAACATAGTACATTCAGACTTCTTTTCTGCGAGACTGTTAATGTCTTCTGTCCTTAAAACAGGTTTTCCGCTGTTAACATAAAATTTTAAAAAAATCCATCTTTTTTTTTTTCAGTAAAGAATTTAGAAGACTGAAATGGATACATTCTTGAAAGATCTTATCCAGAGCATCTCTGGAAGTGTCTGGTACTTCGAGGAAACATTAAGGCATCCCACATGGTTTTCTTTCCAGTTTTCAGAATTCCCCTCCTGGGGATGGTCTCTGGCTCCCCTGGCTCATCATGCCATCCAGTTGCTTTATCTCTTTCAACTTTAAGTGTTTACATAGTTAAATACTGCTCTGTGCAAATGAAGTGCTCAGCTAAAATCCAGGCAGAAGACTGCTATTGGTGGATACAGACTTTTCCCTTGAAATCAATTGCCCTCTTCAATGAGGAACTGAGATGGATTTCCCATTTTTTAGGGTCTCTATTAATCCACAGTGGTGGTTAGGCCAATGTCAACTCTACCTTTCAATTTAAACTCACATGAGAGCAGCTTTGGATATTTTTGTTTTAGGTTTCCAAACTACAGTACAAATGTTGAGTGTTGGCGTGGCAGCTTCAAGATGTGTGGTGTGCCACTGTGGAGGCTTGGTAGCTTCACAGTGGCTTCACAGTGGGGACACCAGTACCTGCTTGGGTGTAGATACAATAGGGACTTACTTGCCTAGAAATTCAGCTTTGCAGGACCTAGCTTGACTCTAGAGATGAGGAAGAACTCTTTAAGAGATCAACCCACTTGGATAAAGAAAAATTTGGGTATAGCAACAAACTTTAGAAATGCTACTACATTGATTTTTACCTTATTTTAATGGCAGCCAAAATTAGATGCATGAAATTTGGACAAAATTTGAGTATAATTAGTAATAGTCCCTATACATTTTCTAAATACATGACTGAGTGAAATTCTAGCTAAGTGTTTTAATTTTTTTCCCTTATAATTAGATGCCTTTGGATATTTTTACTTAGAAATAATTTTCATTCTTTAATACTCAGTAAAACCATGACAAAGGTGCACACTGTAGCTTTGAACAAGCTATTTAGCAAGTTTTCTCTTTCAAGGTTCAAAGCATCAAAATTATGACCTGTGTGAAATTATACATAAGCCTTCTTGAGAATGTTTGCCTTTATGATTTCCTTCCAGCTTACATTTCTTTAACATTATTTGCTATTTAAAATGTAACTTGTTTTATTTTACTTAGATGCTTGAATTTCATGTTACAGTAGCAATAACACACTTCAGGTAATTCATTTCCAGTTGAGTTTCACTCTGCTTTAGTGTTTAAAAAACCATTTGGCTTTCTGTCTTGTACCTTCTAATGCTTCCTGCAGTCTGCAATAACCATTCAAGAAATTCACTGTTTGTCATGGCCTATCGGTTTAATTTAAAAAGCTAAATTTGGAGACTCCACATGCTCTGCTCTCAGGTTTTTCTAGTGTAAAGCCATCCTGCCATGGGAAATTGGCAATGGACTTCACCATCCCTGAAAAAAAAAAATCAGCATAAATATAGTAGAAACAGAGTAGAAAAAGTACTTTAGCTGTGTCATACTTGGTGAAATGTAATGTAGATATGAATGTGAAACCCGCTAAGGCTTCTTAAAAATCCCAGATGTTTTAAGGTAGTTTCTGCCTTGGGGGATTGAACGCACCATGGAGACCCTGAGATAGCATGAGACATGACAGCACCAGGCAGAGACAATCACATGAGTCAGGAGATCCTACTGGAATATCAGCAAAGCAGTATGCCTGTGACAGTGTGGTTAGTTACTGCTTGCATTTCTCCCAGTTTGGAGTGTCTTGCTTGTGCTGCATGATCATCACGGAGCTTGGGGATAGCTTTCATGGAGACATGTCCAATGGCTGTGATGTAAACACAGCAATTCAAGACCATCCCGAGTCACTAGAGCATGTTACCTTCAGGACAGTTCACAAGTACCTTTATGCTTGACTAGGCTTGCTCATGTGGTACTTGAAATCCTGGGGGAAATGACAGTCAACAAAGCACATTTGGATCCTGAGCGAGTATACCAGTGCCACCAAGCTGTGTGGTGCCATCACCACACTGAAGGGAAGGGATGCTATCCAAAGGAATCTTGACAGGATGGAGAGATGGGCCTGTGTGAACCTCATGAACTTCAGCAAGGCCAAGTGCAAGGCCTTGCACCTGGGTCAGGGCAATCCCAAAGACAAATATAGGCTAGATAGAGAATGGATTGAGAGTAGCCCTATGGAGAAAGACTTGGTGGTGTTGGATGTGTAACTTCTCATGAGGCGGACATGTGTGCTTGGATCTCAGAAAGCCAGCTGTGTTCTGGGCTGCATTAAAAGAAGCATGGCCAGCAGGTTGAAGGAGGTGATTCTGCTCCTCTACTCCACTCTCATGAGACCCCATCTGGAGTACAGTATTCAGCTGTGGAAACCCCAATGTAAGAAGGTTGTGGACCTGCTGGAGCAAGTTCACATGAGGGCATGACAGCAACCAGAAGGCTGGAGTGCCTCTCCTATGAAGACATGCTGAGAGAGTGGGGGTTGCATAGAGAAGACCTGAGGGAGACCCTATAGCAGCCTTCCAGTACCTAAAGTGGCTACAAGAGTGTTGGAGAGGGACCTTTTGCAAAGGCATGCAATGATGAGAGAAGAGGGAATGGTTTCAAACTGAAGGACGGAAGATTTAGATTAGTGTTAGGAAGAAATTCTTTACCCAGAGGGTAGTGAGGCAGTGGAACAGGTTTCCAGGGCTTTGGATGAACCACCCCTGGAAGCATTCAAGGCCAAACTGGATGGGGCTTTGAGTGACCTTGGCAAGTGGAAGGTGTCCCTGCCTGTGGCAGGGAAGGTGGAACTAGATGATCTTGAAAATCTCTTGCAACCCAAACCATGCTATAATTCTATGAAACATCCCATCCAACAGTGGTCTCATTACCCCTATATATTTAAGCCTTTACCTTATCTGGCATCAGAAGAGAATATACTGAAGGTAAGAATCACAGAATCTGCTGAGTTGGAAGGGATCCACAAGGACCACCAAGTCCAACCGTGGCCATTCCCAAGAGTCACATCATGTGCCTGAGAGTATCATCCAAGCACTTCTTGAGCTCTGCCAGGCTTGGTGCTGTGACCACTTCCCTGAGTAGCCTGTTCCAGCACCCAACCACCCTCTGTGTGAAGAACATTTTTCTAATATCCAACCTAAACCTCCCCTGACACAAGTTCAGACCATTCTCTTGGGTCCTGTCTATGGTCACCACAAGAAGAGATCAGTGCCTGCCCCTCCTCTTCTCTTCACGAGGAAGTTGTAACTGCAGTGAGGTCTCCCCTCAGTCTCCTCTTCTCCAGGCTGAACAGACCAAGTGCCCTCAGCCACTACTCATAGAGCTTCACCTCAAGGTCCTTTACCACCTTCACTGCCCTCCTTTGGACCCTCTCTAACAGCTTAATATCTTTCTTATATTGCAGTGCCCAAAACTGCATGTGATGTTCAAGGTGAGGCCACCCCAGTGCAGAGCAGAGCGGGACAATCCCCTCCCTCCCATGGCTGGCGATGCTGTGCCTGATGCCCCCCAGGACAGGGTTGGCCCTCCTGGCTGTCAGGGCACTGCTGGCTCATATTCAAATTGCCATCGACCAGGACCCCCAGGGCCCTTTCCGAGGCACTGCTCTCCAACATCTCCTTCTCCTGTCTATACATACACCCAGGATTGCCCCATTTCAGGTGCAGAATCTGGCACTTCCCTGATTTGTACTGCAGAGGAAAGCTGATTGGTAAACAAAGCACATAAAAACCAAGAGTAGACACAGTTGATATCTAAAAGGTGGCAAGCAAGTCTGTAAGAGCTCCTGCCACAACCTCAGGACTGTGAACCAACTCTAGATAGCCCAGATCAGTGAGGTGCTCAATCTAGATTATTACATATGCAGATCTGCCTGGTTTGTCATTGCTCAGTCTTGGCTGATCAGCTTCTGGTCCATTTATGGGCACAGCATCCTCCCAAATACCATCTAGGGAGAAATTTACATACAAAACTGAAAATCTGGGCATTTTTAGGGTTCATTTAGGGATAGGATGGGGTCACTTATCATAATGTGGTAGAAGCCAGTTCTGGGAAAAGAAGATGTTTTACATGTAAAGTTCAGTCACATCATTAGGATGAAGGAAGTCTAGGTTCAGTACTTTGAGTAGATCAGTCCTGTTCCAGGAGAATGCCCTCCAGTGCCACAGAGCATTGGGTAAGTTGTCACCTATGTTATAGCTGTGCCATTGTGCAGGCACAAATTGAAGTTTTATGGGTGCCAGAGAGAAAAGAGGAGTATAGTTTGGCTCTTGGTATATCTACTTAGTGTTCTGCAAGCAGAAGCAAGCTTTGTCTCTTCAGGCATCAAATTGGCTGAACATGAGCCAGCTCTTACCTAAGGCTGTGTAGCTCAGGATATTGCATTGCTGACTCTAGGCTAATCAGTAATCTGAAAGGCAGGATTTCTTTAGGCTGGATCCATTGCTGGTCCAACACAACTAGAAAATATCCATCCTGTTGATAGAGCAGGCAGGCTCACTGCTTGAAGAATAGGGGCACTCAGCTATGAGGTGTTTGGAGAAGGCTTGGACTCCAATCAGCAAACTCCAGTTGTTTCTGGGCTTGTAGCTGTTCTCCTTCATCTGTGTCACAGAAATCATACCAAGTTTGGATCGACCACAGCATGATCAAAGTCATGTTGTGACAATAAGCAATTTTTTACTGTTCCTGGCTAGACCACTACTGGGCTTCTAAGCATTTACAGTTTAATAACTTAATTATTTATCTCCAGGTCACATCACATGCTGTTTATTGACTGCAAATTGATTTTTGCTCATTGTGTAACTATAATTTTAAAAATAAAGCTATTGCAGAATTATATTCAAAGGCCTTGTCTCTTCACTTAGTGTTAGCCCATACACTACATCACTTTTTTTCTCTTTCGTGATAAGTTTAGCAGATATTTTCATTTGTGGATTTTTTTTTTTTGTTTTAGACTTAACACATTTTTGTAAAACAGCAGAAATCTTAATACGTAAAAGATTAAAATGTGCTTTTCAGTCTGAGCATTAATATTCCATAAATAGCCCAATTTTTCCCTCTGAGTTGATAAGTAGTCAAATACTTCCACTAAGGACATTTTTACTTTATCATCCAGAATATGAACAAATTTAAATTTAACTGGCAATTATAAGTGGCAAATGGAAGTAAAATATATGAGGTTTTTTCCTAATTTAGTTTGGTTAATCTCATCTTCAGTGCTACTAAGCAATTGCTTGAGCAACCATCAGGACAAAACAGCCATAACAGGCTCATAGACTCATACTATTGTGGTATACCAATTTATGTTGCATCAGCATTATCCACCAAGAAGAGATTCCAGCCCCTGAACTCAGGAACCTTAAAATGATTTTTATTTGCATTATGGAACTCTAAGAAATATGAAAAATCAAATTCAACCTCACTGTGGAATTTTTGCATTCAGCAGCTGAAATGTCACCATGTGACATCTAAAAAATCACGTGTTAATTCCAGACATACACATTCCCTATGAAGTTATATCTCATTTCTGTCAGTTGCATAGACTGAAGGCTTGGTATCTATGCAATCAATAAAATCATCCCCGCTCTTCAGTTGATTTGTTCATGTTGCTTTTTTGTTCTGATACTTGACTAATATAGCAAGTTCCAGAGTTCAGGGGACATGTTTCTGCAGTTCCAAGAAAGATACTTATGGAGCCAAACTTTAAAGTTCAAAAAGTGACAATGGATAAGAGTGGAGTGCATACCAGATGGTAGAAGAGGCATGGCACATATAATTACAAATAAAAACAGGACTGACAAATATTCATGCCAGGGGAACCCATCCTGGAGTGGAAGTATGTTGTGCCAGGCTGTGCAAAAAAAATAAGCTGCTTTCTCTATAGTTGTACTAATTGGATAGAGAGACAACATTTGGGGAGTCCAGCTGATATAATAACTTTTCACAGCTTTAATAGGCAAATTAAATCAAATGCTTATCTCTCCTAGTTCTATTAGATTCTAAAATGCATTTAAAGTATAAGAACATGGTCAGACTTCATCTTGGAGAAAGGTCATCCAGTTCTGGTCATCTACATTGAGGAAAGATGAATTTGAAATATAGCTGATGCAGAATAAGACTGCAAGTGTAATTAGGGGGCTAGGAGGTTTCTTACATGACAGAAGCTATGCTGGCATGTTCCCATCAGATTAAAGCTGAAAGATGACAGCTATCTGATTATTTAATTAGTATCTAATACATTGGAGATTCAGTATCAGGTGCAGAAGAAGGTAATTGACTGATGATTTGGTTCACTTTATCCTGAGTTTGATAACTTTTCATTCTTTTTTTCATAATTCCAATTCAATGACTGTTCTCAGGATCACTGCACGTGGAAACCAAAAGGTAGAGTGACTTTCTTTAAACTTATCTGAATTCAACAAAAGCAGAAAAATAGCCGGTAAATAGCAAAATTACTTACTTATTCCCTGAAATACATGGAGCTGGCATCTTTCTCCATTGCATGTGAAAGAAGTTACATAGATTTCAAACATTACAGTTTGATGCTAATACTAGAGGTGTTAATTTGTATTCACATTGAGCAGATGTAAATGATATAGGAGACTACCTGTGAAAAGCCAAATATTTAAACTTTTCCTGTTCCAGAGAAACAATACCCTGATCTCCTTTTGATTAGTTTGCACCTAGGGAAAGCAACACTCCTCTCAACATGAGACTATGAATAAGAGTCTGTTATTTTCTATACTTGGAAACAATGGACTTGAAATAATGAGGCTATCATGAAATTGGTCATTTAGTGCTCCTGCAATTCCAAGCTAATTAAAGTTAGTCAAAGAAGCTGCAATGGGCAGTCTTATGGTTCCTTCTGAGATTGTATTTTTCTAATGTACACTTTCCTCAATCTCTTTTCATAGCATTTGACAGTGATATATAATTAATATCCATGTGTTTAGTTTGGTGTCATGGTTTAGGAATGATTTAGGAACTCTGATTTACTTCTTCCACTGAGTCTCTCTAAACCACAAGCACTAGTAAGGCATTCACATTAAAAACAGCAAGGAAAGACATCTCTGCTCTGGCAATCACCTGAGTCAGGAGAGCTCCAAAACTCACACAGTATCTGCAACTAGGGCACAAATTTTTTTCTTGGTTTGTCTTTCTGGGGGAATCAGAGGCTTCGTTGTCTAAACAAAAGCTATCCCACTGATTTGAGCTTCACTATGATATGCATCTGGAGCAGAGTTTAGCCTCTGCCAGTCTCTAGAGGTGACTATGAATTTCATTTAAACCCTTCTACAGAGGAGAGGATTTTCTTACCTAAAGTAGTTTTTTGTCTAGAATCTTCAAATTTTAAGAAAGACATGCCATTGGACAGTGATGGAATTTCAGTCTCAGATAGACCCTTAGAACAGTGAAGGTCATCTCTAAATCCTTTAGCCAAGTCTCCTGGTATGTATAGATGGAAATGTTATTTCTCTTAACATAAACCACCAGAAAAATCACTTTCAACACTGTGTTTCTAAAAAGGCGTGTAAACACTGTATTGATCTAAACAAGCACTTCAGCTGTAGTCTGACGTAAGAAATGATATGAGGAGTCCAGTAGTGACCAAGCAATTTCCTTACAGCCAGAGCTATCTTCCCAAAGACTGCTAATGGTAAAGGAAAATGTCTTTTTATTTACCATTTAGATGTTAGGATGCTTTAATTAATTAAATTTAAAAGACAGTTTGAAGAATTGATAGACCTTTGTGTAGAAGATAAGGCTGTTTGCTGTTATTTGAAATAGAAACGTAATTGCTATTAAACTCTGTTGAAAGTAAAAGGATATTTCACAAAATTTTTCTGCTATAAAAATGAAGCCATTTAGAAAAATACTGCATATGTATGAAATCAACTACATATTTACAAGCTGAACTAAGAGCATCGTGTGAAGGTGTTGAGTCAGCATAGGAATGATAGTAGTTAATTTCAAGTCCAGCCAAGCATGAAAGAGCTTCATGGTTTTTTTTTTTAATCTTTTTTCTTTTGAAAAGCTGTTGAGAAGATAGAGTTACAAAGCCATCTTTATTATACTAGCAGCTCCATACTACACCTGCCTAAGTTTTATAATATTGTGCATAACCTCTTGCTATATTCTAGATTGTCAAAAATAAAGGGCATAAAAAGATACAATATAGCTCAAGAGCCACCCAATTTCGCCCTGCCCCTGCACCCCTCCCCACCCTTCCCCCCCCAACCCCGTGAGGTAGGGGAAGTTAACCTAATACAATGGAATTTAATGAAATTTTGCTAATATTGATATAGCGTTTTCTAGGAAAAATAGATAGTCCAGCAAATATTAGACAGTGTTAGTGAGGATTTCAGTTCTGAATAGAAAACGAAATACTTTGTCTCAGACTTCTCTTTTAGCAAATAATAGCTATATTCAATTGTATACTCAGTACCGTTTCCATTTTTACAATTCTATCTAGTACACTACAGGAGTGAAGATTTCTTTCTCTCTCACCTTTCCATAACTGTTATCTTTGGTCTAGTGTTGTAAATGATGCTTATGTTGGGAGACTATGAACTTACACCCTGTCCTGCACTCACTCATGCTCATCCTGTTTGACTTCAGGGCAGGGATTCAGTTACCTTCACATAGGTGCTTACAACCATTTCAGATGTTTCAAGCATCCCCTTGGCCCCTGGTTACCTCTTCTTCAAAATGGTGGGACTGTATGATAAATTCTAGGCTGCACCTGCCAGCCCTGTGCAGATGTCTACCTGGATTGTAGTAAAGACTTTGACACCATTTCCTATAGCATTCTCCTGGGGACACTGTCTTCTCATGGCTTGGATGTGTGTACTCTTCTCTGGGTATAAAACTGGCTAGATGGACAGCCTGAGAGAGTGGGTGAATGGAGTTACATCCAGCTGGTGGCCAGTCACGAGCGGTCTTCCCCTGGTCTTAGCACTGTGGCCAGTCTTGTTTAATAACTTTACTGACAATTTGGACAAGGGGATTGACTGCAGCCTAACCATTTTCTCAGACAACGTCAAGTCACTTTAGCACTTTTCTGTTTCTATCCTTCTGCACCTCAAGTGATAAACATCAGCATCAGGGTCTTAGTTTTTAGTTGTTCTCCATGTTTGAAGTGTCTAGTGAAGAAGTGATAAATTGAGAAGGATCATTAGATGTTCGTTTTTGTGCTGGGGTCCACTTGCAATGAAGCTGCTGCTCTGTAGTGCAGCTGTCTTAGTAGGTGCTGACTGGATTTTCTTAACTGATAGTTCCTGAGACCAGACTATTCACTGTTAGCAAGGGAAATGAAGATACCCAGGGAACATGTTCTAGTCAAATCCACTTCTACTCTGCTTTATTGTTAGTAGCATTTTATTACTTACATATTTTAGCTGGTTTATTATTTCAATTGCAATACAGAGTGTTTCATTTCAAGAAGTTGCTCTCTGTGGATTTTGGCTGAGATAATTTTCTCCTCTGTTTTAGTATTGCTGAGGATTGAGTTTATCAGTGACATATGATTTCTTGATAAACTGTCGTACCCTGAAGCTGCATGTCCCTTCCTCCTGGCCACTGGGTGTGGCAATAAAGTGAGAAGATTCACCTGATTTTAATGAGGATGACCCTAACTGGAGCAAAGACCATTCCTGTTGATTTCTGCTGCATGAGATGTTTTAGGGTAATATCTCTTACCATTTTTTCCCACAAGATGTTTGCAGATGAAAAGGCACATGAGGAGAAAGGGAACCTGCAACTTGATTCACCATCACTTCAAATCTCACTAATGCCTAGGGTGAGAATTTGCAGCTGTGGAAGTTATCTGATTTTTCAGAAGTTACTAGTCTTGTTGTGAGTTAACTTGATGCTACCAGCCTTTGTTAACTGCCTTGCTGTGGAAGTCACCTAATTACTGGGAAGGAGATGAGGAGGTCAGCCCATCCCTCAACAGCTCAGACTCTCCACCCACTGGCAGAGGAGGGTGAAAACTGTTGTTTGAGATGGGTCACCTTAGCTGTGGCGATTAGCTGTGCTCCCAGTCCTTTCAGCAGGGCAGGCAGGAAGGAAAAGGGTCTCCTCTCCTTATGCTCCTGATTTGTGTTAATCTGCTAGGCTGTCAGAGGGGCCATTCGAAGAGTGAGCAGTTTTTGCTGGCCCGAGCAGCCTGCAGTGCAATGCAATTGCCTCTTTGCTAGCCCCTGTCATTAAATAGCACTGTTTGATTTAGTAGCATCTAATGCTCATCTTGATAACAAGACACACGGGACAATAGAGAATTAAATTAAATTATCTGCAAACCCAGTGACCCACTTTCTATTTTAAATAGAGCATAAATGTTTAAAATATACAATTTGTTCATTTGCCTTGCAGAAAGATGTGTTGGGAAGAAATGGCTATGCTTTGCATAATACTTTTACAAGGAAAAGTTAATGTGATATGACAAATTATATGTAGAACTGCAATGATAAAATAATTGATCTTCTGAAGATTATTTTAATTGTTGCTTTTTTGTCTTTCATATGCAAATAGACAATTGCTGGTCTTATAAACTATTGTACAGCTGAGAGGGGAGCTTATTAGCTGCCTTGTAAGTAGCATTCAAAAAACTGTCATCTTCCCAGTGCAGGGAATATGTATAAGCAGGGTCTAGCAAAGATAACTCTATTATTGTGGTTTAGACTTCATATTCTTGCATAATTGAAGTTCAGAGAAACAGCGATAATAGCAGGTGCAATTTCAATCTTGCTGTAGAAACAAATGTATTTCTAATTTACCAGGAAGAGAGAGCCTAACCCTACAGTAGAATGATATCAACTACTTTATCAACCTGTTCACTATCCATGTCAATTTGTACGGCACATAATTACTATTGTTTTAAGTAGTTGCAGCTGTCAGTGAGGGCCTTTGAACAAGGGGGAGC
This sequence comes from Anabacerthia variegaticeps, assembly GCA_035583185.1. Taxonomy (NCBI): domain Eukaryota; kingdom Metazoa; phylum Chordata; class Aves; order Passeriformes; family Furnariidae; genus Anabacerthia; species Anabacerthia variegaticeps. The sequence continues at coordinate 47,701,284 of JAWWEW010000131.1, forward strand.
ATATTCAAAGACAATAACCTTTTCAGGAATTAATGGTGCAAAAATTTTCTTAAAATATCTTTTCTTTTTCTGCTTTTGGAAGTGTCTGTCACTTTGACTAATATGCATTTATCACATGCTGGTCTGAATAACTCTTTTTTTCTTATTTTCTTGATGTGTTAAAATGAAAGAGTTTAGCTAACAAAGCAAGATGGTATTTTAGGAGAACATTTCTACAAAGAGCCAAGCACTGCCTCCTGTTCGTACAGTATTTCTTTTTCATCAGCTACTTTCTTGCTTCTTACTGTTATGTAAGTAGAACATTTACAAATGAAAAAATACTAGTAAAAAACCCTGAATGATCTAGCAGTAATGTCTTCTCGACTCAGCTCCTATCAGCATTTATGGTATATTTAATGTATGTATCTTGCTAGTCCAAGGTGGACCCCTCAGCAGTTAGATTGCAAGCTTCCAGGCTGAATGGACTAAGTTTGTCCTCAACAGTGTTAATATATATATATCAGCTATGCATGATACTGGGATGGTGGTTTTTTAACAAAGAATAGAAAGATTGAAGGTAGAAAGAAAAGAGCAGCTATTTTGTCTGTGTCCTGTCCTTAAACTGTTCTGTGAGGCTGTTCCCAAAGGATGTAAAAATCCCCTTAGAGTGCAGTGACTTTCTGCAATGACAGCTGAGTCATATTTTTGTCAGGTTTTATAGTGGCATTTCTTATGTCTAAGAACTAGCATGCTAAATTTAAATTTATTCCTCCAAATAATAAAGGAATTGTTGAGAACAGTCAGAAACCTTTGCTAAACTAATAACCATACTTTTCCTGTCTCAAATATAAAATAATAAACCCATTTTATTTTTGTTTGATTTTTAGAATGTCAATAAAATGTTACTCATTGTTGAAACTAATGAAACCCATTTTTTGTGTCTTGTATTTGGATTGCCTGGTGCAGATGGATTGAAATCAGAACACAATCTTGGCACTTGCAAGTCTTTTCTTCTCTCTCTGGTCCCCTATATTTCTAAAACTTAGTATTTTCATTGAACCATTAAAAATACTAAGATGTAATTAAGGATGTAAAGTTAGGACAGAAAATAAGGATATAAAATGTTAAAAGTGTTAAAGACAAGTCTTAACATTTTTATGGTATTTATGACAGCATGTTCAACTCAGTCATATTTCTCTGATAAATGACAATGACTTCAAAAAGGAAGAGAACACAGGGATACAGGCCAACGTGTAGATATTTACACAGCAGTGTGAATCCTTGGTGAATTTAAACCTCATTTCCTTGAGGCAAAGACCAAGTATGGGCAATTTCAGCTTGTCAGTTAAACTGAGGAAAATCTATGATGAAACCTAATATAGACCTTTTTCTTCAACATTAAGCCTGCCTACAAATTAATCTGAGAAGGCTGAAAGTTGTAGCTTACAGTACTAATAGATGTAAATGGTGCTTAGGGGCATTAACATGCATTTGTCTTTATTGGTTATTTTTAAGCCTGAGCTTATTCTCAGTTAAACATTCAGTCAATCTCACTAATGCCATTGGTGTTTATCATTTGTAGTGCAGAAGGATAGAAACAGAAAAGACAAGATACTGCCTTTACTTAGTGATATTTAATGGTCAGTGGCTGATTATTCTAATACAGTTACCATTCTTCAGGTAACTCTTACCCATGAGTTAGGGTATTTAATAACAGATTCCTCCATCTTTCCAAGGAGTGTCCCACACATTGGAAAGATAAAATGTATTGTGAAACTTGATAGCCCTAAATTTCCTTTGCTGGTCCTTGCATAAAAGAGGACTTGCTCAGGGTTCTGAGGTATTTGTACCTAGCAGCTCAACAGATAACATTTTGACATGATAAGACTTGGTTTTAGAAACCCAGCTGTGCCTAAAAAGGGAATTTGGCACCTATGTTTGTGCTCCTGAGTCTTGTCCTTTTTGCCTGAAGGAAAAAGCTAAATAGATCTCAAATGGGAGGTACCAAAGGCAGCTGGCAGATATTTTGAGAAGCGCAGCATCCTAACTGTTGGATGTGAGCCCTTGAATCCCTTCCTGGATTTGGGTCACAATTCATGTCCTACTGCTGTAAGACACAAATTCAGAGAGAGGAGTTACTATGTGTGCATATAAAACCAGTGGGAGTCTTTAATCTTAGGAACTACTAAGTTTTAGGGTCTTGTAGGAAGCTGTTCATTAAATACTTGCAAATTTGACTTCTTTTTTCCCCCATCTCTGATATTTACTTCAGTGACAGGTGGAAATAGAAATCTAAGGTATGTAACTTCTTAGCCCTTTAGGGTGTCTGCTAGCTGTGGGAAGGTGGGTAGTGTCATCTACTGCCATGGCATGGCAGATTCCTGGCCATTATTAAACTCAGCAATTCTGTAAAAATCCTATTTCTTAATGGTTTGGGCTTAGCTAGTCAAGGAGTCTTTTGCTTCAAGGGGTTAATATTGCTATACTTCTACCACCCCTTAGAGAATAAATGCTGTCTGGTTTGGGTGAAGAGGCAAAGCAGCAAAATATGGATCTCTTGGTCAGAGAACAATGATTAGGTCTTCATTAGAGGGACAGAGAGAGAGAGAGACACTGTAACTATAGTAACCACTGCATATATGATCCTCTACCCACCTAATTGTAACCCACTTAGTTACAACAAAGATTTCAAGCTACTGTTACTTGTTTGTACAGCTCTTCCTCCAACTGAAGAGTCACATCATAAATGCTTGTCAAATATGCATACCTACATATATATATTTGTATATTCACACACGTACACAGAGTCAGAGAAATTGAGTTTCCTTATGATTAGTAAGACAGATATATCCATCCATATAAATACTCATCAGTGGTATTTTTAATATATTTTTCTTGATGACTAATGGAAAAGAAATGCCATAATGACTCAGAAACCATGTTACCATTTAAGAATATTTGTATCTGTGTGTATATGTCCATTCTCTGAAGCCTTAAAAGTTTAATTTCAGCTGCTTCTTTCTAATAAAATGCCATTAGCGTTTAAAATTTGAGTAAATGGAGTGTGTCTGAGATATTCTGCTACTTATATCAAAGCCAGTTTCTGATCTCTCTCAGGTCAACAATGCCATTAACCTGTTCCACTACACTCACTTCACACCTGGCTAACTGCATTAATGCATGATACTCCTTACCTACTTGGAACAAAATGACTAACATTTAGCCTACTGATATGATCAAGCATAAATCAGAAAGATAAATCACTGGCAAATGTTCTCCCTTCTAAGAAGGTCATGGTAAGGTTTACAATATTCATCCTCCTCAATCTGGCCAAAATCTCCAGTCCTGTACCGAAATTCAAGGGCAAATGTGAATTAAAACTAATGCCTTAGCAGCTATTTCCAAGTCCTATATTTTATGGACTTTTAGCTAGAAATCACAAGAGCTTCTAATCAGCAGAACTGACCATCTTTCTTTGTTTTGAAACTGATATTGCCAAATAGCAAGACCTTCCATTTACTGGAGATAATGAAACCACTTAGGTGTAATAATTGCATTAGCATGAAGAAGACCAAATTTCAATCACAGTTTACCTAGAGAGATCACGTTGCTAATGTCAGAGAGGAGGTGTTATATCCACTGAAATGCCAAAGACAATTAAATACATTTCTATACTATTTCTTTTTAAAACAGGAGTGTAAGCCCTGCTGCCTCATCTTACATTCATGTCTGTAATTTCGGTCACTGAAGTGTGTGTGGGGGTTATGAGTCAGAAAACCTATTATGATAGCTTGCTTTTTTTTTTTTTTCTTTTTTTTTTGTTCTTCTTCTTGTTCCTTTTTTTTTTTTTTTGTCCTTTACTTTTAAACTGGTTCAGTGAAAAGTGTAGTTTTTCTTTTGCTCAAACAGCTCCTGCATGTTTTCTGCCCGCCTTTAACTTTTAGAGTAAAAAAAAAATCCTTGTCTCTCAGTGAAATATCACTGGATACTGAGGCAAATTTCACTGAAATGTGAGCTCCAATGAAATTTCTTCTGGTTGCAATAAAGTGAAGGTTTTGGTTCTTTCCTGAATTAAAATCAGGCTCTTTGGGATCAGGACCTTTCTGATGCAGTTCCCAGGCATGGGCTGCTGCTTGCCCTTTGCAACTATAGGGCCATGCAGTGAGTTATCCTGGCCCTCTCAGTGAATAGTGGCTACACCAACTCCTGGGACTTTCATTTTGCTTTTCTTGTATGTCTCCTGATCAGGTAGCATGTGGAGGCTTCAGTTTCTGACGTATTCAGGAAGTCTAGCATATACAGATATTTGCACAATATAATAGATAATTGATCCAGTTCACAGAGAGAAAAATGTGCGTTTGTGAAATCTGCCTCAGGTTCCCAATCACACTGGGGCTCTGTTAGGTTTGGGTTGAGGTGCCCTTGGTTTCCTAGGGTATCCTCTTGTGGACATTGCATAATTTACTCCCCAGAATATGTCTTGCCTAGGTGTACCAGAAATGGCAGCAACTCTGAACACGAGGGTGCTGAGAGGTGACAAATGAGGGGCCCTGTATTATCTGTCTTTGAGAACCACTTCACAAAACATTATGAAAGAATGTATGTGGCCTGCAATTATTTCTTGTCAGGGTACATCAGAAATAACCAGAGAAACTCTCAAAATGTATTGCTTTAGGCTCTCAGTGCCAGCGAGATAGAAAAAAGGAATTTGTGACACAGTTCTAACTTGTTGTTCAGAATACAGTTGATTTGTAACCTGTCAAAATTAAAAAAACCACCTAATGTTTCTATTATATTTGCAGCACAGGATGTCAGTGTGAGCATCTCAGGAGAGCTTTGCTTTTTTGTCACTCTGTAGAAGCAGTGGTATTTTCAAGCATCTCATGACATACTAACAGGTATGCCTTTTTTCTCTTTTACCTTTGAAATGGAACAATATTTTCTGGGGTGTTTCAGAACACAGCAGAAATTCCTCATTTTCTGCAATACTTTTCATAGAAAAATTAAGGGTATTTTCTTTTTCATAATACATGAATTTACTGAGTCACTTCCCTTTCAGACCTGTCAATGGACAAGTAATCACCTTGCACTCCAGCTGAGATCATGGCTAATGTCTTTTTTCTCACTGCATATGAAGTGGTAGGGTGAAATTCCTTTTCTGTACCATGTTTTGGGATAGCTTGAAGTTTTACAAATCCCACCTGATGACAAAAACTGCTATATATTTGTGCAAATTAGTCTATGGAAACTGGGGATGAGAATTTTATTTATTATGATTATGTGCATATACAAAGTGAACACTTGGAGAAGAATTATGGAATCAGGTACTCAAGCCTGGCATTTATAGTTACATCTCTTGAGCTGAAAGGAGGCATACTCCTTTTTTCCATTAAAAATTAAAGTCTGCTGAATTTCAAACTTAGTTTTACTGTCTATATTCTACAATGTAACTAAAGATTGTAATATAACTTCTCCTGCCAGTTGCAGGGAATGATGGGGCAAGAAACAGGAATATCATGCAGATGATGAGATGCTTCTAGACTGGTATTACCAGCAGAATTTTGGGTTTTGAAATCATAGGTTGCTTTATATGTCACTGAGCCTTCTGGCCAAAAATGAGGTCCACCTGTCTCAAAGGGGAAAAAGTATCTTAGTTCAGGAGTTAGCAGGGCTCCTTCAGAGAGGTTTAAACTAGATTTTAACGGGCCTGGAGAAAAGGAGGCTCAGGGGGGAACCTTATCACTCTCTACAACAACCTGAGAGGGGATTGTAGCCATGTGGCAGTTGTTCTTATCTCCCGGGGAACAAGAAACAGGATGAGAAGAAAGATTGCAACCAGGAGAGGTTTGGATTAGACATTAGAATTTATTTTTTCTTTTTCATGGAAAGAGTTAAAAAGCCACTATCCCTTTAAGTATTAAAAAAATGCATGGCTATGGCACTTCAAGACATGGGTTAATGGTGAACATGGTGGTGTTATTAGGTTGATGGTTGGATGTGATGACTTTAAAGGCCTTTTCCAACCTTATCAATTCTATAACTCTATTCTATGACTCTAACTTGTTATTTACCTCATAAAATAATCCTCAGAAATAAAGTCCTTAATTTTTTTTCGCAGTCTCATTTTGTGTGAATTTTTTGTTACTGTTGTTTTGTTAGGTTTGTTTGGCTGGTTTTTGCTAGGCATGGTCCCCAGCTACGTGCTTGCACTATGAACTCTTTGTTCATTGTCATAGGGTGTACGACATAGGGTGTACATATTGTGACAGAGAGAAGATACAAGGTTTGCCCTTGGTCCTGGAACAGTTCATCTCAAGCTGAAACTACTCAATATAACTTAACATCAAGATTTACAGAATGACAGACTTCAGTGACATGATTCACACTGCTACATATGCACACAGGTGTTTGCATCTTGAGACCTGTAAATGTCTAGCCGGAGGAATATTAAGAAAGTGGATGCATGGAGGGAGGGAGGGATTGACTGGGGAGGAAGTGAACACAGAAAGCATCCATAAACTGAGTGAATGGGAGCCAACGCTGAGCTGACCGGACTGATTCTGCCTGACACCTGAACACCAGTGGGTAGTGGGAGTTTTGACATTGCTGCTGCACAAACCAAACATAAATGCTGGAGGTTCTATCTCTGGCCTCTCCTAAAGAAAGTCAGTTTGGAAAGGCATTCATGATTTTACAACTTAGGAGCATTTTAAACCATCTACGTAACATCAACATACTTCTGAGAGGTACACCATCTCTGAGTAATGTAAAACATTGACCACTGACTGACATTTTCGGAAATGATTATTAATGTGCAGACACAATGTCACCTTTTGGACAGTTTACTGTATTTCATTCAGGTTAATAATAATTACAAGTAATTAGTCTTGGTAGCCTACGTAAAAAAACCTGATTGTCTCAATTTCCAAATGATATATGGCACAATGAAAGAGAAAATGGGACACTAATGCTTTCCACAGAAGTGAAGTGTCTTAAAACCTTGATCCAAATTCCCTAGCTTAAATGCTTCCTTCAGTAGGATCTATAAAAAAAGACCACTTGTCCTTGGTTTAACTTGGGCCAAGAACAATTCAGCCTCTAATCCTTTACCTTTCTTCACCTCCAACCTCTTCTTTCAATACTCTTTCAAAAAGCAATCAGTCAACACTTAAGTAACCATCACATTCAGATGTGAACAAGAACCTATGGAATCTAGTAAAATACCATTCGGGAGTCCCATTTTCGACACTGCAGATATAACTGTCTAGATCTTGAGGTGAATTTTACCAGTAACTCTTTACCAGGGTTATTTCTCCAGACACATTTTCATTAATGTTAGTTTGGGATTCTTTGTGACTATTCCTCAAATCAGAACACCTTGTCTTTGTTTTACTTTCCTTATGCTTCACTGTAGTCAGAGAACTTGAGCAGCTATGAGATGCTCCAGTTTTGGTCAGAATACTGGAGGCTATTTTAAGCCTCCGATATTTGTGGTCCATTTACCTCACCAGGGTGCTGCTCTGTTTGCCATCACTGCAGTTCAGTTGCATTCCCTAACTGCAAGTGACCTCTACCACCCTCAGCAGTTCTTTGCCAAGTGGGAGGTAGCACCTTTCACAACACAGAAGCCCAAATGGTGAGCTGTCCATATCATAGTGCTTTTAGTGTTAGATCTTTCCTCTGCCTTCTCAAAAGGTTGTATATCTTTTCAGTCCACTCAACACTTTCAAATGAATATGGCAAAAACGTAGAAATCTCAAAGAAATGAAATTGGACCTAGTTTTTATGTGGCTGGTTAGAAGGGACAAATTTAGTTGTCTCTCTGACAGAAAATATGGATCTCAGAAGTTCCATACTTCCACTTTCTCTTTGGGTTAGCAACTGCCCAGTACAATGTCAGAAAGCTCAGAAATCATATGAGCATGGGCTGCTTCTTTCTCCACATACAGAGGAAAACAGATTTCACGAGTTTTCCCACTCAGTAATGATTTGTTCTTCATGTGTGGCTTTTCGTATTAAACTAGTAACTTCTTGGCAAGGTGTAACCTAAAGCGAATTTTCTGATAACTTTTTTCTGAAGTCATGGAAATGTTCTGCTCAGATCGGCGTAACAGTGAACAAGTATTAGCACTGACAAAGCAGTATCAGGGGGAGTCTTGAGAAACATGGATTTCACAGCATGAAATCAGAATATACTAAGGGAAGAAAATGCATTCACATCTGAAAAGAGGCTACAATGGAACAAAATCAAATTTAAACAGAAGTTTTGAAGATTCAAAACTGGGATGTGCCTATTTTGGAGGAGAAAATAAAATGAAGTGGTTTCATGTAAGGCACTGTAAATGTGGCAGAGGTTTATTAAAGAGCAGCTTTAGAGAAAGATGCTCTTGGATTTTAGTAGTGTAACTACTGAGGCTGTAGACCACAATGCTGCAACAATAATGGAAAACTTTAAAACATGCAGGAAGATTCCTATCTGTTTCTAACTGGGTAGTAATACTGCACTAATACTGCACTACCCAAAGTAGAAGCATACGCACTGTTTACCAGCATGTATTTTGGAAAATGAAAGTATTTTATATATATATTTTCTATATTTTTTTAAAAAATATGCATTTTGGGCCAAGTCACTAAACTGCACAGGTGTCCCAGGCACTCAAGTTAAGGGAAAAAAAAAGAGGAGTTTAAATCCAAGATGGGAGGAATGCAAAAAGGGAAACCAGGATCTGCTGTTTCCTTTTTTGCCCCAGCCACACTGAGCTGAATGGTCCCCATTTGGTAGGCAACACACTGAGACTGTACTGACAAACCCCAGCTAAACATGAGTGTGCCATGAAGATTCATCTCCATTATAGAGTTTGACTGGGAATTAAATCAGTAAATTAAAACATAATGTTCTTATGTAGCAAGAGAGGGAATAATAATTCTTGAAGTGCCTGAAGATTTTATCATTTTTGTTCTACTTTAATGCCCTATTTGTCTGGAATCTGACTTGTCTTCAGTCACATGTTTCTGTGATACTTTGTATGTGAAACGATTTGCGTCACTTCACACATTAGAAAATTGGAAAATAATTTTAGGCTACAGGTCCTTCTCTAGTTTACTTAGTTTATTCTTAAAGTATATTTGGTATGATATAATCTAAAGTATGCAATTATTTCCTCCATAATATAAAATGTTTAATTAGTTCTGTAACTATCTAATGAGATTTGAAGTAAGAAAGAAAGACTTCCAAAAGTGTTCTCTTCTCCTTCATAGAAAGAAAATGAAAAAGATTTGTAGAAAAACATCCAAATTACAATGTATTTAGAAAACACATCTTATGGAGGTTCAGATATGTTAAAATACAAGTAACCAGACAAAGCTGAAGAACAATAAAATACCATGTAACAGGGTAAACTATAAATACAATGAGTGAACAACTGGCAGATGACAAGACAAAATATATAAAGTATCAAAGGCAGCATTCCTGTTAGCACAGTGTTAATTTTATTAACACTAAATCTTTCATGCTGTAAGAGTTGTATAATAATGATATCACAATATCACAATAATGATACAAAGAAAAAACCTTAATTTTTTTTTTATTTTATTTTTAAGGCAACATAATAATATTACGATTTTAGAAATAAGAATGAGCAAACTATGCAACAGTTCAACATGAATAATTGTAGCCTTTCTGACAGTAACAGATTAATAACTATGCACAGGAACATTATGTCTTAATATTAGCATTTACAGGTTATGTTTGAGATGTTATAAACTAGGTAAGAAAGACATTTGAGCATCAAGTATTCTAGGGTTTCAGTAAAGTCAAGCCCTCCTTTCCAAGATACTTTCAAACACCTGTTTTTCAGCACATGTTTCTGGTAACATGAGTAACATGAAATTTGCATGAGCTTTAAGGTAAGTAACAACAATGAGTAATACAATAAGTATATCTTGCAGAAGTAAACTATATATGTATGAAAATTAAATGATTTTACAGATTAAATGATTAAATAATAAGAATAAAACAGTCTTGTTTAAGAATTTATATTGAGGGATCAGTGAACTTGTTCAGATGAATCTTAAACTTGTTCAAGTGTACTTTAATATACATATTTTATATGTATAATAGTATTTTATATAAATATTAAATAATGCATTGAATTATCTGATGCATATAATATATATAAATATTAAATAATTCTTTAAATTATCTGATGCATATAATATGAAAATGCATGTCTTGAGGAAAACCAGAAGCTTCCCTGGACACATGGGTGCTATAGTCACCTACATTTGTGTATGTAATCATGGCACATTATAAGAAGTATGAAATGCATGCACACTAAGTTTATTTCATTCCATTGCTTACAAATGGCTCAGGAACCTCTTTTTCTGTGGTTAGAAATACAGACATGCCAATCTTATTTTCTACTCCCAAACTGTGCTAAAATGGCTGTGATTTTACTTTATATCATTGCACCATAATTGCACAAGTTGAACTTTTTTAACTAAATCAGTTACATTCTTAGTAATACCCATTTAAAGTGATCATAGGGGGTGCTAATGATACTTCCTAATTGTAACTTCATAATCACTTCTAGACTTTTAAAGTAAGCCTGGTCAGTAATGCAGTGATGAAACACAATATTGTTTCTCCCACCATACAGAGCAGCAAATTTTGCCTATGACTGAGTACAGCTGCAGCCTGTAACTAGACTACAACTGCTGCATCCACACCTGATGGGAACAGAGCTTCTCACAATAGGTCTGTGCTTCCATATCCCTTAAACAGTCTCCATAACACCATGTGCCCTTCATTTGCATCCATCAGTGTAGCAAACTGCTTACTGTCTGTTCCAGTCTGATTTAAAGCATGGCACATACAGTGAGCCATGGCAGGAGTGAAGATTATTTCCAGTAGAGGAGAAATTAATATATGAGTGGGTCAGAGCTTTACTGTCATTTGCTTGTGGAAAGTAAAAGCCCTAAGAAAATTCTAAATAACCAACAGCAGAAAAAAACCCCAGTGGTTAAATGGTTCTTGCAATTTTTGATTTGACATGTTCTATATCACACCCCCTGCTACATGCAACACAGCTCAGATTACCTTAAAAAGATTGTCTGGAAAGCATCACTAATTTTCTCTTTTTCTCATGGATATTGTCTAGTACTGCGACAATCACAGGGCCTGAAAGATGTGTAGTTGTTAATAACAGCTTAATGAGCTACTCTCTCAGAAAGTTAATTAGGTCAGTCTTCTGGGTTAAAGCCATTATTTTTAAAACAAACAAAACCCACTGATAAACCTTTTCCTTGAGTTTCTTTGAGTAGATGTTAAATTGATGATGTCAAGTTCAGTGCTGTGCTCTTTTGCTGATGATAGCATTGGATCAAGCAGGACACTAAAAATTAAAAACTATCAGAGGCAAGAAATTAGATGACCAAATGCTTGCAACTGTAATTAAACCGAGCCCTGTGGCTAACAAGAAAATTGTGATAAATGAAGCAAGAAATTGTGTCCTCTATTCTTCGACATCAATATTTTTAGAAAAAAACAGTTATGAAAATCTTCCTTTCACACTTGCAAAGCTTGGCAGCCATTATCAAAATGAGGAGGGCTGAGGCTTGGGATGGGCAAACTGACTAGGGGGAAAATAAGACAGTTGGTAATTATTCTTACCTGTCTCTCATCAAAATGAAATTATCTTTCACTACTAATCTGTTAATGACTTCAGCCTTTATTTGTGATTCTTCTGCTGCAATCTGACTAGCAAGTGATTATGCAGGTTAGTGTTTTGCATTGCTTTGAATCTATACTTAGTAAGTTTTAGCTTAAAAGGAGATTTAACCTGGGAGAAGTGTCATTACTCTCTTAATGCAACAGGCTGTTTGAGAACTGTAGACTATCAAGGTTGAAGTTTTTGCTTATGTTTGTCTTTTTGAAGTCTTATGAAAGCTAATCAAGGAATTAAAATCCTAGTAATTCTTAGTTTGATTGTTAGGTGGTGTACTTGAATTATACTATGTCTATCATGATAAAATTCCTACCAGTAATATGTTGAATAATATAGTTCTGAGCATTAGGCCTGTTGGTGTTACCAGCAGTGAGCTATAGAGAGGAGCCACCATATTCATTCAGGCTTTGTGAAAGTGAGCTCTAACTGAAAAAAACACTGGGATGATTTTTAGGCTTGCTGTTCCAGCAGCTTATTTGTGATGCCACGTCCCTCACCCTTAACTAACCACAACTGCTTCATGCCAGTCCCTGTGCTTCCTGCTCTGCCCCTGCCAGGCCCTGAGCTCCAAGACCTGTGCCTGAGCCTGTGGACCGCTGTGGGCCAGCCCTCCTCTCCCATTCATTCGAGGTGAGCAATGATATCTGGCTGCTCATGTCAGGCCCTCAGAAAGCATGCTCCCATCTCTCCAGTCTTCTCTTGGTATTTCTGGTTTGGCGTGCTCTTATCTCACTCCCCTAAAGTGAATTTTATTCCTGCTCCAAAATGTCTGCAAGTCTGTCTTGCATATATATGTGCGTTCAGTGTGCTGAAAATCTGAATGCAAGATTTTACCTTATTAGGAGTGACCCTTGATCTGTTCCTATTGTCAGACACTGAAAATCTGTGTGGTCTTGATGCTACAGTTTTCTGATAAAAACATAAAAGTATTTTCATCTCCTTTCTTCTTTGGCAAAAGCATTTAAGTACATTTTATCTGAAAATAATCTAGTGTATAAGTACCAAGACAAACAATTGCCATGAAAAGGCTCTTAAATATGAGTGATTAATGACTAGAGGCACTGATGTGTTTTAATTATTTATTTTGTAAGTAATAGGATTTACTTGTAAAAGTGGTAAGAGTAACATAGCATTTATTATAAACCTCAAGGCTCTCTTAATTAGACAAATTTCCTTATTGGCTTTAGAGATAAATACGTTCTTTTTATCTGTTTGTTTTATACACGTGACAAAATAAATTATGATAAATGCAACAGAATCTTTATGTTTAGCCTAGATTGCTTGTATCATCATATTAAACAGACATTTCTAGTGATGGATGATGCATGTAGTATAATGTTTTCCCTATCCACAATCTCTCTAGCACAGCTCCCTGCAATGATCTTGCTGAGAAAAGACATAGAAAATAAAACATTAAAACTATTAAAGAAGTCAGTCACTCCCACCATCAACTGGCCTGGCAAGATATCTTCATCATCAAATTTGCCATCAAAAAAGTTAAATCTGTTATTTCTTGTCAGACTTCCCCAATCCTTTGCAATCCCTCTGGAAATTTTCAGGAGAAAATCCTGAAAAGTTGCTGTGACAATATTCTGCAAACACAGGATAATTCTTGTTTCTCTTTAATACACTTTAGACTTTTGCTAAAGTCAGGCATGTGCTGTTATTAATTTAGTTCACCCCTTCTACCCTGGCTGACAGTCTACTTACTATTTTCCCCCTCCTCTCCTTACGGAATCTGCAGTGTCCCAGAAAAAAAACCAAAAAAAACCAAAAAATATTTTCTGGGTGAAACACATTAGAGGATATGGAAAAACAAAAAATCTGCCTAGCAATGAAAAGTAAGAGGCCATGATTTTTAGTGTAGTTGAATGTTCATTTGATCACAGCTGATGCATACCCATGTTGGAAAGAGATATCAATCAGCAGAAAAACTCATAAAAAAAAGGCAATAGGTTAAATCTGAAAATGAGCAAAACTTAAATTTGAAATGAAGCCAATGAGCTCATTTCTGGCCCAATGACTGCAGTTCAAAGAGATATGATAGGCTCCACAGCAGATACTAGGTGACATGCAGTGGCCTGTTTATGCTACTATATGTCACTACAGAGGCATATAACATCCTGAGTGTGAAATTCTATTGAAATTAAGAAATAACACCATAAGTTCCTGAACTGAACACTTAATGTTATTTTATGCTGTGCTTGTGCTGTTCCATGGATAAACAAGTGCTGAAATTATGCTATATTTTGCCATTTAACAATTGCTGAACTCTTTAAAAATAGAGCAGTCTGTAAAATAAAACCATTTCTGTCATAATTGTGCTTTGTTTTCCCTAAACATTTTGACAGTGTAATTTATCTGCTAAGTGTCAATGTCCAGGAAAAAAAAATCTGTTTGCTAATCTCTTTCGTTCTAGGGTTTAATGTGATGTTGATAATCATGCCCACAACTTGCATAGATTTAGCAAAGGCATGAATCACAGCACAATTATATCTTAGTGAATTGAGGAATTTGTAAGTGAGCCAAAGTACTTAGCAGTTCCTGCTGTAAAAGTAGTATAAGAATATGGTACAGTGTTTCCAGATGCAATTCTATTACAAACTGCACCAAGAATAGTCAAGGGGAAATTGTCATATTTTTGTGTGAAATCATAGAAGAAGCTGTTAATGCAAGGGTGGTCATAGTAGCCACAAAGTAGTTTGGATTGAGGCAAGAAACACAGAAGTGTGATAATTAAATACAGAAATCCAGGAAATTCTATTTTAAAAATCAAATATAATGGTGCTCTTTAGTAAATTTGAAGCATAATAATTTTTTTTTTTTTTTAAATTAGCATTTGAAGGGTGCTTTGCCCAGATTGCAGAGAAATTAATGATTGCCTCATTTTACTACTGCCTGGCTTTTTATTGCTGAAGGAAGATTTACTGCCTTCAAGGACTGGCAGTGTACTGGGAGCTTGTGTGGGCTTCTGTCCTATTGGAGGGGAAGGGGAAAGCCTGGCAGAGGAGGGCTGGGGAAATGCTGTTATATAATTTACTTTTCCTACAAAAAGGTTACTTGCAAGTAAATATCCAGATGAGGGACTTTTTTGAAAAAACGTTCTAACTGCTAAGCCAGATTGGATACTTGAAGATTCCCTTGTCTTAATCAAAATCAATTTTCACCTGATTTTTGAGTGAAGTTTTCATACTAGAATTCAGGTTTTAAAGTGTAATTGCTTTGTCATATGCTAAAAAGCTGAAATGCTCTGTTTCTACCACTCCACCTTCCTCGTATCAGAATACTGCAGGAAACAAGCTCTAAGAACCAAGGGAGGCTGTCTAGTCTGGCACAGCTGAAATAACTCTGCCAGTCCTTTACATCTAAGAGATGAATTCCCTTCAAGCTTTCCATATTAAAGAGGAAAATGGAGTTTGCCCTGTGCCTTGGTTGGCATTGCAGGGGCCTGTGGCTCTGGTCTCCAGAGTGAGCAGAGAAACTCTGATGTAGCCAATTCCTCTCCTCCAAGGAGGACTGATCATGCATAAATAGTTCCTGACAGATGTTTGTGTGATATGCTCTCAAAAACTGGTAATAATGGAGATTTCTCTACTACTATTAGGAAAATTATCACAATGCTTAAGGCTAGAAACGCATCTCTTTTTATCTCTAGCCCAAATCCCCCAGGTGCAATATAAGTCTGTTGTTCCTTGATCTTCCTGTGATGGACACGGAAAACAGATTAATCTATTCTCCTTATAAGAAGTTTTTGCCTATCAGAAGACTGCTCAGTCTCCCTCTGGCTTTTTCCTCTTCAAACTAAGTAGCTGGAATTAATTCAACCCTTCTCTATAGGTCATTTTGTAGCCCTCTGATTATTTTTCTTGTCTTCCTCTAGATTCTCTCCAGCTGATCCATGGATTTCTTGAAACAGATACTCTGTGGGAAGCAGCATTGCTGATACAGGAGTAGTGCTGAGTGGAACAGGTTGGATGCCTTTCTACAATCCCTTTTTTTATATATACACATCCAGGCACAAAGACAGCTCCTCAAGATTGACGCTGTTGGGTACTATTAAGTTAATCATCTTCCCTCTTGTGTTTGGGCAGCTGATCCCATCCAAGCACAAATAGAAAATGCTTTTTTCCCCCCATACAAAATCATTTCAAATATTTGTTGAGCTTGGTTTTGAATTCTCAAGCATTAATCAAAAAGAAGCACTCAAACTTCAGTAGGATCAAGTTAGAAAATGTCAGTGTTATACCTGTTGAGTTAAAATAATATACATAATGCCTTCCCATACAATTACAGATCAAGCAGTCTAAAGAAGTGATGTATACATACCATAATTGCAGTGAAAGCAACAGCTATGACATTGTTAGTCACCTTTATCACAGAATCATTTAGGTTAGAAAAGACCCTTAAATCATTGAGAAAACCAACTAACAGTTACAAGTCCTGTACACTTGTTCCTGCACAACTCAACTTTATTGTGCTCTGCTATTAGAGGGGTTTTAATACAAAGAGCATCTTTCATCTAATCTTCCAGATCCTAAATGTTGAAATGTACAAAGACACAAGAGAGGCTCAAAATATTTAGAATATATCTTGAGCAGATTTGAATCATCTGGACCAAACTCTGTCATCCTTTTTCATACAAATCTTCAACTGTATGTTAGTAAAGTAACTTCTGACTGAGTCAAATGTGACCTTTTTCTAGCTCTTGTCTCTGGACTGTTATTTTACTTTGACTATTTGATAAAACTTCCAGCAGAGCCATATTTTACCTGTCACTTTCTCTTTATGAATGTTCTTTCTTTACTTCCTTGAGTTTCCTGTTCTGTTTACTTCTGTCTCTATAATTCATTGCAATCTTTCTGACATTCTTTCAAATTTCAGGATGCATCAGCATATTTTCTCTCTTTTGTTCAGTGACAGTTTGTCTGCAGCTGAAATCAGATGATGTCTCTTCATTACTAACAATATTTCCATTACATTAATCTCTGTTGTCACTATTTCTTTGCAGGTAGACCACTGATAGAAGCAGTGTAATAAACTGCCACCATGAGGCATTAGCTAGGACACAATGCAATAATGTAATGACATTGGAAATAATATTCATTGCATGATGAATCAGAGAAATCTAGAGGCTTTTCCAAAACTCTAAGTCATATCCCATATGCATTGTAGTTTGTTTGCTGTACACAACAATAAACAGAATAATTCCTTAATAGTGTTAGGGTGGCTGTGGATTCTGTTTTTTCTGTTTAAGCTAAGATGACACCAGTATTTTCCCTTTGTTTCCTGAGAGCTTTCTGGGGGTGGACCTTCTGTGTGTATTTAAGATCACAGGAAAATTTACCCTTTTCTCACCTATGCTATATGAACTACCTGTAAAAGAAGCAGATAAAAATTTATGGGAGTAGAATGGCTGCAGCAGTAAATTGGAGCCGTCTAAGGACAAATTAATTACGGTTTAGTATCTCAGATCACTTTGTAACTAGACTTTCTAATTTTCAGTGCTGAATTTGCAGTTCAACAGAGTATGTGCACTGCTTAGACACATCTTACCAGTGTATGTGGTGCATACAGTGTGCACACAGTACCTACATACTACTAAATGTATTTGTAAAGGTGGAGTCTTTCAAAGGCTTCTCTTTCTGCTGGTGTCCTGAGCAGCCTTGCTGGTGATGTGGCTGAGCAGCAGTGTACCAACCATACCCTGAAGTCTCTGTAGGAGTCTCAGGTCACTCTACCCTCTGACAGGAGTGCCCTTGCCGTCATGCACTCTAACTGCCCAAAGACTTCCATGGAATCAGTAAAAGCCTTGAGTCCTATGGAAGTGCCTTTCATATTAGTTGTTGTGTCTGTAGGCATTTTACCCCAATCATCTAGTGCTTATTTTAATTGTAAAATACTTTAAAAGGTAGGGAGGTGGGAAACAGGCAAAAGTACTTTCCTGGCTCTGCAGGGTTCCTGAAATAATAGCTCTGAGAGGTGTGAACGTTTGCCAGTGCTGAACGTTCTCTTAACTCTCAGTTTTAATTGTTGCGATGCATTCAACACCTCCATCCAATCTTCCAGGCAAGGCATGCAAAAAAAGGTATTGGACCAATATAAATTACCTCAAAAAATATCTAAATTGAATACTAGAGGGAATAGACCCTGGTTTGTTGGCAGGGTATAACCTTTTTTCACAAATGTAATGTCTTGTTTGATAACACAGCTCTGAAAGAAAGGCTGTAATTGTAATGAAATAAAACCAGAATGAATGATGTAAAATAGAAATGTAATACTAATATGTAAAGCAGAAACACTTGCCATTGTTTTGTTCTTTAAATTCTTCCAAAGATGTCATAACCCGTCAGACTGTGGCCATTTGTCTGATTTGAAAATCTTTCCTTTCAACAAAAAGTGAAATGTTTCCATGGAGATCAGCCAGAGATAGCCAAATGACGAACTTCTTGGCTGTACTTTCAGTTTGGTTTCTATGGTTTCCAGACAAGGAGGGGGGAAAGTGAAGTCATCGAGGTTCTTCTCTTTTTCTTTCTTTTCTTTTCTTTTCTTTTCTTTTCTTTTCTTTTCTTTTCTTTTCTTTTCTTTTCTTTTCTTTTCTTT
>JAWWEW010000131.1:47720755-47741734 GCA_035583185.1 Anabacerthia variegaticeps
TTCTTTCTTTCTTTCTTTCTTTCTTTCTTTCTTTCTTTCTTTCTTTCTTTCTTTCTTTCTTTCTTTTTCTCTTTCTCCCTTTCCCTCTTTCTCTCTCCCTTTCTCTCTTTTTTTTCTCTCTCTCTCTTTCCTTCCTCCCTTCCTCCCTTCCTTTCCTCCCTTCCTTTCCATTTCTTCCTTTTACTTGTTTTTCTGCATGTAAAAGGTTATTGTAAACCAAGTGTTCGAGTTTAAGCAGTGTAGGCCCACAACAAGCAAAGGTAATTTTTGTCATATTGGTCCTTGAAAAACTTTATATAGGTCAATTGTGCAGTTTTACATCTGTCTTTATTCTAGGAGAAAGAAATAAAGAGATGAGACTTTCTTAGCATTATGAGTAAAGTTAGAAAGAAAGTTTATAGTGACTAGAATTCCTTGTCACAATGAGAAAATTGTAATAGGATTGACAGCGAACACTTCTTTTTAAAGGATCCAAAAGCTAGCAATAAAATACTGGATATTGGAAATATCTAAAGGCCTTTAGAATAAGAAATGCTACATGCCTCACTAGTAATACTAAACTGAATGGAAAAGTTTAGGTATTACAGTAATAAGCTGGGCATCTCATGGATTTATATACAGTGTAAATAGAACCCGATAATAAAGCTGTCATCTAGACACCTAAATTCTTATCTTTCCTGTGACCCAGCACCTTAAAGTTGTTTTTTTCAAAAAGTATCACATGGTTGTTTGGAACTGGTAAAGACATCCTTTTCATGCTACTTCACTGGATGTTACACAGGCCATATTCCTTCCTCATAGATTTGAAATGGGTTTTCTTTTCAGTCCTGCTACACTGTTTCTACCTTTTTTTTTTCTTTGGATACATCAGATACAAACTTATTTCCACTTATTCTCAATTTTTTTTTCAGGGCTAATTGTATATTCAGACATAAAATCTCTTCTTTCTAAAAGCTCTGAAAAGTATTTGAAATCTCTGCAGAAAACAGATGGTCAGTGCCAGCAGAATAAGAGACCAAGAGGCATCACCGGCCTGATCCACAGTAACTTAGTGAAGGAGGACTACAATACCTTGAACATGTGTGGGGCAATGGAAAGTGACAGGTACTGCTCATTACCCACCTACTGAATCCTGAGCACAGTGTTCACCCTTCTGCTGGTGAAATGAGATGGGAACCCACCTTGTAAAAATATCACAGGGAAGGTTCATCCCTTCCACTTATGGCAGCCTTTCCTTAGATTGTCGTGTGTATGACTACAGGACTGCAAACAGCAGCAAGAAGATAAAACAAGCAGTGGGAATCTGGCATAACATTTATCTCAAATACCCTTGGGTGAGATGCAGTTTGCAGAAGTGTTACCAGGGGAATCATATTGAAATTGGTCTGTGTAGATGAGATCTGATTAATACAAACATTAATTCATCCTTTACTTCAAGACTACTGTATGAATGAAATGTTTTAGGTAGCAAAATGTAATATTTACCTTGATTAAGTAATAACAAAACCAGTTCACTGATGCCCACTTGTAAAGCATAGCAAAACACAGTTTGGAGCTATGTAATGATCTTTAAATGTGTGCAATATACTAAAGCAGAATTTGTTACTGCCTTGCAGAATTGTGTCTTAACCCATGTATAAAAGATTCTCCATGAAGAAAAATATTTTCCTGGAGGCTATAGACTGCATGTTGTTTAGTGAATTAGCTTTCAGTGAACACTTTGCGCATTGTGTTCATCATTGCCATTACTCTGCTTTCCTGATAAGAATATAGAACATTTTCCTAGTTTTTACTCATCAAAACAGTATTAGTAGAGATATGGCCCTTGTACCAGATGCACCTGATAGCAAAATTCCTTCTTTCTACAGTGTGCTCCTGTTTCTGTTGTCTGGATGCATCTCAGGGCTGTCTCCTATCTTTGCTTTTAGGAAGGGGTCAAAGAGACAAAATGTGGCGTTAGAAACTGCTCTCATTTCATAGAATTACAGAATTTTTAGGGTTGAAAAAGATCTTCAATATCTTCTAGTCCAGCTGTAAACCTAACACTGTCAAGTCCACCTCTAAATTATGGCCCTAAGTGCCACATCTATCCATCTTTTAAATATCTCTAGGGATGGCGACTTGACCTCTTCCCTGGGCAGCCTGTTCCAATGCTTGATGATCCTTTTGTGAAGTAATTTCTCCTCATATTCAGCCCAGGCCATCCTTGGAACAACTTGAGCCTCTTTTCTCCTGTCACTTGTTACGTGGGAGAAGAGAACACCCATCTCACTACAATCTCCTCTCAGGTAGTTGTAGACAGTGATGAGGTCCCTCCTGAGCCTCCTTTTCTCCAGGCTAAACAACCCCAGCAACCTCAGCTACTCCTCATAAGACTTGTTCTCTGGACCCTTTAGCAGCTTCATTGCCCCTCTCAGGACCTGATCTAGCACCTCAGTGTCTTTCTTGTAGTGAGGGGCCCAAAACTGAGCACAGGATTTGAGGTTCAGTCTCACCAGTGCCAAGGATAGAGGAACAGCCACCACCCTATTTCTGCTTCCCACACTATTTCTGACAGAAGCCAGGATGACACTGGCCTTCTTGGCCACCTGGGCACACTGCTGGCTCAAGTTTATCTCTGTCAACAAGCACCCCTAGGTCCTTTTCCACTGGCCAGCTTTCCAGGTCTCTGCAGCAGTTTGTCTGCTGTGACCAGTCCTGTATCTGTCATGTGAAAAGCAATGCTTCCTTTTAACATACGCCAGATGTGCATTTTGCAACATCCATGACCTGCAAGGATAAATACAGCAGCTAGCTGCTCTGACTGCTTCCCCACGTCACAGTCCCATGACTGATGCTGCCACACAGAAAGGATGTGACTGTACTTTGACTGGGTAGTGGATGTGCAAATAATCGTGACAAGAGAGGGGGATGCATCTTCCAGTGCAGCAGAAATAGATCTATGGCCACCCTCTGGCTGCAAGTGTAGGTGTCACTTCCCTCCTCTGCACATTTTTGATAAGTTGAAATAGAATTGCATACCATAAATTATCTTCAACAATCCATATTTCCTCAGCCATACCTTTTTGCAGTGGTTTCTGTTGCTTAGAAAAGGAGAATAAATTAACAGGCATGAGGGGTTTACCTCTGATTGGAGTCTTTGGCTATCTGTCTATTATCAAAACTTCACAGGAAAACTGCTGGTTTTCACCCTTCTGAGGAAATCTTTTCCACTTAAGCTCATGACTCTGCTTTGCCTCTTTGTATCTTGGCAGAAAGTGCTCCCCAACCTGAAGCTTTGCTAAACATGCTTGGAGACGCCTGCAAAAATACTTGTTGAGTGTTTTTCTGCCAATAGTAAAAGCAAAGAAAAACTTCTGTGGTAAGTCTGAATCTTCAGCTTCTGCATAGAAGACTGAAAACAAAAAACTGCAAGAAAACAAGTCTGATGCCACCTAAATAAAATTTAAAGAGAAGGTGGTGTTAACAACATGATTTTGCTTAAAATCCCCAAAGGAATTCTGAGACAGAGATTGTGATCAGTGAAGTCAGAAGAGCCCATAAATCTGGTGGATGAAATAGGCTTCAATCTGTGGCAAAGGTAGGTTTTCTCCAAAGACAGTTTGACTTTCTGAATTCCCAGCAACAAAACTCTCTGAATGAAGGGAGAAGGAGGGAAAAAAAAAAAAAAAAGGAACAGATTTCTTAAACACAATGGGAGAGCTGGGAGCTGGGTGATGTGCTGAGGCATTCCTATCCTGTCCAGTACATGTATTCTCCAACCTTGACAACAAAATGTCAGATCCCTCCACTAATCTAGCCATCTGTCTCCAGATCAACTTATCATAGGTCTTAACAAGCATAGTATGACACTGTTGATAAGAAGCCAGAATTCAATGTAGCTTTGCACTCATTGGCACTCATAGCACTTTGCTGTAGACATGCAGAAGACTGAGACAACTGTACTGGGTACGCAGATGTTAATGGCACTCTCCCTGTTGCTCACATTAGGGCTGATTTTAAGCATCCAGAAGTGATGCTGTAGACTTTGCACTTGAACTCAGTCAATATCTGTGTAAGAAACTACTAATTGCTCCAGAACTTGTCAGACCTTAAGCAGAAGTAATAGGTCTGCTACTGAAGAGAAAAATGTGTGGTGGCTTTTTGTTTTGTTTTGTTTTGTTTTGTTTTTTTTTCCTTTTTCCAAAATCACTTTTTAAAAGTATGTAGCATGATGCAGGAAATTAAAAATCTTAAGGCCAATGCTCTGACTCCTTTTAATGTAGAAATGGAACGATTAAATTCAATATTCTTGGAAATTTTGCCTGAATCCTTTGAAGAAGGTATATTTTCCTTTTTTTACAGGATATTATCAATTCAGGATATTATACAGAAAGATCCTTTGTGTGGAAAAAAAAATCATCTGCTTAAATAGCTTTGTAGCTTGAATATTTATATTTATGAGCGGATATATATAAATATTTTTATACATATATAAAATATCATAGTAAACAGTGTGTCCCAAGCAATCCCAATATAGCACCTCTTTTATGTGGCAATAGCAAGGCTCAGGTATATTCATTCCCATTTTGCACATCCTTCAAAGGTGACTAGATGGCTTGCCCATTTTTGATAACCTGTCCAACTCACTGAATTTGCAACACATGGGACTGCAGAAGAGATGCTTTAATGTGAAGATTTTTTATTCAGAGGGCATGAGAAATGAAGAAAGGGAAAAACAGAAAGGAAAGAGGGAGGGTAAGCAATGGTGCATGGGGGAAAGGGGTGTGTCTGGGGTGTGAGAAAAGGTTGTTTGGGTTTAGAGAGACATTCTGTGAACAGGAAAAATATTATTCTGAATAGAGGAACTGGCAAAACAGAGGTTTGGAAATTTGGTCCAGGAAAAAAAGTCACATTGAGTTCAAAGAGGAAGGATGAAGTAATTTTGAGAGACTCCTGAAAGACTCATCTTTGCTAGGGAAAATATGTTATTTTTAATAAACATTCAAATTTTCATGTAATGCAAGTTGCATCTTGTTTCTAAACGCAAACTGGTCAAATGTTTAGTGGTGGCACCAAAGTCTCACTGGCTGCAAGTTACAACTTATGCAGCCTTTTTTTTTTCTGTTCAGACGGCGTCCTGACCTGGTTTAACTATTGCTCTCACTGATTGTTATACCCCTTTTAGGATTTTAACCCACATCAGCTAAGGTTCAAGTAAACTCAGGTGGAAACTGTGTTTTAACTCCTGTTCTTGACGCACTCCCAACGTACTGCAGACACGTCAGGACACTTTACCGAAGGGCCATCTCCACCCCCCTGCGTTGCTGCAGGGTATACACCGGCACAGTCCCTAATGAGCCACAAGGCGTGCCTGTAAACCCCTGGTATCTGAACTCCACTGCAAAGCTCGTCCCGTGTTCCTGTCGGGATGTTTCCTCCTCCTGCGACGCTCGGGAGAGACGGAGCTTCTTGCTGCCACCTATTGATACCGCGGCGGAAGGGCCGGCGGGCGCCGCGCCCGG
The DNA here is from genome assembly GCA_035583185.1 of Anabacerthia variegaticeps. Taxonomy (NCBI): domain Eukaryota; kingdom Metazoa; phylum Chordata; class Aves; order Passeriformes; family Furnariidae; genus Anabacerthia; species Anabacerthia variegaticeps. Next base: position 47,726,260 of record JAWWEW010000131.1, read on the forward strand.
GAGAGCGCCTCGGCCGTCCCGCCTCGGACCGCCTTTCCTCTCTGCGTGTATACAGAGGTAATGAGGCGGGGTCATCTTCACTGACTGAATAACCCGAACATGGTTTGAAATTGATGCAGCGCGAGCATAACCAAATCTCAGCCCCGGGTCACCGGGTATGAGAGTTCAGGTGCCCCAGAGATGCAGAGGGAAGGGGGAAAGGGCCCTGGGGCTTCCACCAGAATAAATTTCGCAGCAAATTGCAATAAGAGTCAAAAGAACTGACACAAACATCATAATGCTTGTAAAGCAATGATTGTTAGATCGTTCGGGAGCATGAAAATCCCTTGCCAGGGCTCTGCAAAAGGCACATGACCAAAGGCTCAACCAGATCAAGTGAAGAGGATGGTGCATAGGAGTAGTGACACAGCCAGTCACAAGGCAGTGTAAAAGGAACCTCTTCATGACAGCACATCGCCCTGGGAGTTAAGCAGGGATGTGTAAGATTGTGCCAGGCTCTGCATCTTTACTGACCATGGATGGACTCTGAAAAGTGGAAGGGAAACATGGGACCAGAGGTCTTTAATATTGGATATTCACTTCAATAGACGGGGAAACTGAGTCAAAAGACTCAGAATGCCTGAGCTGTGGAAGTATGTGCTTTTCTTTTTGTGCAAATACATCTGTGATTTATTGGTGTTTAATTTCCTGAATTAATGTCAATTCTTTTTCCGTAAAACTTTTTTTCATACAATGGCTTTCACACACAGGAAAATTCTGTCTGCAGGAGGTTTCTGTCATTTTTCCTTACATTTCAGGGAATGGCTACAAGCAGTTGCCTCTTATGAGTAGAAGGAATCAATAGATATTTGATCCTTACTATCTTTGTTTACCCATTAAGAGTAAAGTGCCACCAAACTAAATTCAAAGATGTCATACAAACAGGATAGGCGAATTTCTTGCTATTAATTTAACAGTCATATGAAAATGTTAAAATTAGGAAGATAATATACAATAGCTGAAAGGAAAAAATCTACCCCCAAAAAAATAACCTAAACCCAACACTCTGAGGAGTATTTGAACCAAGTGTAGTTTTCTGTCTTACAGAGCTTTTTAATACTTTTCTTGTTGTTGTTAACGTAATTAAGTGTAATTAAAAGATTTTCAGCAACTGCAGTCTGCATCTGGAAAGGTAGAATATTAAGGCCATTTTAATTTTTTCACAAGTTATTGGAGTAGAGGAATATTGGATATTGCACAGATTGTCTTCATGTTGTGTTTATTATCAATAGAGAACGTCTGTAGGGAAAAAAACCTCTCTCTCAGAAATAACCCAGGCTTTATTTCTGGTAAGATAGAATTAATAGAGAAGAGTAAGAGTATTAGTGTCTCCTTATTAGGATCACATGATTCCTCAAAGGCTGTAATCTCCCCCTCAGGAGATGCATAAGTGCTCCACTGTACCAACCTAGCTGCTGAAGTGAACATGCAACCAAAACATAGTTGCTACTGTTCATGATGAGTAACCTAGTCTGTGTGTCTGTCTGACCTCACAGAGCCCCAGCATTGGAAATTCTGGCCCCCAGAAAGAGCACAGCCTTTGAGTCAGTGTTGCTGCTCTCACCAAAGGGTGTGAGTGTTCTTTCGTAAACATGGAAGGGTGCAGTTTTGATTGGATGATAGAAAACCAGGCCTGGTGGCAACTTCAGCAAATGCCTTAGGTCATCATTTGCTGGCTGTGCTCACACTTACATACTTTCCCTGCAGACTCATGCTGTTGGTGATTTGGCCCATTCTCCTGCACCAAATGTGTAGGCATGATGTGTCCTCCTTACTAGGAAATACCTAGGCTGCATCTGATGAGGTAAAAGGGCAAACTGATGCTGAGGTGCCTCCTTTCTTACTGGCATTCTGAGCCCAGCATTAGTAAATTACTCTTGATGGTCTGCCTCTCACTGTCCACTCACAGTGTCACCTCTGCCATCTGCCCCCACAATTTTCATAGCTCCTCATTTGAGTGAGTCAACCCTTTTCACTTGGTTCCCTTTGATTCAAATCAGGTTGACAAGCAGCTGTTATACAATAATTAAGAGAAGTAAAATATTTAAGACTGCTTTTTCATTAGCTTTTTCAGTTAAACTCTGCTAAGCTCCTTCCCGAGAGTGAACTTTTTCTGGGAAGCAGGGAGAAAGAATGAAACATGGAAAAGAGACCATATGTTCTTTAAAAAGTATGCTCTAGGGGATATCAGTGAGAACCCAAAGGTTTGGAAACCACACTGGGGAGCACAACAGAATGGAAAAGTTGTGCTGAGAGAACTGAGGAGGTTTCACAAAATAAATATCATAGGGACAATGTCAAATTGTTTTTTTTTCATAGGGCATTTTTCCACTGACCATCTATAAATGAGCCTTAGGAGCAATGTCAAGACAATAACGTTTAATGTTGGCATTATATGTTCTTGCTAGTATCTGTATTTCCTTTGTATTTGGTGTTGTTGAGGTCACTGAAAGAATGCTACATTCAGTTCTGAAGTCTGCAATTTAAAAAAAAAGGTGTTGGAGAAGAGTCAGAAAAGAAAAAAAGAGTGAGGGAACGACTAGAAAATAGGCCTTTAATAAGTTCCTAAGGACTCTCAGTCTGTTTAACTTACCGAGGAGGAATTTAAGTGCTGAAAATTCCATTTATAACAGAGAGAACAAATCTTGATAAGAGATGTTCAGTATCTGACCTGTGAAAGAAGGAATATTCAAACTTGAAATAAGTGAAACTTATTAAAACTGACCACCAATTGCAATGGCATGTCATAGTGGAGTAGGTTCCTTAGCTCTGCCAAGTTTCTAGTGATGTTTGGACACTCTTCTAGATAGTGTGTTTGTGTTTTGTGTTTCTTTAATTTGTCCTTTTTGTTTGTTTGTTTTTACTATTAACATTCCCTATCAGCATTTTAATGTTAGTTCTAAATGTTGAGCAGATCTTATCAAGGTATTGTATCAGTGCTATTTCAAGATATCAGAAGGTGGTACTGCCCTACTGCTGTGTGTTGTCTGCTGGATTTGCAGAAACTTCTAATAGCTTTTGGTGGACTTAATTCAAATTTTTTTAGACGAGGCACTATATTGCCTGACCATACAAGCATCGTAGATTTACAGCACTGGAATCTCTGAGAATTACAGGACTAGAAATTTTACTTCTAAAATAATTGAGGGTGCTTAGATCTACTACTACTGGAGAAGCAGTATTTGACATTCTTGTGTGTATCTTCATGTTTTTCATTTGATCTTCTTTTATCAGTATAGTTTCTAAGTAGCTCACCCTTACAACCGGTTATTTCATCTTCTGTAAATCCCTGAGATATGGAGGGAGTGATCAGTGTTGTGTAACAGGCTATTCCAGATAAGAACTACTTTGTGCCTGATGAGTTTTATCTGAAGTCAGTGCAGGGAGCAGAGGACAGGTCATAAAAATATATATTCAGTGGTGCTAATGCAGTGGAGATGTAATTGCTTTCACCTCTGGAGTAGGAAAGCTCTTGGGGCATCTTTTGAATGTTAGCTCAATTCTTATACCATCTTTTAGGGGATCTATTTTATCTATTTATGAGAGTGAAGAGCTATCTTTATTTTCCTCTCTGCAGTAGCCATGACATGGAGAAGGCAAATCTAAATCAAATTTGCTTGTAGCAGAACTTTGCACAAAATGAGAGGAAAAACATTCACTGTAAGACAAATTCTTGGAACACGACCAGAAACATTCTACTTTGGTTATTTAGCATTTTAAATTATTCTTTATCTTTCTCAATTACATGATCTCAGAGAAAAATATTTTCAAGTCTGAATTTATCCCAAATGTACAGATAACCTTCATTTGCTATACAAAATTCGGGTTGTGTTTCTGTTTTACATTTAAAAAAACCTATTTATTTGTCAGGGTATCTATTTTTCAAAACATAGATGATTCTTAAGCAGTCTTTAACTACAATTAAAAACAACCTCTCAATAATTTAATGACATTACATTAGCATATATAGTATATTACCATTATGTAGACAAGGTTTCATGCAATTATATGAAAGCTGGAAGGCTTGCTTTTTAGGATAAACATATCTGCAGGTAAACTTGTAAAGTAAGTGAGATCATTTGATGTTTCAGTGACAAGAGAAATCTTTCTGTTTCGGTATAACATAGGTTACACTGTTTTTTATATGTATCACAAATACATTTCTACAGTTAATACTTGAATTTTTTTGCCTTCTTTTTTTGGCCAAAAAGATGGGTATGAGAAAGCCATATGAGCTTTCAGTTAATAAATTACACCATAAGCATCACTTCTGTTTTTGTGGTTATCTGCTCAGTATATTGATTTTATACATGCATATCCCCTTCTAAAGCATAAGCATGAGTTCATTTTTTTCACAAGTTATTTCTGTAATTTGCTGCTACTTTTACAAAAGTGATGTGTCCTGTATAGCAAGAAGACACTCTTGTATTGTTTGTGTATTGACCAAAAAATTTTTAGATGTATAACTTTTTTTAGAGTGGTTATAATGAAACTCCTACCTAATGTTCCATACTTGGTATGACTCATAGTACCACATTGTGTACATCTTTGTGTTTCTTTAAAAACCGTGTTTGAAAAAGTACAGGATGTGAAACAATGCAAAATTTACAAAGCTTCCTTCTAGAATAATTTGCATTCCTTTAGGTTGAGTACACTTGGGTTCAGAGCTGAGAGGGTGGGCTACCCTTTGTTTCTGTTGGTAAAAAATAGATTACAAATTGATTTGCTTGTTTTGTTCAAGTATTTCATGTCAATGAGAAAGCAATCAAAATGAAAAATACATGAGAAACTGCTCTTTTTGTGTTAATGGCATGAAAGTCACAGGAAATTTTCTCACAAGAAAGTGTAAAGGCAAAATCAGGATGAAAATAGTGGTAATTATATGAACAAAATCACTTTTAGCATGAATATTGAAGGCTCTTGATTGATTGTATACTTGCAGAACATAGCACATTTTGTATTTACTATTGATTCTTTGATTACTATTTATCACCTATAAAGAATATGAAAACCAGAATGAACACTGTCACCTATGACAAACTAAAGGCAAAAAATTAGCTCAGGAAAACACGTCTCTTTTATGCAGGAAAGACTGATTTATTTATCTTTTTCCTCACAATTTTTGCCTTCTGTGTGTATCTGTGTGTGCACGACTCATGCAGCAAACCAAAAGGATAAGATTAAGAGGGTGGTATGTCTCAGAGAGGCTATTTGAATTATTTTAAGATTATTAAGCAGATGTTCACAGTCCACAGAAAATGGACAAGCTATTCATCTGTAGGGTTGGAAAATTAGGTTCATCACCATAAAAATGGGTATACTTTATGTGTCTGGTTTCATTGCTTGTGATGCAAAGGTTCTAAAATACTTCCTGAGTTATTGTTATGTCACTTTAACATAATTCAGCAGAACTATTACATGTGACTTATGAATTGAGTGACTTGCTCATTTATGATCATTTCATTGTTCATAAAATGTACAATTTTTTACTGTGTTCTCTAAATTGCTTTCTATTGAGCTTAGAGTTTGAATGTTTTTTATCTTCTTCAAACACCAACCCTTAATGTTGAGACCAATAGCGTTCCATGCCAAGTAAATACCTTTTCAAAACCAGATGCGTGTCATGGAAAGACAATGCTGGGAAGACACAAAGGTACTGGGGCTCTAAGGGAATTATCACCATTAGTCCCAGGAACATGTGATACAAGAGCTCACAGTTACCTGATTTTAGGCAGGCAGCAGAGCCAAACAGCTTGCCTCCTTTTCACATTCTGTGCCTTTGCAACACACATGCCACAAAATGAAGTACTTCCTTACATTCTGAGATGTTTTTCTACATGGCAATACTTCCTTTCTTTGTAAAAGTAAAGTTGATGTGAAAGTTTTTTCTTCTGTTACAGCCATTTATGCTGACAGAGTTGCCTTGAGAGAATATAAGTCTTTTATACACAAATGTCAGATCTGTCCCAGTAATTTCAGTTACTGTCTGTCAGACAGGAGTCATTAAGTGCTCCAGAAATCTGAGAGCAAACTATGAGAAGTGTTCTTTATATCCTTTCTGATTATAAGGATGCATATTGCCTTCATGTGTGTTGTATGGGTTAGCAAAACAGCAGAGGTTCAGAGGAAACGTGCTTTGTTGGTAAGTTTTAGGTGAAACACGTACTTCGATCTTTGCTGTTGGTGTCCTGCCTCTCATTTGTGTTGAGGTGAAATGAAGCTCCCAAGAGGTCTCTGATTGCCTAATGCTGGAAGAGGCCACTTCTGCTTCGTGCCAGGTGACATCAATACTTTTGGGGTGGTCTGTGTTTTCTTTCCTCAGGTGTGTCTCTGTGGAAAACCCAATTTAGGAAACAGCATGCAGCTTCTTTGTAGAGACTGGTCCAAAGAGCTGTGAGTACATCTGTGATGAAACACACCACCCTGAGACACTTTTAAACTCTTAGCAAGACTTGGAGAATGGTGAGTTACACTGGGTAACAATCCATTCTACTTAAAGGAGAGCTAATTTTTTATATTGGGTAAGTAATGGAAAGCAAATGATAAACACGGTAAAATATAATTTTAGAGATGGCTGATGAAATTGTTTTAAGAATAATGAAATATCCACAATTACTTTGGTTAAAAATCATGCAAAGATTCTTTGATATATCTGAGGAATAAAAGAGCTTCATTTAGAGATAGAGCTATTATTAAATGTTGATTATAAATAATGATGTGGAGGCAAGTGGTTTGAGACCCAGCCCTGTTCTGAAGCAGGGTAATAGCTCCATCATATATGGTGTGGTAGGTACGTTGCCAGTTGTAGCAAAGGGAGCTATGAGACACTTATCTGCTAAAAGTAAACATTTTTAAATCTACACATTTTGACAGCATATACTCAGACTTTTAAAAGGACTATTTTTGTACCCCAAACTACCTTTCTTCACCCACAAACCCATGAGGGATGTTAAAACAATACAGCTGGGTAATATTAAAAAAAAACAACCTCCACCAAACCAACCAACACCTCCTTCTCAAACCCAGCATTCAGGAATATCTGTGACCTAACTGAGAAGAAAGCAAAACATACAATTGCTGAGAATATTATCCCATTTTCCACCAATGGACCACCAAGCCAGAAAGCATTCTCTTCTCCACTCCTATCTCAATCAAAATCCAGGAGATGTACGCTGAAGTTAGAAATCTCCAATTTCAAAGAGGCTTCATATAAGGAAGCCTCAGTGTTTCAAGAGTAGCACTGAAGAATGACATTGCACCAATTTCTGACATCTTAAAATAGAGGCAAAATGTTTCCTACAATGATTTTACATATTCTAATTTTTTTTTTTTTTAAGTATGCCCACGTAAAATGATATCTCACATAGCACTTTTTTAACATTTGCAGCTGCTTTACACAAGAGAGGCTGGACATGAGCCAGCAATGTGCACTTGCAGGCCAGAAAGCCAACTGTGTTCTGGGCTGCATCAAAAGCAGGATGGCCAACAGGGCAAGGGAGGTGATTCTACTCCTCTCTGCTCTGGTGAGATTCTCCCTTGAATACTGCATCCAGCTCTGGGTTCCTCAGCAGAAGAAAGACATTGATCTGTTGGAATGATTCCAGAAGTGGGCCACCAGTATGATTAGAGGGATAGAGCACCTCCTTTGTGAGCAAAGGCTGAGATGATTTGGATTGTTCAGCATGGAGAAGAGAAGACTTTGAGGTTACCTAATTGTGGCCTTCCAGTACCTTAAAGGAGCCTAAAAGAAAGATAGAGAGGGATTTTTACAAGGGTGTGTAGTGACAGAACAAGATGGAATGGCTCCAAACCGAAGGAGGGAAGACTTAGATGAGCTATTAGGAAGAAATATTTTTATCCAGAGGGTATCAAGGCACTGGAACAGTTTTTCCAGAGAAGTTGTGAATGCCCTGTCCGTGGAAATGTTTGAGGCCAGGCTGGATGGGGTTTTGAGCAACCTGGTCTAGTGGAAAGTTTCCCTGCCCATGGCAGGGGAGTTGAAACCAGATGACCTTGAAGGTCCCTTCCAACTCAAACCATTCTACAATTCAATGAAAACAGTCAGTATAACTGAATCACCTGCTTTAGCTGAATCTCCAAAATCATCTCATTCCCAAGGAGGCTGTGGAGGAATTTACACTTATTTATTTATTAATTCACTTATTACTTTATTCATTTGAACATTCAGATTTTGGTCAGATGATAGGGTAAGTTAGGAAATCTGTATTCCCTAGGTTTGGTTCGCAGGAGATTTATCTTGAAAGTTAAGGTCATGGGGCTTCTATAGATGACTTTTGGATGTTTCATTATTTCCTTGCCTTGGATGTTGGTCTCTTGTTGTCTGTAAAAAATCAGTTTATGTATTCATCTAAGAAGTATAAAACTTCTGCATAAATCGAGTGACAGCACTCTTTATAGGTGTGTCTGCAGGAAATTACAATGATCCATGACTGTGGTTACCCAAGATTTAAACACTCATGCATCACTGTGAATTTTTAGATTTACTTGTATCCTACCATGCAAGTCAAAAGAAATGAAAAATGTGTGCATTTTGTTGTTCAGTAAGCTGTAGATCAGCAGTGATATGAAGGCCAGACTCTAAATATAGATAATATAGTGACTTTCTCTTTGTTTAAACTCTGTAAATATAGTATGAAATTGGAGTTTTCTTTCTGTCTTTTGTTTAGTCACTTACCTTTTTATTATTTGGCTGCTTTCTACCCCCATTTCATTCTTCACCATTGCCAGAGAGTGCTGTATAGATAACTAGACCAAAATTGCTGCTGGTAAGAAAGGATGTTCTTTCAAATACTCCTGTTAATATTCTCTGAGAGCAAAGAAAAGTGACTTCCTGAAACAAATTACTTTGAGATTTTTGACATTTTGTAGAAAAAAATCAGTATTGAATCATCTTAGACCCTAAGGGCTCAGTCTTAGCTGTAGTGTATGAGGGGAAGAACATTTGGAAGTATTTATTGTTTGAGAGAAAAAAATAAAAAGAAAAAAAGAAAAAAGGAAAAGTGGTGATCTAGTGCAAGAGAAGAAAACATGAATCGTGGTGGTTTGGTTTTTCTTTTCCTCAATCTAGTATGAAATAAGAGCAACCAGACAGTCTTATTGTTAGAGTCTTTGGATTAACCTGAGTGCCTTGATTCTAGGTAGTTCTATAAAAATTACTATGGCTTGAAGAATGTGTAGAAACACTCCATGAGTATTTATGTAACTCATTTGACGCAGGATGGAAAGCTGTCCCAGAATGACTTCACATCAATTACTGCTATTGAGACATTGTTCCAGTTAAGAAAGGTGTATTAAAAAAAATGGGCTTGTCATTATAACAAAATATTGTCCATTCTCTTTACTTTCAATCCTCAGTAAAGTATGTTAAATTTATTTTTTTTCTGTTGAAGATGGCATCTGACATACTAAATTATGCAACTAATCTTTCTGTGGTATGATTGTTTTAAAAAAATAAATCTGCTAATTGTATACAAGCTACTTTACCTTGCATGCCTGCTTCAGATATATTTTAATTTAGGTACAGCTAGGGATAAAAGCTTGGCTACACAAACTCTAATTGATTGATGCATGAATTTGTATTCCTGGATCACAGGGCAGTTAATTACTAAACCCAAAAGTCCTGCCTAATCTGAATCTGAGAGTCTAAAACATGTTGTGACAGCAAGGCCTGCCCTCTGCTGTGTCTCAGGGTGTGGCTGGAGCTGTCAGGTATACAGACACGGTCCAGGGAGTTGGAGACCCTGCAGAAACATGTACGCTCTAACGGGAAGAGAAAGAAATAAATTTTTCAGTCATTTTCAAAGAAACCTAAGAAAGGAGGGAAGCTAGGGCTAGTCTGAAACAATTTTTCGTCTGTGAAATATACAGCATGCTTTGTGCTTCAGTGGCTTTGGTAATAAACAGTGTTTGTGCTTAATTATTTATTTAGGTATTTATTTTTAAATACTACATAAAATCATCTTTTATGATACCAATACTACTGCCTGTGAGGTTGACAGGAAGGATACTTCCATTTATCATAGTAAAAGAACTGCTTTAGTAATTTTTGATGCAGAAGCCTGTATGATTAAAGTCCCAATACAATGATATTAGTGGAATGAACCTGGATTTGGGGCTCTTAAATGAGGGGACCCCATTCTGCAAAGTGATTCTTTTAATGAGAAGACCTCATGGTTGACAAAATGGCTTCTCTTGTGAAACTCAGGTGCAGTTAGGGGAACTTGACTGTACTGAGCTCCATCAAAAGACTGCCTGGTATTATTAACCAGCAGATTTAATTTTAAATAAAATATCTGTTATAAATGTTTTTTTCATCTTCTCTACTTTTAAACACCGAAAAAAGAATCCAGAGGAAAGATATGCCAAACTAACATTAAGAGCCTGACTAAATTTTGGAGATGCAGAGGTAGGACTCAACCAAACAAGTCTTATGTTTATGCTGTGGTATTGTACCTTGTTTAGTTTGCAAGGTTCTTCTTCTGATAGACTGTAACAGCTGCCAAAGCACACCTTTAATGAATAAGGGCTGGTTTAGCCTTGACTGTAAATGATTCTTACTTTATGCTCCCCTGCATCAGCTATATCCTTGAGATGCATCCTTTCATGTAAAAGAGGTTTAGACAGCAGAATGAAAAAGATTGAACTAATAAATGTACTTGCTAACAGGAATTTAAATTTCAGGCTCAGCTGTTGTACTAGTCTTATGGTTGATGGAAAATTACACTTGATCATGATCCCTGCAGAAGTGGTTTTTGACTAAACAGAACTTTTGTATGAAAATAGGTGCTTTCCCCAGGAGGAGAGACTGACCTACAAAGGACAGCTACAGAACAAAGCACACAGATTTTCCTAGAAAAGCTATAGTGGTGTTTCCAAACTTTGACCAAAATACTTGGATTTTTATATTCTCTTCATCCTCATATATAATGCAACATTTTGTTTCACCTACAAACTGAATTCATAAATTCACTGGGAAACTGAAGAATGAAATATAAGAATGTGTATACATCATCAGAAACTAGGCAGCAAAGAATTAAGTCAGAAGGGGCTTCTGTGCGCAGTATTTCCTGCATTGCTCAGAGAGGCGGCTGGAGGGCACATCAGATTTGACAGTGAAAGTCTGGAAATGCTCTGAGTGATGAAGCTATCCATCATGAAGAAAAAGTCTTGGGTATGTTTTGTCGGTCTGACTAAGTAAGTGGCTCCAGACTATGCAACTTACTCCTGAAGGAGCTTGTTTCTGTAGATATATACAGAAAAGTCAGCTCAACCTTTCCTGGGATCTCAGGACTTGTTCATCTTCTCGGATGAGCAAGAAAATTTAGCACCTCCGTGATGCTGAACAGGGTTTGACCCAGCAAATCATCTTGAGTGCAAGGGCCATTTGAGTATTGAAATGGGGCTATGCTTAGACTCATAGTCTTTTTGCCTTATCTGCTTTCCCATCAGAGATTTTTCTGGGAAGTTATTTTAATGTTCTTGAAGTCAGCCCCATCCTTCTGGCATTGTTTTATAGAAAAGGCAGTAAAAAATTTCTGTGTGTCTCTACAAATATCTGGAACTTGTCCTTTGGGAAGAATTGTAGTAATGACTTTAAAGAGTTCAAAATCAGAAGCTTGACGTTATGCTTAATGTTACTCAGGAATCATGGAATGGCACTGTTGATGTTGTAAAGATAAGTGAAACTGGCTATTTTCGGCAATGGCCCTCTTCTGCCATTTCAACTTAATAGGCAATATTTAATCCTTACTGAATTAAAGGCTTTAATTTTTTTCAGGAAAAAAAAATTATCAGCTGTTGTTTGTTCATTGTGTACAACTTAAAACTGAAAAGCCAAAGACTGGAGAGTCATTCGAGTTGACAGTAAGTGATATTTATCTGCCTCTGAGAGGCAGATTAATATAGACGATTTCATGGGGTCTCTTTTAGTCCTTCATGTTCACAGTTCCTAAATGCTGACAGCAAGAGAACATTCAATCAGTTCAACATGAAGCTGAGTAAAAAATACATGCAAATTTTTTGCAATGCATAATTAACCTGTATCATGCATTGCCCCAAGATATTGAAAAGAGATGCTAAACAGGAACCCACAAAGTCTTAAACTTTTGTATGTCTCTTTACAATATTTACAGTTGCATTAGAAGTGGGAATTATACAAGGGATATAAACATTCGTACTTCTACTTGTTTATAGAATAGGAAGATGAAATGAAATTGTTTAGTTTCAAATTTTCATATTTTAGAAAACCATACATCATTCTATACGAGACAAATGCTCAAGGTCTGTGTGCCAAATTCTGTGCTCTTTAACTGAGTGATGGCTTTTGCCTGACAAAGGCCTGTGGAATTCAGCCCAGTTATGTTACATCTTTTTTTGTGTGAGTCTTTTTTCATGCAGTGTTGTGTGCTGCAAATTAGGATGCAGTAGTATGACAATGCAAGTCCTAAATAATTCATCTGTTTTTATGAGTAGGAAATTATATCTCTCGCCCATCATTAACCAGCAAACAGTTGCTCCTGTTTGATATTCTGTTTACAGCTGAAGAGTTTGACACATCTTTAAACATTTTATTGTTTTGGGTTTAAAAGACTGTGTTGCTGACAGAGCAGTTGCACAGCTGGCTGGCCGGCTGTACTTTGAGCACTAATGTAGTTGGAGTACAGATGTGGTGAAGTAAATAATGAAAAATATACTAACTTTTAAGGTTAGTCTTATTTCTGATAGAATGAAGAACATGTTTCCATAAGTTTAGGAAGACAGATTTGTATTGCTGTGATAATGAAACAATATGAGGGGTTCACGTAAGATGAACTGGCAGTTTTTCCCTGTGAGGAATGCTTGGAAAAATCTGTTTAGAATGTAGCTGATTTGCAGTACTGGAATGAGCAGATTTAGAGGTGACTTGTATGTACACTATTCATAACACATCTAAGTACTGCATACGCTGAGCACCAAATTCCACCAAAGATGTCAGTGCATTGCTTCTCGGTGAGACTCTTTGCATTAAGGAAAATACACACTGCTGAGAGAAGGATTATTTTTGTTGGAGGGAAAAAGTGTAGACAAACTGGATGGGTGAAGAATAGATTCTTCAGTCCAGGGCTTATTTTAAAGAAAAAAAGGAGTCAGCTGTTTCTTAATATACTATAACAAAATATACAATCTGTTTTAGTCTTAAATAACTTAACATTTTCTGAAGTATGTAATAATTTTGATGATTTCAATGTGTTCCCAGTGTTTAAGCAAGCTTAATTGATATACTATTTTTAAATCCCTGAGGGCTTTTGCATCAACTTACTGACTATTCCATGAATCAGACAGGGAATGTGTGAAAATACACCTAGATTTTGGAATGGAGAAGAGTTCCCCCTGTAGTTTCAAAAATGCTTCTCAGATCTTGGGAGCTGTTCTTGAGTCTAAATAACGTCCTTTAGGTTATTTGTTTATTTTTTAATTTTTTCTTTTTTTTTTTTTTTTTTTGGTAGATGATTTAAATGGAACAGAAAGACAAGGAAGTCTGTTGAAAGGATGACATATACCTCATTGTGCAGATGATGGCATATCACGAAAATGTGGCTAGAAAGCAGAGAATTGCCCTGGAGGGCTCTAAACAGGTAATAACATAAATATTTTTAAAGTGGAGAAAAACCAGAAGTTTGTGTTGCTCTTTTAAGCTTCTGTAGTAATTCAGCTGTATAAAAATATGGCTCAGCTTCAGTTGTTATTAGCCCAGAGAGAGCTGTCAATCACCTTGACTCCCTTGAACTACTCACTTCAGAGCCCATTACACTAGTTGCCAGTGTTGTTGCCTGTACTTTGGGGACCCAAACTGCTTTGGCTTGAAATTAACTTAGAACGTTTCACAATTTTTTTTTTTTATTTTCATAAAAATTTTCTTCTTCTGATTTGAGGTTGGTTGAAAGAAAAGAGAGCACTGTGCATACAAATATTAGGGTGCAAAAGGCTCTACAAAACCATGCCCAACAAAAGCTTCTCTAGCTTTCAGTTTGGGGCATTGCCTCTCTTAGCTGTACCAATATAAAATGAAATTATCTTTCACAAACAGAGCAACTACTTACTGTGAGGTGAGAGCAGAGTGAGCCAAAGAGCAGAGGAGAAAGGGAAGTTTCAGGAGGATCGCGAAAAGGGTTCAAAGTAAGGAAAAATCAAAGACTACCTCCAGGGCTGGAATACATTTTACCTATTCTATTAAACATTTTGGTTTCCTGCTGCTTGATTTCTCACCAATATCACAAAATCCCACACTGTCATTTAAGACTAGAGACTCGTCAAGAGCCTCTTTAGGCACCCATCCTTCTGCCCGTGGCTGCTGATCACAGTAGGCTTGGAAATGCTCCTCTTGCCGTAGGGATGCTGAACACATGGCTCTGGATCCCACTTTCAAAAACTGCTCAAAGAGAAATGCAACAGAAAGGAGACTTGTTTTAGTAGCTGGCATTGCAGAAGGAATGAAGGAGTTGTCATATCTTGTTAGCTATTGTAATTATAAAAATTACCAATAGCAGTCACCAGAACTCTGGTCTTCTGACTAGAATAGAAGAAAGAATCCATTGGCCTTTCATAAAAGAACCCCTGTGGGCTGGATTTGGTTCATTTTTCTATATCCTCATGCACTAAAAAAGCAATGTGCTACGTTCAGTAGTGTTTATAAAGCATTGGGATTCTAGAATGAACATAACCAGACAAAAATTGTAAGTATTTCTGAAAGACCCAACCACTTCCTTTTGAAGTGGATGGTGGTCAGTGCTTTGAAGTCACTTGAGAACCTGACATGGATAAATATTGTCATCATTAGGGTGTGAGGTACCTTTGACAGATGCAGCAAGGAGCCACCCTGAACTTAAGCTGAGATTTTCTAAACTCACATGGTGGAGATATCAGAAGGTGGGATGACTTCAGCAGTACTGCACTTCTCTGACTGACTTTGCAGGAGAGGTGGTAACCAAAGTGTAGCCAGTGACTGTATTTACATTCAAATACAAATACTTGGCCTTCATGTGTCTTACTCGCTAATACTTACTACAAGATATGTATATCTTTAAAGAACTTGGTCCATCATTTGTTTCTATTGTTCCTCTGTAGGCAAATAAGGGTTTTCTCATAGATATATGCAGTTAAAAATAAATATTAAAGTTAAAAATAAATTCACAGCATTGTGCAGTACATGATGCTATTGTTGCCTTAAGGAGGGGGGGAAAAACTTTCCAAGACAACTGTATGTGGGTAAAGTAGAGAAGAGTTCTTTTACTTGTAGAATTTTGCGGTACAGAATATAAGGGAGTATAAAAGAGTATAAAAGTATAAAAGAGTACAACCAATGTTGACAGGTAACAGATAGAAAAGACCGGTGCTAGCTTGAACTCACGGCCTCAGGAATACCATGAGAGCTCTTTTT
>JAWWEW010000131.1:47741834-47760479 GCA_035583185.1 Anabacerthia variegaticeps
TTGAATTGGAGGTCTTAAGACCCCTTACTTCATCCTTTATCATCATCTTCACGCCACTTTCCCATATTGGAGCTTCTCCAAGGTTGCTGGGCTTTGCTTTCTTGTTTTGACTAACATGATATCTAATCGTCTTAGCTCTGGTCCATGTTTCCCAGGCATGGTGTTCCAGCTATTATGTGACCCTTATGACAGCTAGCACAGGGTTAGAGGTTGCTAGCTACTCTAAATATAAGAACCTACCTAGAAGTATAAAAATCTACAAATACATGAAAACCCTAAGGCATCACTATACTCTTTCACTGTTGGAGTTACGTGGGTATATTAGTACTGACAATTCAGTGCTGTTAGCTCACTTGCATAGAGTAATTAGTGATAAAGTAATAATTGAAGTACTCAATACTGAAATATTTTTATTAGGAGAGAAGCAGGAAAATGTATCATTACTGTAGATGCTAAGAGGTTAATACTTGGAGTAGGACAGCTCTGCAGATCTTTCTGAAAAGAGAGGGAAAACTTGTCCCTAGAGGGAACAGGCAAACTCTCTAATAATTCTATTCTTTAAGTCTGCCAATGGCTATGCATAGTAAATGAAGTTAAATCAGTAAGAATTTTCCTCCTATTCAGTTGAAATAAAGCACATAACATAATAAGTACTTGACATATTGCTGGCTGAAAACTGTCCAAGAGATTTAGACCCATCTTCCTACATGTAGTAGGATTTAATAGCTTGTTCCTAAATATCTTTTTCTAGTTCATTATTTCAAAAACATGCTCTTTTCAACAACAACAAAAAA
Organism: Anabacerthia variegaticeps; assembly: GCA_035583185.1. Taxonomy (NCBI): domain Eukaryota; kingdom Metazoa; phylum Chordata; class Aves; order Passeriformes; family Furnariidae; genus Anabacerthia; species Anabacerthia variegaticeps. The sequence continues at coordinate 47,742,629 of JAWWEW010000131.1, forward strand.
TAAAAAAAAAAATTATTTGAGCTGAGATTTATAAGGAGCGTTTGTTTTGCATAAAGATACAAAGTTAGAAGAACCATTTTTTGTACAGAATTTAATAATTATTCCAGGAATGTAAGAATCTCTTTAAAAACAACTGCTTAAAATTCTTAGTTAATTATACACTCTTGTGTTTTATAATATAACTGGCTAATGTCCCAATTTTCAAGAAGGGCAAGGAGGACCCCAGAAACTACAGGCCTGTCAGTCTCACTTCAGTGCCTGGTGAAATCACAGAAGAGATTATTCTGGGAGATATTGAAAAACACCTCCAACCATCATCAACAACCATCATCAGTCATAGCCAACACGCCTTCACCAGGGGGAAGCCTTGCTTCTCGAACCTGATTTCCTTCTACCACAGGGTAACCCACCCAGCTGATCAAGAGTAGCCGGTTTTTGTAATCTCTTTGGACTTCAGCAATGCTTTTAATACTGTCTCACACAGTATCCTTCTGGACAAAATATCCAGCGCGCAGCTGGATAACTTGGGTTATAACAGTGGGTGAGCAATTGACTCACAGGTTGAAAACAAAAAGTTAGAGTGAATGGAGTGACAGACGACCTGTCACTAGTGGTGTTCTGCAGGGCTCCATCTTAGGCCCTGTGGTCTTCAATATCTCCAGTAATGACTTGGACATATAGTTCAAAGGAATACTAAGCAAGTCTGGCAACAAAACTAAATTGGGAGGAGCTGTCAATTCCCTCAAGAGCAGAGAGGCCCTGCAGAGAGACCTGGACAAATCAGAGAAATGGGCAATCAACAACCATATGAAGTTCAACAAGAACAAGTGCCGGATTCTGCACCTGAAATGGGGCAACTGTGGTTGAGTATATAGACTGGGGAAATTGGTGCTGGAGAGCAGTGCTGTGGAAAGGGACGTGGGGGATCTGTGATTGATGGCAAGTTGAATATAAGTCAGCAGTGCCCTGGCAGCCAGGAGGGCCAGCCCTGTCCTGGGGGGCATCAGGCAAAGCATCACCAGCTGGTCGAGAGAGGGGATTGTCCCGCTCTGCTCTGCATTGGGGCGGCCTCACCTTGAATATTGTGGGCAGTTTTGAGCACTGCAATGTAAGGAAGATATTAAGCTGTTAGAGAGTGTCCAAAGGAGGGCAATGAGGATGGTGAAAAATCTGAAGGGGAAACCTTATGAGGAGCAGCTGAGGTCACTTGATCTGTTCAGCCTGAATAAGAGGAGACTGGGGGGAGACCTCATTTTGGTCTTCAACATCTTTGAGAGAGGAAGCACAGAGGAAGGTACAGATTTCTTCAGTCACATGAGCACTGGCAGGACTTGAGTAAATGGCATGAGCTGAATGAGGAGGGGTTTAGGTTTTTCACCCAGAGGGTGGTTGGGCACTGGAACAGGCTCCCCAGGGAAGTGTTCTCAGCACCAAGCCTGACAGAGCTTAAGAAGTGTTTGGACGACACTCTCCGGCACATTGTGTGACTCTTGGGGAGGGTCCTGTGCAGGGCCAGGAGTTGGACTTGATGATCCTAATGCATCACTTCCAACTCAGCATATTCTATCAGATATCATGTGGGTTTTTTTCTAGTTTGAAATTCAACAACGTATCTAAATGGGCATCTATTTTAAACTAAGGCAAGTTGTGCTTTAATACTTTCTAAAACCTTATTAGTTGACTATGTCAAACTATTGAAAGAATTGGCAGAATAAGTGGAGGTAATGGTCCCTGTAAATGACCTTGAACTGTGAAGCCATAAATACACCATAGATGCCATTTTCAAAATATGACATAACGTTTTATTCTCATTATACAGCATGCATGTAATTCCAGAAGTGGTTCAAGCAGAGATGATGCATTCCCAGACTATACTAGCCTTACCATGAGAACAAAATGGGAAATAATTTATAGTTTCTTCAGCTAGAATATCTTAATTAGATATATGTGACAAACTGATTGATATGTGGAAAACTTAAGATGCTGAATCATTCCACTTACCACTTGAACTGCCAGCACTTCATATTTTTATATTTAATGTTTTCACATAAATTGGTAATGTTTTCAGTAGCCCCTGCTGAATCTCTTTAATTGGTATATGGAAGAAAAACAAAAATGTTACTTCAGGAAGAACTGATGAAGCACTATAGTTAGATTCAGGTGCAGATATTTCCATCTAGGAACAATGAAATTTGATTAATGACCATGTAATTGGACTTTGTCGTGGTGACAGTACTTGGCACGATAATGGTGCCACTACCCTAGTGATGTGTGGTACACAAAGGCTGTCCCTTGGCTGCTTTTGAAGCCCCCAGAAGAGCCATAAGGAGTTAACTTTTTCTTTCAGTTTTGCTGCTAGGTCTACAACCTCAGTCCAGTGGATATTTCCAGGCCCTTGTCTTGGCTTGTCCTAAAATATAAGGGAAAATAGAGGCACTGAATTAGTTGTAACAACAGCACAAAACTTGTGGAATGTCAGTAGAAGGGTACTAGGAATGCTGCATGTGAGTATTACATGAACAACAGGAGGAAGTGGAATTATAGTTGTTTTCTTTCTGGGCAGCAAATGTGGTAAGGAAGATGATTCAAGTGCAGTCTATAGTAGTAATTTCATGGAAACCAAGAAAATATGCCGTGTTTTGGTCTCTTCGTTCCTCAAAAACTACTGAAAGTTTTGGGAAACAAGTCACTGGAATTTTGTGTACTTGATTTTTGTACAGGAATGGCCACACATTCTTCAGCAATTTATTTCTTATATACTTTCTTGAGTTCAACCCTAGTGGAATAAATAAGTTTCCCTCAAATATATTAGCACAATTAATGATTTTCTGCTCTAGTTATGTACAAATAAGAACTCACTGACAATTTTAAGTGTGAATTTCCTCCTGCCCTAATATAATTTTAATTTAAAATGCAAGTTTCATCTCTCAGTAACTTGTTTCCTTGCCAACAGTGACTGGATCTCTCCCTTACAGCTTGTGTGTATCTGTGTATAGAAATACAATATAAGCCTTCAGTAACAAAGTAATGAAAAAATCAAAATGTGGATAGATGGCTCAAATCATACTTCACTGAATATAGATAGCTTCAGCAGTCTGCTCTTATGCAGCAGGCTTTGATTATAACTCTAATTCCTTCTTCACATAGTCTGCCTCCTATATTAATGTGTCAATTCAAGTACTCTTTACTCTTGTCCTACATTTGATTAAAAAAAGAAAAAAAAATTACATCTGGGCTACATAATTTTAGAATAGGCTCCATTAGTAATTGGTGACCTTGGTTGACCTTATTTTTTGTTTTAGAAATGTGTGTATCACATACTTGAATGAGCTAAAGACCTATTTTCTAAAAGAACATAGAGATGAGGAGAAAGGAGAGTGAGCCTAATCTGAAATCAGAGTGCAACACACAAGCGTACAGGAGTGTAGGGAGAACAGGAGGCATGCATAATACAGCAGATGTGGCTAGTGGCATGCAATATTCAAAAACTTCTCTGCAAGTAGTATGGACAGATTATCTTCACTTACGCGCACTTCCCTTCACCTTGCAATGTATTGCCTATAGGAAGCGGCATGTAGCTCAGGGTAATGATGAGACTGTATATAGGGGAAAATTTATATATGTAACTTGTGAGCCAAACCTGCACAACTGTGGTGCTCCAACATGAGAAAGGTTGCACTGGGACATATAGTCTGCTTTGCCTTTATAATTCCTGGTTTAGACCCCCGAAATCCTGAGCTTCCTATTCCAGGATGCTAATGATTGTAAAAAGTATTTTGCATACAAATGCAAATGATTGCTTTTATGGTCCTCAGAAAATAAATACTATCCACAGATGTGAAGGTGGGGAGGCACATCTTCAAAAGCTGTGAAAAACATTTTCTCTGAGGATGATTATAGACTAATGGTTAAGGGGTTTGTTTTTGTTTTCCTCCTGCAAAGAGTCTAATCAGGCTTACATGGCTTAGAAATAAGAAGTGCAAACAAATTCAAAACAGATGTCAGGTCCCAGCTTTCCTAAACATTCAGTTTCTGTTATTCATTGCTGTGATGTGTGGACTCCTCTGGGAAACAGGCCACCAAGACATGTTTCTTTACTGATGTACAGGAGACCTTCATACACAGAAAAAGTTCTGCCTTTTTCCTTTTTGAGTAACTTTAGCCTTAGCAAGAAATTAGTTCATTAATAAATGAAGAGGAGTGAATTAATTATGAATTGAAATGGCAAAGATTGAGATTCTCTGCAAAATTTCTTTGTCATATATGCACACACAAACTAGAAAAAAGATAAGGTCATACAGAAATGACTTCAAGGGAGGACAAGGGAGCAAGTGAGGAAACATTTGAAGTAGTAGAGCCTGAGGGAAGTTGCTGCTCTGAAGAATTTATGGCATTCAGTTTTGGGGTGACACTTAACCTGCCACTTGCTTAAAAATGGGAGAAAACACACCTTATTGTACTGATTAGTGAGCTGGGAGTAGAAAGGAAAGGGGTAGAGGGGGTGAGATAGTTACTGGGCTTCCATACATTTAACTTCTGCTTCAAGAAGCATAATAGAATTGGAGGGAAAAATTTCTCTCTAAACATATAAAACCATTTTGAGCAAGAAGTATTATGACTCTTATAAAAATTGTTTTTTATCAGGCATGTTTTGAATTGTTCTTTTTTTTTATTGAAAGCACAATAGAAAATTAGTGACTGTACAGACTGCAGCAGTGGATTTCATTTCAGAGTTTTATAATATCCTATGAAATCAGCTGACAAAAATTAATCACATTTACTTGAAAAAAGTAGTACTGCATGTTCCAAAAAAAGGGCTGAAAGTCTACCAGATGTATTAAAAATAACAATATGTCGAACAATGTACATATTTAATGACCTGTTTTAGGGACAAATAATTTAGCTGCCTAAGTAATATATTTTTTAGGGAAATGTTAAAGTGTATCCATGAGTTCTGAACATTCAAAGTAAATGGTAGAGAAAACACTGATTTAGAGTCAAAAGACTGGATGTGCAGGCAAAAAAATTATGAGAGTCACAATCTGGAAAGATGCCTGTTAAAATGAGTGAAAAAATTTTGCAATTACTGTAGACATGACAAAATATAACTTACCCCTCTCAAGAGTGTTCTTAAAAGGGATAGAGTGCACAGGGAAATATTGAATGAAATAAAACCTGACCAGAAACAACTTCTTTATTTTGCAATTTTTTCCTTATGGATTGTATTATTTATTATGTTAATTTCACAGGATTTAGAGAGGTTTTTTCCTAGTAGTGAAATGCCTTGAAAAAATATATTTAGGGGGAACTGAAATTTCCCTCCTCCAAACCATCTCTCTTAAGGATTTCATCATGAAATCTGTCCTTACGTGGTTACAGATGAATCAGGCTTTACTGAAGAATGAATTACCAGATACATAATCGGCTTACAGGTGAAGAAGAGCAACAGAAATAGATGGGGTGACATATGGGGAAAGATAAAATGGTGTTAAAAAATGCATAGCTTGGCTTCAGAAATGACTTCGTCTGTGATGGGCTTTGACGATAGTTTGCAGCTATTGGGAAAAGTGTGAAATAAAAAGAAGGAAATGAAATTGTGTGAAACTTAGAATATTTTTGTTTACAGCAAGATTGAATTCAGCCATATGTTTTCTATAGAGGTGGCTGTACATTCCTTTCAGCCTATACCCACTAGATTTTTCACAAGTTTGTGCTCTGTGAATAAAGAGGGTATACATATCTAATATTTCACTAGCTCTTCACCACTCATATCTCTGCCCAGATCACATCTTTATAGGATGTGGAAGTTTGTTATCTTCACTCAACAAATAGAAAGGCTTCCAGTGTGACTACAGGAGCATGTAGGTGTCCCCATGCGTGCTTGTGCTTCACCTGCAGAGCCCACTGGAAAGCCATGCCAGGGCTCTATGAACCATGGGATACTGACTTGACTAAAGTGGCTTATCAAAGCTTACTCCAGAAGTCTGTGGCAGGGCAGGGAATTGAACTAGCCTGGCTTCTCATGTCCCATGCTGATGTTAACTGTGTCATACTTTCTCCCTTTAGTTAGACCCATGGTTGTATTTGGGGCTTGGCATGATGGGAAATACTGCTGTGGTATAAAAGGAATCCTATCCCATGAATAAAAATATCACTCAATTAAGCACTTTTACAAACAGAAATGGATAAGCAGTCAGAGGTGGTAAGTAATCCTGTTCCTATGATGAAACCTCATTTTCTCCAGAAGGAACGCAGACTTTTTAGCATCTGAAAATCAGTTAATTTCATTGTGAACGCTGCATTACAACTATATGAGGCTATAGACAAAACTGAATTAATTTCAAATAGCATCTGCAGTGTGACCAAGACCTTCCCACAGCTTAACCTTCAGGCTTCCCTTCTTTCTGCTTTTTCTACTCAATTCTTGTAATTTTGTTGGTATGTGAAGCTGCTGTTTTCTTCTCAGGGGTGCCAGGTGGTCATCTTTCCTTTGTGGTGCTTTTATTCAAGCAGTTGGCTTCCTGGTAGCTGGATGTCTTTTCACATTAGTTGGCTGTTGCTTCTTAATGATTGAGTTACTGCTTTGTGTTTACCATTTTCTTTTCACAGTTCTCATCTTGTTGCTCCAGTTGACATGTCAGTAGACTCCGTGACAATATCAAGTATCTCCTTGTGTTACCTCTCTTCCTCTTGCTGCTTCTGCTTTTTGCTGTGCTGGGCATTCTGGTTCTTGTTCATCAAGATGATTGTTTGGAACAAAAATCTGCATATCCTTGCTCCTTTTATTTTTGAGTTTTTGCTGATCTATTACTTTATGTCCCGTTGTTTTGTTGGCCTCAAACTCTAGAATTTTATATAAACGGTTGGGCTATTTTGAATTTTTGTTGCATATTTATTGTACATAGTAAAGCAAAGGGTAATTCTGGGTAGGCCATGGTGGTTAAATTGCGTATGTTTTATTTGTGCAAATGCTTTGGACATTTTTATAGTTTCTGTTCCTGACCAGCTCTCTGCCAGTCTTATTGGTTAACGGTGTTAACAAAGACTTGAGACTGGACTTTATCATCTATTTCAGAAATGCAATATAGGTAACATAATTAAGCTTCTTGATAAGGAATCAAGATCTGTTTTCAAATGAAAGATATAGGTTAATTAGCATGGAATGTAGATCAGAGACACTGCACAGCAAGACTTCTGTTTTTCAAACTCTGATCTTCAGAAGTCAATGTGTGTTTTTCTGTTGACTGTGCCAATGAATGGATGGATGGTGTGTTTTTCAAAATCAGACTTTAAAGTAGCCTGCTAGCAGTGTTGAATCTTAAAGGAAAAAACTTGAAGCCAAAGCATTTACCTCAGTGTAGAGCATTAGTCATGCATTAATGGGCTTCTCTAAAATTTTCTATCTGTGTCACATTGCTTCCATTTTTGTCAAAAAGGACTCAGACTGAGCACTCTGCCTGCCCTCTGTTTGCAAGAAAGGTGTCATAAAACTGTAACTGCTTCATGTTTGCTTATAGTTATTTCTGCTTAAAGAGGCACACAATGAATATTCTTAGGCCACTAAACAGCCTTTACAGGCATTGTCTTTCTTTGTGAGGTGAAGTGATAATAAAATGGAGTGGCATCCAAAACCAGTGCAGCTGGTGGGACCTGGGTGACAAAGCCATATTTTCTTATTTGACCCTCAGTTTTGAATTAGGCACTAAGCCAGAAAGAGCCTTGTGACTTATGCTAGAAGCCAGGGTGTTTCACGTCTTGAGTCAGTGGGTACCTGGCTGTGACTTGGGCATTGGATGGTTGTATTCCTCTCACCTTTCTGTGTTCCTTCTCATGCTTCTGACTGCTTGGCTCTTCCCGTCCTATGCAGAGTAAAATGTCAGCTATGCTTTTGTGCTGTTCCAGAGCTTTACCAGGACTCAGGAGCTGTCAGAGCTGTCTGCAGTCATTTGTGTGGGAGGTGTGTGAGGGGACTTACGTATTAACTGTGCTGAAATAATTACTGTACTTGACTTGACTAATAATCAAGTGGTATTTTTTGCAAAAAAAAAAGAATTCTGGACAGGGGATAGAGGAATATTTTACTCATTAAACTCTGTACTCAATAATTCAACAAAGATGAAAATATAAAATGCTTTGATGAAAAGAAACAATTACTTCTAAAAGACGTAGGAAGCACTATTTATGAAATAGGCACCATTTGTTATGATTTTTTGTTCAAAATTTAAACTCAGAATACTGAAGTCTTTGGAGAATAAAATGTTAAGTAATTCTGCAGTCTTATATTTTTTATAGATGCTGCAGTTTCCCTGTGTTGCCATGGTAACATACTTTCTGTATAATTGCCAGGCTGCCTTACCGTGATGCAAATAAGTAAAGAAGTTGTCACATGGTGTGACTTAGGCTTATATTTGAGTGGAGATTTATTGCCCACAGAGCAGCAGTAACACCAAAGATATCTGTCACCTGCAGGATAAGGAATTACATGTCGCTGAAGTGCTGCAGAAACAAATGGCAGTGACTGTGAAGTGCTGGTCCTAGCTGTTACACAGGAGGACTAGAAGCCCTCTCTTAAGCCTGCTCCTGCTGAGCTTATGTTTTCTTATGCTTTTCTTATGCTCCATAAGTGGAGGCTCACAAGTACACCTAACACCAACCCTAAGCATGTTATTTAGGAATTCAGTTTGTCTTGAAGATACAAGAGGTCTGGAGCAAAGAGATTTGCAAAGAAAGAGTCATAGCTCTGACCAGCAGATTTTGGCCCATTCTCCAAAATGAATTAGTACTGGGATCCAAAGAACTCCTCTCAAAAAAAGGGGGAAAGGAAGGGGGAAGGGAAAATGGGGAAAACCAAAAGTGAACAGGGACATTCGAAAGTTTTCCTTACCTTCTATTTGATGAAGGCAGCGCTTACATCTTGCACACTTCTTCAGGATATTTTTGATGTGAAACACAAATACCAGTGGCTCCTGGGAATATTCCCTTGCAGGAGTACTTTTCTTGGCCAAGCTTTCAGCCCTCAGACCTTGCTGTATGGTGATGTGCTGCTCCATAAGGCAGAAAGCACAGGGACTAACATCTCAATGATGAGCCCTGGGCATTTCTGAAAAGCAATCTGAGAGTGCTTATCACCACATTCAGTTCAGGCTGAAAATAAGTTTCTTTAAATACAATTTTTAAAGCATAAATGGCAGAAAATAAATAACAAAAAAGAGAAAACCAATACCCTACCAAAAAATGCAGTTCTGCAGCAATCTTAGTAGTAGGTACTCCAAATTACCTGTTGTGGGAACACAGGAAGCAGCTCAGATGTCCCGTATATCGCTTGCTTAGAAGTTTTTGTCTCTTTTGAGTCCTCTTTGTTCCTTTGTTAAGGATGGATTCTTCTAAAGCTCCCTCTTTCACTGCTTCAGCTTCTCTGCTAGGATAGGTGTTGGTGGATTATCCTATTCTTCAGCATAGGACCTTTTTAATTGTTTGTTGTTGTTTTTTTATTTGCAATTCTTTCTGTAAGACCTTCTGCTGGTCTTTGCTAAAAGCATAGTGTCCCTAGAGTTTCTCTCATTGCTCTCAATAGACTTTCATCCTTGGTATTCTTACTTAAGGCTCTGAAGTTATGTCCTCTCTTGTGAGGCTGCTTGGACATTAGTAGAGAGCAGGATGGTTTCTCATCCTTTGCTACCAGGGGTTAGGTAGATCTTCTCCTTCCATCCAAATCCACCTCTAATTAATTAGATTTGTAGCAACCTCACACAGATATTTCCACTCTGTTCCTTAATTAGTCTTCATGCATTCTAGCTCTTTCTGCAAATTATTTTAAGGCTGTAAGAGAACTTCATCTTCCTAGATTAGGACGATTCATTGTTCATGCAAACAGAGGGTTTGTAGCTTCCTACTTATCTTTAGCTTATTTGTCAGAGACCATATATGACAAAATATTAAAAAGCTAAAAATCTGACATAAAAATTCTCATGTTTTCTGTTTGTCTGAGAAAGGTCTTGCCATTGCAATATGTGTCATTGTAAATCGTGAGGTAGCATGGCCAAATCATGACTGTTTTTTCCATACAAAAGTGATGTAGAATAAAATAATAGAAGTGCATAGTAGCAGAGCTGCTATCCATAAAACTGCAGAATATATTTAAATTGCATACTGCCCATAGCCTCACAGGATCTAAAATAGTATTTTTTCCTCCTTTTTTTGTGTGTGTGTTTGTTTGTATGTTTAGTTTTTTGTTTTGTTGTGGTTTTTTAAAGGCAAAAAGTATGGTAATTGGGTATTTCAAATCACAATTGGATTTCTAGAGTCACTTTTTGTCTTCACAGTATGGTTGGTCCTTATGCTATTATTCTTGCAGGAACAGATTATCAGCTGGAATGGCTTAATGCAAATAGCCATATCTGAGCATATCTGATAGAGATTATCTAAGAACAACTGTTATCCCTTCCTTCTGTGCAAGAACTGTGAAAACATCACTGAAAACATTCTGAACATACAAGCTGAAGTCCATAGACTTAAGCCACTGGCACTCATGGCAGGGTAATTCAATTTTTATTATTCAGGACACTCAGCTGTATCAAAATCAGATTCTTCCTTTTCACTTGTCCTAGAACTCTGACATTTAAAAAATGTTACTGTCACTGAATAAAAATGTCCGTGTCCATATTAATTCTCTATTAAGCTTACTTTAAAACTCTAGTTATTTTAGATGTAAGAGTTACAAGAAAAAAAGGTCTTTGAAGGTTCTGTACGTGCCACCATTTAATCAAGAAAATCACTGCAGTTCAGGATAGTTCTCATTATAACATTTTACACATTGCATTAAAAAGAATATGTAAGTTGTTTGAAGGAGTAATGACTTTGTTGTTGTCTTTATAGTGGCATGTTGGTCTACTACTCCTACCCAATGTTAGTAATAAAGATAATATTCTATAATTGGGATGTCGAATAAAATGCTTTTAAATGGGAACACATAAAACCACTGTGTGAAGGCAATAACCTCAATAAGGTAGACGAAAACTCGATTATATGAGCCTGTTGGGAAAAAAAAGTGTTTTGAATATAAGAGAGGAATTATAAAATACAAGCTAAATTTCTTTCCTTCCCTTTCTGATTATATTCTCTTTTGCCCTTTTTTGCATTCTCTCTATTTTGTGTTTTGTACAACCTCCACTGTTCAAATGAGCCACTGATACTCAAAAGCCCAAGGGAAAATATGAGACATTTTCAAATTATGCCAACTCTTGTTTCATCCTCAAAAGTCAAGCAAAGAAATACTCTTTTCTCCCTGCTACTGAAATAAATAAAAAAAAAAAACCAAAGCAAACCTGTCCTCGTTATTTATTTTTTTAATTTTGTGAAATCGACTTTAATTTCCATTAGTCATAGCATTGAAAATTATGAAGGAAAGCTCTGGATTTCCAGCCTGAAAATTATGCCAATAGTTTTTTAGATACCTTTTCATTGGACTTAAGTGCATGAGATCCGCTCTTAGGAACAGACACACACACACAAAATAAGTGCGTGTGTTTATCTCCCACATCACTTTGGTTCTGCCACTTTTGAGTGGAGGCAGGACAGAAACCCAGAACCTCAGGAGTTCTCACCCTGCTGTTCCTATCAAAGGGTTGTCTAGTCTTGGACGTATTACAATGACAGCTTGTTTCCATGCTTATAACCCCTTCTGCAAACCGAACAGGAAGCTATTTCTTACAAAGTCATCTCCCTGGGGTGTCCTAAGGATTAATTGCTGTAAATGTGGTTCCTGGAACACATAAAGTTCCCTATAAGTATCCATCATTAAATGTTATATCCCCTTAAGTACTTAACCACATTAGTTTTTCTTACTTAAGTAGCCCCAGTGATATCTGTTTCTATTAATTATTTTTACTATTTTCCACTATTCTTAAACACAAGCTAAATGGCTTTGTCTGTGGGAAAGCAAATTCACGAGACAGCTGCTTTCTTCTGTATTTAAAGTATATGTAGCATTGTCTTATTCCATTACTTTATTCACTTATGTTTATCTTTGTCAATGATTTTTTTACTCCAGTGATTTTCTGACTCTTATTTTCTGGATCAGGAGAAGTACTTAAAAATATTGGAAGTAAATAACCCACACAAACCAGTAGCAGAGAAATGACACAGAAGAGAATCGAGAAGCATCATACATCCTTCCAACTTGCAGAGGTCTCACAGTTTCTGTACCAGTTTGAAGAATGAGAAAGGAGGACGTGGCAATGAGGATTTCACGAAGGTATGACTTGAGCTGGCATGCAAAAAATAGGTATGTTTTTTAAACCAATTTCATTAACTTCTAATTAGTTTAGCATTTAGTTAAAAAATTGCTCAAAAGACTATTCTTAAAACTCACTTTCCATGTCTACCCTTTTCTCCTCCTTGTATTCAGTGGAGCTGCCTCCTCTCTTCATGTATAGTCTTGCATATGCAGACGTAGAATTCCTCTGTGGGGAGATGGTTCAATTTCCTGCATTTTTATGATTTCCTATTAGCATTCCTAGTATGTATATACAAAAGTGGCTAAATATAATTAATACATCTTACAAAAACAAGTCAACCCAACCTCTTGTCCTGACTATCTTTTCACTAAACAAGTGCAGTGATTTCCTCCATTAAGTAAACAAAATCTGAACAACTCATTTGGTTTAATCTGCAAGAACAGATAGGTAGAGAGACCTAGTATGACAATCTAAATGAATTGTGCACTGAAAAGAGAGGTACTTAATTCTTTCTGCTGATGTGGTTGCGTTCCTGTCTTAGGCCTTTTCTTTGTTTCATTTTCCTTAGCAATTTACTTTGTAGTATTAGCAATGTCAGAGTAACTCCAAATTTAGGAGTCTCGTCTCTCTCCTTATTTAAAATAACTAAATACATAGATAAGTGTCATCACGAAGCTGATTAATTACTTAGGACATTCACAGCTAGACCAAGAGAACCCTGATTCCTGCTGCATTTGAAACATTCCAGCCAAGATGCACTTGATACCTTCCTTGTCTTCAGAAGTACTTACCACTATTAGAAACTAATTAAGGCTGAATTCATCATTATGTCTAAGCTGGGGGACACAAACAGTTCTACTGACTCCACATTCTTATTCAGAATCACAGAATATTCTGAGTTGGAAGGGACCCATTAAGGATCATCGAGTCCAACTTTTAAGTGCATGGCCCATACAGGGATCAACCCCACAACCTTGGCATTATTAGCACTAGGCTCTAACCTACTGAGCTAATCTCAGGGTATTTGTAGCTTTAATTTTGAGTACCTTGATGAATCAGAACAGATTATGAGGATACTAAAAAGGAAAAATTTAATTTGCTCTAAATTAAAGAATATACAAGATACATTTTGATTTCAGGAAAAATACGCAGTCCTTTCTCACTCCACTGAAAAAAACCCAACATATTACTCTTGCCAAGTACCAAAGAGATATTAAGGACTTGGTTTTTTTCAAATTTAAAATCTACCTTTGATTTATCTTAGTTCAAAGCCTTTGAGCTGTAATAAATTATTGAGTGATCTTATCTGGCTTCTGATATGTCCTTGGCAAGGACAGCAGTAGCAGGCAAATTAAAATCTTGGACTTTTTGTAGGAGAACTCTTATTCTGGGCTTCTGCAAGTGAATATCTTGTCTATGAATTTAAATTAGCCTGTACTCATGTATCAACCTGTTCATATGCCAGAATCTGACAAAATGTTTGGCATATGAAGCTGCCCAGAAACTGAAATTACAGGTGTTTGATACACTAGGGATCACAACCCACATTTTCCTATACAAACAGTGATACATTACTATGGATACAATGCACAAAGTTTAATACTATAAAGCAGAAACAGAACTTCCACACCTCAAAAAAATTCATGCAAAATAATGACATGACTTAAACAGTTTTCCCCACTGTCCATCTGCTGCATGACACTATTTTTTTTTCATGCATTCCCTCCCTTTTTTTTCCATTCAAGAATGTATTGCATTATAAAGAGGGCAGTCATCATCTGGCTCCCAGCAGTAAAAACTGAGAAGCAGATGTAAGCCAGCAAGTTACTGAGGCTGGCAAGAATTGGCCGTGTGAAAATAGCTGCAGTGTCTCATTTACTATAAGCTAAGGTGACTGCTCCAAGAAGGTACTAATTATATGTGGGCAAGATGGATAGATATATGTCCTTCACCCCTCTTGGAAATCTCATGCTTTGCCTGGGTCTGACCATTCTCGTCCCAAACCAAGAGCCTTAACCGCTCAGACAAGACCCTGAAATTAATCTTTCAAATTCATCTCTAATTCTTCCTTGGCAGTTTTAAAATTGCACCACATGTGTAGTTTTACTGCTTTCAGATCACCTTGTTTGAGTGTGGATGTGGTTCTCTTGTGGCAAGCTAGAGTTTGATCAAAAGAGCATGCAATTCACAGTTCTTCAACAAAATGTTAAGCTACGGGCTTAGTGGCAACTCTGGGATCTCTGCCTAAATTAGGTTTCCCAGTAGGAGCCTCTATGGATTCCTAGTATGTTAATATATATTAACAGAGGTGAAAGATGTACAATAAAGATTTTAGCATCATGAATTAGAATTTATATGGTTTTTTTTGACTTTAGAGTTTAAGTTTGTAACCTTATGCGGATTTATTAAAGATTTATTAATTTATGTATTGTTTCTGAAGGGCACTGTAATAGGGTGATCTGTTATCTGTACATATAGTGGCATCTGGGACCAGTCGAACCTGTTCAAGTCCTGCCATTTCTAAAAAATCAAATTCTGGGAAGCATCACCAGACTTGGCTGGGATGATGGAAGAAAGAGAATATAGGTTTCTTAATGTTGTAATTATCTGCCCATTAAAATGCATGTTTTTACAACAGAAGACAGTTTAAGATCAGGAGAAAACCTGTGTTGACTTTCCCTTTAAGGTGCTTTATGCATAAGTTCGGGTCACAGATGATGAATTATCTGGATTTTGTCTAATGTAACTTTTTTTTTTTTAAGCGTTTTAAGTTTTGGTATTAGAAATTTCTTTTCCTCTCGTGACTTATCACATCACAGTGGTTCACTAACTGGTGACAGTGATCGTATGTCTCCCTTCAGGCACTGAGCCACTCTGGAAATGTGGATTTCCATCTTCTTCTCAAGAGAACAGTATGTTGAAAAGGCCAAATAGAGAAGACAGGGGAATAGTTCTTAGGATATCAGTAGGAGAGAAATATGATTGTGAAACTGTAGGGTTGGCATTCCAAATAGCTTTGTCCTTACGAAGTATTGACTCAGTCTCTGAACATCTCCCTCTGGGGCAGTAATGACTGACATTAGAGGTCTTAGATACTTCCACCAATAGCCTCATAGCCTTAACAAGCCCAATGAACTCAATTGTTTACCTTACCAAGGAAGTGCAGACAGATTACAGGTGATTGCCCATCAGGCTAAAAATGCAAGTAACAAGCAGGTGGCTGACGCTTTTGAATAAATAATACAGAAAGATTGTGAACCACGGTGGTCAGGCTGTGGTCCAGCTATTTACTAAGTCTGCGAAAAATGTCATGGCACCTTTTGGGCACAAAATCCATTCTGGAAAATTGATCTTTTTTCTTGTGGGTGCAGTGGAAGGCATCCTATTCTGTGGCTTTTCTTGTCATAATAGATGAAATAAGCTCTTACTATTCAGGTGGGGTTTTTTCCTGTCTGTTATGTAAAAATAACTTTGTTGCTTATATCTTGATATACATTTTTCTTCAGCCTTGGACTCTGTGCACGAATGCAGGCCAAATAAAGGAAATGTAGGATAAACAAAGCCAGAAATGCATACATTCAGATTAAGAATGAATCCCGTTTCTGCAAGGTATGGAGCCCTTTCCTTAAGCTGCCAGAATTAACTTAGTCAATGGAAACACAGAATCATAGAGTCATAGAATCATAGACTATGCTGAGCTGGAAGGAACCCATTAGGATCATGGAGTCTGACTCCTGACCCTGCACAGGACGCCCCAAGATCACACAATGTGCTTGAGAGCATCATCCAAATGCTTCTTGAACTTGGTCAGGCTTGGTGCTGTGACCACTTCCCTGGGCAGCCTCTTCCAGTGCACAACCACCCTCTGGGTAATGAACCTTTTTTTAATATACAACTTAAACCTCCTCTGACACAACTTCAGGCCATTCCCTCGGGTTCTGCCACTGGTCATATGAGTGAAGAAATCAGTACTTACCCCTCCTCTTCCCCTCACAAGGAAGTTGTAACTGCATTGATGTCTGCCCTCAGTCTCCTCTTCTCCAGGCTGAACAGACCAAGTTACCTCAGCTGCTCCTCATACGGCTTCCCCTTGGGATCTTCCTAGGTGAGAATTGATCCTGATACTGGGCTGAAAATAAAGTTCAGCTAATGGGAAACAAATTCTTCATATAAGAAATAAAAAATGTCTTGGTAGGTAAGTTCCTTTATAGGGAACAGTTTGTGAACACATAATTATACACTTACTCGACTGTTGGCTTGATTTATGGCAGACCAGCTCAGAGATATGTAGTCAAGTTCCAGTCTTGCCTATTTAATTGATCAATGGAAAAGTAACTTGCTGTAATTTAATAAAACTGAAAGCAACAAATGTTTTTAAAGTGTTGTTATTTGTCTTGGGATATTGATCATGAAATATGTAAGATGACTCTCAGTACTTGCTGAATCCAAATATCCAAGCTGCCTTTTATGTGTGGCTTCTTTTTTCCCCCCCATAGTACATCTAAGAGACTTGTCTTTCTCTTGTTTTCAACAGGACCTTAGCACTGTCACACCTTAAGTCTTAAACATTCTGAGAACTCAAACTGCTTTATTGGTTTTTTCCCCCAATTTTTTTTCCCGTCATTTTCTCCCTTTCCCTGGAAAAAAGTATGGCAGCTAATGTCATCTCTCTGCTCTGTCTGCTACTACTCTTCCTTGGAATCCCCATATCCACTGCTCTCCATGTCAACATCCAGAGCAATTCTCCACCACAGTAAGTAGCAAGGAGAAAAATCATTACTGCTCTTGAGTTAAGATATTTGTAAATGTTAACTCAAATCCTTTGTGAAAGCAATTTATTATATATGATGTAAGGTTATGACTAATGAAGAAATTGTTCAGCCAAAAGAAGCCTCAGAGCAGAAACCATGTATCCTCTGGTGACACAAAACTTACTGTGCTTTATAAGTGAACACTGCACAGTATCATTAGGGCTTTATTGCAAAATATTTCTGTATATTCTGTTTAGTTATAGAAAAGAAATATATTTGTGGTATCTAGAGAGAAGTAGCTGAAGGACATACTCAATTTATTCTTGATCTTAGAGAAAGGTACAGAGAAATATGTTTGCCACTGTCTTTACCTTGTGAAAGGGATTTGGTGCTGAAGTACTATTTTTACTTTGCAAACTTCCTTCTTAGAACAAATTTCATTGCTAAAAAGCCATGTTGGTAGAGGACAACCCTTGTGCTTGCAGCTCTCCTAAATCAGTGTCTGAGTGTGCCTCACATGTCTTGGCAGGGAGGATACCTCGCCCTACCTACCAGAGATGTTGTGGATGCCTCATGTCTGGAAGTGTTCAAGGCCAGGTTGGATAGGGCTGAGAGCAACCTGGTGTAGTGGAAGGTGTTCCTGACCATGGAGAGGCATTTAGAACTAGGTGATCTTTAAGGTCCCTTCCAACTCAAGACATTTTTGAGTTCTATGATTCTATCATATGCTAGTGCTCAGTGTAAACTTATCAGCAGCATCTATGGTAGGAGGTGGTAGAAGTGGGAAGGCATGACTAGGGAAATGCTGCAATGCAATTTAAGTTGAAGTTTAAAATCCTTTTTAGGGAGAGATACAAACCAAGT
>JAWWEW010000131.1:47776410-47892923 GCA_035583185.1 Anabacerthia variegaticeps
CCCCCCCCCCCCCCCCCCCCCCCCCCCCCCCCCCCCCCCCCCCCCCCCCCCCCCCCCCCGTACTCGGTATGTTAGGGAGTGTTTTATTGTCTAGACCATAATGATAGTGATGATAGACTTCAGAGTTTATGGGAAAGAATTGGGGGATGACCAGCAAGGCAGGTACCCAGGTGGGAGTCTGTTATAAACCACCCAGCCAGAGTGAAGAGGCAGATGAAATATTCTATAAGCAACTGGCTGACGTTTCGTGATGGCTAGCCCTTGTTCTTGTGGGAGACTTTAACTTGATGTATGTCTTCTGAAAACTTAACACAGAGGAGACGAGACAGCCCAGGAGGTTACTGAAGTGTGTGAAAGATAACTTCCTGACACAGCTGGTAAGCAAGCCTACCAGGGGCAGTGCCCTGCCAGAGCTGCTATTTACAGAGAAGGGCTGGTGGCAGATGTGATGATCAAAGGCCGTCTTGAGTACAGTGACTACAAAATGATAGAGTTTTCAATACTTGGTGAAAGTAAGGAAGTGAGTCAACAAAACCTCTGCCTTGGACTTCCAAAGGGCAGCCATTGGCTGATTCAGAGAGTCCCTTTGGAAACAGTCCTTAACAACAAAGGAGTCTAGGAAGGCTGGACATACTTTCAGAGGGAAATCTTAAAGGTGCAGGAGCAGGCCATCCCCATGTGCTGAAAGACAAGCTGCCAGGGAAGAAAACTGGCCTGGCTGAACAGAGAATTTTCACTTGAATCCATGATAAAAAATAGAGTTTATGACCTTTGGAAGAGAGGGCAGGCAACTCGGGAATTGCACAAAAACTTTGTTGGGTCATGTGGAGAGAAAATTAGAAAGGCAAAAGCTCAGCTAGAACTCAATCTGGCTACTGCTGTGAAAGAGGATAAAAAGTGCTTTTATAAATGTCCTGGTTATAGTGGCCAGGACCAGTTTGTTGCTGTGTGGGTGTGGCCAGGGCTGTGTATTCTACACCCTCTATGTCATTTTCTGATTGACTGCTAACAATGGATCATTTGCAGCAGCTGCCTCAAGCTACAAGCTGGGTGTTTAGGAACATTGTGAGATAAGGAAGTTTTCCTGTCTTCACATCAATGTCTCAGGTGTGATAACTCCCCTCTGGGAAGTCATTAGCACCTTCACACCCAGCCTGAGGGGTCATGTCTGCTAATGGGCTATCAAGGAGTATCCCATGACTCACAGAGTAAATCACCCATTGTGAAACTCCTCACCTCGGGAGAGGTACAAGGGAATTCACACTTGAATCTTGGGGTTTTGGGACTTCTGGTACCACTTGTGGGATCCAGAGAAGGACCAGGATCTCAACAGGACTGCAGCTGTCACTCTTGACCAGATTGCAACCACCATCCTCACCACCAGGTTTTCTCTTTCCTTCTACTTTGTACTCAGAGGGGCCACGTGGTGCTCAGCACAGGGGCTGTCAAGCTCCATTTTGTTCATGCTCCACGGTGCTGGGTTGCATGTCTGGTTTTTTTGTGGGTCAAATGGATTTTTCCTTTGCATCACTGTACTTATTGCGATCTTTTTATTAAATTGTAGTTCTGACTTGGAATCTCTTTTTGAGTTGGGTTCATATCTCCTGCTGGTTCACCTTTAAACCAGGACAATAAATATATTAACAACAAAAAGAGGGCTAATGAAAATCTCCATCCTATATTGGATGTAGAGTGGGAACACTGTCACCAAGGATGGGGAAAATGCTGAGGTACTTAATACCTTCTTTGCCTCAGTCTAACAGAAAGGCTTGTTATCCTCAGGACAACTAGCCCTCTGAGCTGGTAAACAAGGATAAAGGGCAGGATAGACCCCCTGCAATCCAGGAGGATGTAGTTAGTGAGCTGGTGTGCCGCTCAGACACTCACAAGTCTATGAGGCTGGATGGGATTCACCTGACAGTACTGAGGGTGCTGGTGGAAAAGTTTGGCAAGATACTTTCCAATATTTTTCATTGCTCATGGCTAACCAGAGAAGTTGCAAATGACTGTAGGCTAGCCAGGGTGATGCCAATCTACAAGAAGGGTGGGAAGGAGGATATGGGGAACTAAAGATCTGTCAATCTGATCTTGGTGCCAGGGAAGGTTATGGAAAAGACCACCTTGAGTGTGATTACATGACATATACAGGACAGCCAAGGTATCAGGCCCAGCCAGCATGAGGTTAGGAAAGGTAGGTCCTGCCTGACCAACCTCATCTCTTTTTATGACCAGGTGACCCACCTGTTGGATGATGAAAAGGCTGTGGATGTTGCCTTTGATACTGTCTCACACAGCATTTTCCAGGAAAAGCTGGCAGCCCATGGCTTGGACAGGAGCATGCTTCACTGGGTTAAAAACTGGCTGGATGGCAGGGCTCAGAGAATGATGAATGGTGCTGCATCCAGTTATTGGCTGGTCACTACTGGTGTTCTCCAGAGCTCAGTATTTGAGTCAGTCCTGTTTAATATCCTCATCAATGAAATGGGTGAGCGGATCAAGTACATTCTCAGTCAGATTGCAGACAACACCAAGTTGTGTGAGACTGTTGATCTGCTGGAGTGTAGGAAGGCCCAACAGAGAGATCTGGATACGCTGAATCAATGGGCCAGGGTCAACGACAGTAGGTTTGACAAGGTGAAGTGCTATGTTGTGCACTTTGGTCACAATCCCATGCAGTGCTACAGGCTTGGGGAAGAGTGGCTGGGAAACTGCCTGGTGGAAAAGGATCTGGGGGTACTGGTTGACAGCAGGTTGAACATGAGCCATCAGTGTGCTCAGATGGACAAGAAGGCCGATGACATCCTGGCTTGTGTCAAAAATAGTGTG
The DNA here is from genome assembly GCA_035583185.1 of Anabacerthia variegaticeps. Lineage (NCBI taxonomy): Eukaryota > Metazoa > Chordata > Aves > Passeriformes > Furnariidae > Anabacerthia > Anabacerthia variegaticeps. The sequence continues at coordinate 47,779,237 of JAWWEW010000131.1, forward strand.
CCCAGCAGGACCAGGGAAGTCATTGTCCCTCTGTACTCAGCACTGAAAGTAGTAGTTGGAATGTGTCTTTTCCATTGATGCTACATTTATGTCCTGGTTCTGGCCAGGACAGGGTTAATTTCTTGCAGTAACTGGGAGGAGTTTTGGCTAAGGCCCAGATGTTATTCTATACCACCTGACATTGCCAGGGATGAGGGGAAAGGGACTCCCTCTTCCAGGGAGAAGAGGTTCCTTCTGGTCAAGAAAGCAAGGTGGATGGAGCAGTCTGGTATTTATTTTTTATTGGAGGCTTTCTGTCTAAATAATTTCTTTTTCTTATACCTTTTGTTATTCATATTGTTGCTGTTACTGTTCATTTCCTTATCTCATTGATGTTTCCAGTAAACTCTTCTTAGTCCATGATCTTTGCCTTTTGTGCCTCTTATAGGAGTGGAAGCAGCATGTGGTTTTAGCAGGACTACTAAAGTGGAGAATACCATTCCTAAACCATAACAAGGGGCAGATCTTATTTTGTTTGAGACCCAGTGTGTGGTGGTACAAGAAAGTCTGAGTCTGAGCAAAAGCAAAGTCTCTCATTCTTGTCATGATTCCATGAGAGAGCACAGCTGAACTTCAAGTAATGGTCACAACCAGGTCATAAATGACAAAATCTGGAGGCAGGATTTTATCAGATGACAACATAACAATCTACTGGAGGCAACTTGTGGAATGAGCAAAGTCCAGTAAGATTCATCATGGACACAAGATTTTGCAGAATAACAACACTGAAAAGAAGACTGCCTTTATATCTTCCTGTCTTTTTTTTTTTTGCTTTTTTTCCTTGTCTTCTCATAAGATTTTTCCATTCAAACCCTCTGTTTTAAAACTGTTTTAAATAGACCTTCAGGTCCTGGTATTGGTCTGGAAGGAAGTAGGGACTATCATGGACTCACAGAATCACAGAATCTTCTGAGCTGTAAGTGACACACAAGGGTCATCCAACTCCTGGCCCTGCACAGGACCATTCCCAAAAATCACACCAAACGCTTCTTCAAGTTTGTCAGTCTTGGTGCTGTGACCAGTTCCTCGGGGAGCCTTATAGAAATTCAGCAAGTGACATAACATATTGCAGACCACTTCCCTCGGGAGCCTGAGTGCTTAACCATTCTCTGAGTGAAAAATCTTTTCCTGGTATCCAACCTAAACCTCCCATGACTTGGTTTAAGCTGTTTCTTTGAGTCCTGTCACTGGTCATGACAGTGAAGACATCAGTACCTGCCCCTCCATTTCCCCTTGTGAGGATGTTGAAGACCACAATGAGGTCTCCCCTCATTCTCTTCTTCTCCAGATTGAGCAAACCAAGTGACTTCAGCTGCTCGTCATTGGGCTTCTCCTCCAGTGCCTTCACCATCCTTGTTTCCCTCCTTTGGACACTCTCTAGTAGCTTAAAATCTTTTTTTATACTGTGATGCCCCAAACTGCATGTTATGATAAAGAGCTGTGGAAGATAGATGGTGGAAATTCCTCAGCTGTGGGACACTGCCAAATTCTACATGAATGGAAGCTTCTACTCAACACCCGTCATAAGCCTGTGGCACACTGAAACTGTCATCTATTAACACAATGCGGTCTTTGAGATACTTCCTTAAAAAGAAAGGTGAGCCTCTGGGTGGATAGCGTTTTGCTAGGAGCTAATGAGTATTAAATAGCATAAAAGGATTAGCAGTTTAAAAGAAATATTTTCAAGTAAATGAGATATGAAACAAAATAGATTAGAAAATTAAATTACATTTTATTTTATTATATCAAATTAAATTATAACGATTTTTTTTTTCCCCAGACTAAATAAAGAACCTGTTTTACATGGTTAATACAGTGTGACAACTGAGGTGAAGCTTCACAAAAACATGCAATTCTTTTAGCAGCTATTAGAGAAATCAAAGATGCTGACATACTAAATATCATTTGCAACACAGCTGAAGCAGAAGATAGTAGAAGTACCACCAATCTTGTCAGTGGTATTACTTTAGGAGATACTTTCAAAAGAATGGTTGAACTAGTGCAGAGAAGGATCATTCTTAAGAATAATAATCATCAATGGTACAAACTGAAGTAGCTGTTTCATCAGTCTCCAGTCAAAAGGGTGAATTGGTATTGATAATCATAAGGGAGAATGGTCTTCCTGAGACTATATGATAAATCACAGTTCTCCCACTTTCAAAAATAGTTGATTTCTATGTTATTCACCAGAATTATCTCTGCACAGCAACAATTTTTTGTCATGCTAGAATGATGAATTTTCATCATATGCAAATGCCAGAATATCCAAGCCAATGACTAAAGACAACTGCAGGAAAAAAAGAGTTTGTATAGGAGCAATAGACCTAAAACTAAGGGTCTTCTAGTCCTATTTTCTGGTATTGTTGGAGAGAGAAAAATTTTCTTCTGTTTCTCTTGTATGTTAAAAAAACCCCAAAAAACAAAAAACAAAAAAACACCCACCAACCCAAAGCACTTTCATATTCATGATGCAATGGAGTAGTTTTGAAAACATACCATAAAATACATCTTTAAAATATTGGCACACTTCTGCATTATGACACAGTGGAATGTGCTTATTTTCTTTAGCCTACATGCTATCCCAATGCTGCTAAATGTTGAAATGTTTGATGTCACCAACAAACAATTTTTGGTAACTAAAGGGATTTTCTTTATACAATCTAGTGAGGACCTCTCATAACAGACTACTTAGGAAGGTAGGGTTTTTTACTTTTTCTCTCAATAATTAAACTTGGAAGCAATGCTGGTTTTACGTGAAGTATTTTGACCTATTCCTACCACTGCAAATAAATCTGTTGACCTGACAACTGAGTTTACACCAAGCTATATTGTGGGATAGTTCTATTTTTTTATGTTGTGCATATACAATGAAAAAATTAAATAATTTGAAGGTCAGACAGATTTCTGCTTATTTCCTTGGTAAGCACAGGAGATACTAATGACAGTAATGTATTCAATATGGAAATTAAACATTTATTTCTTAAAGTACTGTTTAGTAACCAATAATTCTAAGATGGAAAAGGAACCTTAAGAAGAAAGATGTAGATGCAAAAGGACAAATTTAGTGCAACTTCAGAGAATGTATGACATCTGTAAAAGGCAGCAAAATACAATTTAATATATCAAAAAGCAATCTCTAAATATCTGAAGCTTTTGTTTCAATTGAGAGGTCTAGAGGTCAATGAGTAACAATTATAGAAGTTCAGCAAGTGATACAATCTACGGCAAAGAGAGTGTTAATGTTCTGAACAGCATTATATCAACTTTCCTTTAGTTTGCTATAGGATTCTGTTACAAACAGTTTAAATTGGCATTCTGGAGCAAACGTTATTCAATTATCAGACAGACCAGTCTTATGAAGAAACCTTTTTATCTCTTGTGCTTTGCAGATTAAAAAACTTCTTATATTCTAAGGAGGATTGGTCAGGATAGACTATGCTGCAAAGCCACTTTCAACTTTCAACAAAGGCTGAGCCAAGTATCAACCGAATCTTTTTGAAATTGGAAAAAGTACAGACCACGGTCTTTGCCTGCCCCATTATTTTTCATTTTCACATGTCTTTGTCCTCCTGATCTGGCTGGAACAGTAAGTGCTCACAGTAGTAGGGTAGAACAGCTGCCCTGTTAGCCTCTAACAAAATAAGACCAGACAGATAATCAAATAGTATTCTCCTGAGAGTATCCTATAAGCTGTGAAGTGATTCTTGCCATTTGAAGGGAATTTCCATCCTACCTGGAGAGCAGAGGAATAAGCAAAAAGAAAAGATTTCTTTGCTATATGAATTCAAAGTATCAGAGCACATACATTGGCATGCCCTTTTGCCACAATTCATGCCAGGGTGCTAGTCCTCTAAATAATTTACTGTGGCTTTGGCTACTTTGACAAATACTGTGGTGAAATGGAAGAAGGTCTTCAGAGACAACTGGTTGGTATTGGAAACTCAGCACCCACATTTGGTTGGTATTGCGAACTCAGCACCCACGTTGTGGTTTAGAGGGGATTTTCTTTAGGCTAGTACCAATCTAGTCCCATAGACTGAAAACCCATTAGTGCTGGAGCACAGTGTGTTCCAGCAGTCCTGGTAAGCACATCCAAAAAGATGCTGCAATCATCTTCATGTACTCCAAAGACCACCTTTGTACTCTGTACATCTGTGTTACTGTGATACACTGGGTTGAACCATGTCTCTTCCTCTACAGAGGAAATAGAGCACAGACTGGAGAAGAGTTTGAATATTGCTCACCTCCTGTCCATCACACTGGGTGATCCAAGCTGGACTCAACTTCCTAAATGAACTAGAGTGCATCTTGGTACTGCAGTCCCCTGTAAGACTCCTTGCCTTGTCTGCAGCACACTCATGCCTCACACTTGAAGTATCCCTCTTCTCGCTGGTCACCATATTCCCTAGCAAAGTCCACCGCCTTTGAAGGTGTGTCTTGACAGATGGGAAATTCAGGCTCCTGAGAAACTCAGGGTCCTGGCCTCTGTTTTCTGGGAAATTGTCTGACAGTTGGGGGAGAGGAAAAGATAAAATTGTGCTCTTAGGGAGAAGAAGAGTTAGAGATTGTGGCTTTATGCCCTGTAAAACAGGAAAGATCAAAATGTATTTATTTGCTGTTTTCTGCCTCGTGTTGAAATTACCTGAAACTCTAGTGAAAGGCAATGATGATAGTAATAGACCAAGGGAATGTTTGTGATTTGAAATTTTCTTTCTGTACCTAAGCACTTCAGCCTAGTTTCCATAGATCTGTCTACACTTCAATTTGTTTATAATTTCATCATAGTTTAAATGGAGAAGAAAGGTACATGCTAAATGTAAAGGAATATCATCTTATATGCTATAACACTTCCTCTTCCCTGAATTCAAAGACAGGTGCAGTCTTCTTTGTCCATTGTTCTGTACTTGGGATTGCTTCTCTTGCTTAATTTTTAAGTGCATCTAAAGCCTTACTGTTAGTAATCATTTTAATGAGTAACATTAGTGAGCAGTTAAATCAGTGTATCATAGATGAAATCTTAATTAAAATGGTATTTAGTTATGGGACGTGAGAGTTTTATAATTTATTTTCTATTAAGATGTTGATTATTTCACTGAAAGCAATTATTCTGTGGGTTTAATCACAGTATAAAAACTGCACTGAAGTTACATTTCTGCATCTTTCTGTTCTCCTCCTGTGGATATCCACCATCCTCAAATTTAGAGGCCCATTTTAAAAGGCCAGTGCCAAAATTTTTTACATTAATTTTCATTGTTCTTGAGGTGTTTTTTACATCTATTGCAACAGTAGGCTACTATGTCGTTTAGGATAGCTTTCATGAGTTTTGTTAGAGTAAACATTCAGGTAGGATTAAGCATGATTATAAGTATTTAAAACCACTTTTTCTGAATTGCTGTGAGAAGAACAGAACTGTTTTCATTTGGGCTGCAGGTTTTAAACACCGTGCATGTGACTCTGCACTTATGTTGTGCTTACTTCAACACACAAATGACATGTGCATACTTTTTAAAGATGTCCATGCCCACAGCAGGGAGATTAGACTAGATAACATTCAAAGGTCCCTTCCAACTCAAAATATTCTATGATTCTATAAATCTAGGGGTTAAGGTACACACAGGAAACTGCCTTGTGAATCCACAGTTAAGGCCTACATTTGCAATTTCACCAAAATGTTGCTATGTAAATCTACCCTTTTGAAGATATGACTGCAATGGTCCTCAAACTCTTACTGTTCTATGTGCTTTTATTTCGAAGGAGGACAGAACACCATAATAATTTCTTCTTCCCTCTCCACATATTGGATACCTTTGCTTTCAGGAGGGTAAGTGCTCCATTCATAACTGCATGAGAGTCATTAACCTCCCTCAAGCACAGTGATTGAAGATGGGCCATCCACTAAGGCTAGGTTTTCAAAGCTCTTATGCATTCAAAATGGTATGCCAGCACACACATCTCACATCAAGTCTTATATGTTCCTGTCAGGGAAGTAGCTATATCCAAGAGAAATAGAGCAGATGTAAGATGTCAGCTATGGAAAATTACTTACGAGTGTTTTTAGGTTCCTTGGTGGTCTTGAAGAATTTAATTTTGAAGAATCAAAATGCTCCCTGATACTAAGTGTCAAGGCTCCCAGGTAAAAAATACAGTGATACTAGCTATTTATATATTAACGTGGGGAATTTTTCCCTCCTCCTCCTACTTGGACTTCAGCTTTAAGCATGAAAATTCTTTTTCATGTCCTTTCAGATGACTTACAGATTGAGGTTGAATAGTTGGCTTTCAGACTGGAAACCAAGAGCTTGTGTGTTTGCTCCTTTTACAGTGTCTGAGGACTAGGTATATTTCTATGGAATCCAAATCAATAATCACACGTTTAAGAAGTTAAGGAAGTGGTGATCTGCATTGCCTATGGTTTAGAGGTCTTTTACATTGAATTATCCTGTTATCTTGCACTCTTCAAATCTGAAAGTTAGAAGGATTTCCAGTGAGCTTATGCAGAATTTAGATGCTGAGCTGCTCAAATTAGTGCTTTTCTGAATGTTTATATGGGTGTTGCTCTATAGGCCTGGAGAAATTTCAGTTAAGTGTATATATGTTTTCTCTGGATTTTCCACTATTAAGTAGCAGCAGAGTTTAGAACCGAAATGTGATTTTTCATTTAGGTACCTAAAATCTTTACTAAATTCAACTTTTAGATTACTTTCTTTCCATTTGCCAGCATGCCATCACTTCCCGTTTTATAACTGATATTCTACACTGTGATGAATTAATATTCACTATTTTTTTTCTATAGACTTAACCAAACTGAAACTTTCATATGTAAATTTTTCTATTTCTCTTTGAAACCACTACTTCAGTGAGGTATCAGTTAAATAAAATAATCTCAAGAGCAGATTTGTTAGAACTCACGATTCATCTTTTTAACTTGGAAAGTTAATCACTTTGACAGTAGTCTCAAGAAGTTTCTGAAAGATGGCATTACTTTCCTACTCACCCCAGAACTATGCAGCTCTTTTAACAAATAACTGATAGACTTAGAATGGTCTTGAAAGACTGTGAATTATTAACTCCTCTTCTTCTATTCATAGACTCATTAAATATGACTGAAGAAGATAGAGACAGTGGTTTTCCTTTGCTGAAGCCATTCTGGTTTGTTCCTCCTTAGTAAAAATAGTGATTTGAATCCTACAGCTTTGCTTAACCTTGGTCAATTTGCTGTTTCTGAAGTGATGCCTAGCAGGTCTGAAATGACACTATTCTCTTTTCTTCACCTCTGTGCTTATTTATTTTTAGAGGCAGCCTTCTCTCAGCAGCAGAATGTGTTTCTGAGAATTTAAATACTGTTGTTGGATTAGCTGTACCACTACCAAGCACCTGACAAATATCAGCAGTCCCTAATAACTAACTCACTGCCCTTCAGTATATTATCATGTATAAGCATCTCCTCCTTTTGGCACTCAACTAGGTAGTTTGCCCAGCTTTTCTTTGATATTCTCTTTTCCATTTTGCAGTTTTCATTTATTGCTTCTTGTATTTTCCTTAGTTGATTTCTTTTCCCTCAAGTTTTCTTCTGGTGGTTAAAGACGACTTATTATTTTTTGTCCCTGTTTGCTTTTAGAAAGTTTTATACCTATATTCCTTCTGGTATTTTATTTATGGAATAATTTATTCTAATTTTGAGATAGATGGATTTCTATTCTTTACATTAGAGTACATGGAAAATTCAGACTTTTGACTGTCTGAAACCAGCTTTTCCTGATGTCATCCTTAGCCTTGTATCATTTGAGAAATGTCATTGGTGCTCTTTTTATTTTACTTTTTTTTTTAATAGTACTTTTATGTGCCTTAGCATTCTAAACCCAGAAATCCAATGAAAAATTTTATTTTCTCACTATTCATAACTATTCATGCCACATGTTATGTTAGCCATAATCTCCCATCTCTTTCAGTGGTAGCAAGCTGCTGGATCTACACAGGAGTGAAATTAATTTTTTAAATAGATGCTCCAAACTGGTTACATAGAAAGATGTCTTGGAATCCTGTAAGTACACTTAAACTTTTTATGTCAAATTTTCTCAGTAGTCACTTCAGTTGCATAATATCTTTTAGTGACAGGATGAAATTTTATAGACTAGTAAAGAGTTTTAATGATTCCATAAACATCAGAATGCAAAGACATAAGAATATTGAATATTTTGCAAAGTGCAATCAATTTAACAGATCAATCCATAATAAACCTTAGAACCATAGCTACTTTGAGGGTAGAAGGACTTCCCAGGGAGAAAGGGACTTGGGGATGGGCTGTGCTTATTGTCTTGCTGAGGGGGACAGTAATTCTGCTCCTTGGAGCTAGTGCCACCAGCTGCAGCAGGGGAGCTGCTTCTGCACTTACTCTGTAATAAATGCATAGGCTCTCCTCTGAGCTCATGCCTCTGCCATCATGCTAGGACACTGCCTGCTGCGTTAATCCACCAGTAAAGAGACCTCAGGTCATACAATAATATGTGCCTTTACCGTCTGCCAGTACCCACAGGACTGGCTATTAATTTTCAAGTCGTTTGAATTTTCAGTTAATGTACTGCAGCTCTCTGAAGCGTGGTGAGTTTCTTTAACCATTAAAGCAGCTGTAAGCTGTACATATAAAATAATAACCAGATGATGATGTGTAAAGAAGACAAAACACTGCCTTTCGTCGGAGTAACTACTGGATGGGGGATTATTTACATTCCTGTGCAGTGGCAGCTTGACTCGAAGGAGGAGGATGATGATGACTAGAAAACGGTTTGCTCCTTATGTTGAGAACAGGTTGCGCAAGTTACTCCAGAAGTGCCCCATAGAAAGCTTCGAGCAAGGGCATCTCCGGGGCCGGGGCTTTGAGATGGGGAAAGGTTCAGGGGCCATCCGATCCTGAAGACGAGAGAAGAAGCACATGTTATCTGAGCTCTGGTCCCGTTGGGACGTGACCGCCCGTCCCCACGGCCAGGATAGCGGCTGCGAGCGCGGAACCTCCAGTCGCCTCCGCCACCGCGGTGCTTTCCCTGCCTCGGGTTCGTGAGGTGGGGGGTTAAGAGTGGTGTGTTTGGCTACTTTCCCGCGTACGTCTGCTGAGAGAGGCAGAAGGAGGGAGCAGCCGAGAGGAGACAAGGAGGAAAAAAGAAGGGGGAAAACCCCAAAGCCGCACGTTTTGCATGCCCTGGCGCATTTCAGGGCTCAGGACCGCGCATCGCCCGCCTCCCCCCGCCCCCGGGGGGCTCCGCAGCCGCGCAGAGCCGCCCGCCGCCCGCCGGGCCTGCGCCCATCGCGTCCCGGGAGCGCGGAACTCCCGCGGCTGCCCTTGAGCGCCCAGCACGCCGCCTGCCTCCAGCACGGCTTTAGGGATCGCGGCTGGAGGGGTGTGCCCCTTCTGCGGTGGACGAACGAGGGCTGGCGGGTGCCCCCTTCCCCGCGGCTGGGGCCGCCCTCCCCAAAATCTCGATCGTGCCGAACGCGGGGCCGTGCAGTCCCCGCGGGTGTCCCCGCACATCCCCCGGCGCTTCTGCTCCCGGCTGCGGGTCTCCGCTTCGCAGGGCCGAGGGACTGACTCGGATTGCAAGCCGCCCTCTGAGTAGCTTTAAATAGATTTAAATATATGTTTTATACTAGCTTTAAACATATATTTAACATTTTATATATTCTGAATATTTATACATGCATATATACATATGTGTGTGTGTGTGTATATATACATAAGGTCTATTTCATTTCCCTCTTCGGAGAATATACCAATTCAATGCCACCCTTTCTCCTAAGCATGTTTCCCTTCTAGTAAAGGAGGCTCCACCTCTGCTAGGGATTGATTCGCCCAGCAGTTTTTAGGATAATTTATGGAGCAACCTGATGAGCCTATTGGGCGAGTTGCTCGGTCCTTGCAGAGTGGGTTTCTACCTGTTTGGGTGTTTTACGCTTCTCATCCCCTCCCTCTGCCTGCCGTGCGCCGGGAGCTGGTGGGATTGGCAGGGTCGCTCTTCCTCAGCCTCTCCGGAGAAAACTCGGGGAAGGGAGAGCGCCTTCACGCTCAATGGATGCATGGGGGGGCCCCACGCCTCGCTGGAGCCGCCGCCGCGGGGCCCGGCTGCTGCTGCTGCTGCTGACCGTGCGGCTGGGGAGCGGGTGAGTACGGCGGGGACCACACACCTGCCCCCGGCCGGGGCTCGGCCACCTGCGCATCGCGCCCCGGGCTGAGCTCGGGGGGCGCCGGGCGGGCTGGCGGTGGGGACAGGGGCAGGGGAAGCGGCGCACTGCGCCGCCAAACTTCAGGGGGAAAAGGCGCCGGCGCTGCCGCTGTGGCTCCCGCGGGCGGCTGCGGGGGGACCCGGCACCAGCAAAGTAAAACTTCAGCCGCATCCCTCTTGTTCGCTGGGCCGGGTGGTGAGTCCAGGCTGGGCTCGGTGCTGGGAGAAGCGCGTTCCCGCTATGCCGGGGGGCGGCCCGGGGCAGCGGGCGGGGAGCCCCGAGGCTGGGGCGCAGCGAGCTCCCCGCCGCGGGCCGGCCGAGCCCGCCGGGCTGCGGGGACGGCGCCGGGAGCGCGGCTGGAGAGCGGCAGCGCCGGCAGCGGGAGGTGCGGGGACACCGCGCCCGCCTGGCACCTGCTCCGTGTGCCCCCAGCGCAGCGGGACATCCCGCACCGCACCCGCTCCTGCCTCTGCAGCTCTCGGGAGTGCTGTCGGGCTCACGCATGGCAGGGCAGCTGGTCAAGTCCCAGAAGTTGGAAACGTGCATTTTAAGGGAGTTAGGAAATTGAGCTGAAGGGCAACAGTTCGGTACAGCTGTTTACATGTGTTATTAGTACCCATAACAACTTAACGAAAAGCAATCTGTTCAACTCCATTAATAATTCAGCACTAATGTGAACCATTCCACAGGTTATGCTCTCATAAAAATCACAAAACAGACTGAAAGGGTATTTCACTGCTGCCTTTGTTTTTAATGCTAGACCAAATTCTAAGAAGATATACAAATGTGTAGTGTAAAGTCTGGCAAAAAAAAAAAAAAAAAAATCTCAAACATTTTTTAAAGTCTGTCAGACTCTAAAGCCCTTTCCCACACTGAATGATGATTTATCAGTCTGTGTGAGGTGTGTTGATCTCACCACATCTCTCATCTTCAGAAGGCTGCTGTTATCCTAGTCAGAAACACCACTGATTATACTTTTCTTATCTGTGTCTTTTAAATCCCTGGTATATTATGGAAATATTTTTCAAAGGCATTGATGAAAATTACACCAGTGCAGCTGTGCATCTTCAAGATGTTTCTTAATGATCATAGTGTACCTCAGGTATGAAAGAAATTATCAAGTGGTTTGAGAGAAAAGAATATGCATGCAAATTTATCAGTTCAAAGACTTAGTTACAAAGGAGGAGGACTAGCTAAAAAAAAAATATAAATTATTTTTCTTTGTCAAAGTGTGGTTTGCCTTATAGGACTAGGTATGCATTGTTATGTATGCATCTCATTAGCATTAGTATTTATAAATAAGTTGATAGGAAATCCTCAGTGAGAAAAAGAGGTAACTTACATGCATTATTTTATTTTGTGTTCCAGGACATCTCCAATAAAATGGAACCATTGGTACAAATATTCATGTATCTGAATCAACTATTTTCACTCTTACCTTTTATTCAGAGACTACATGGAAAAATGGTTTTTGAAAGATCTATTTTCCCCCTCCCTCCCTTTTGTTTTCTTTTTAAATGGCAACAAATGGATATGTTTTTCAGATCATGATTCTGTGGTGTGTAGTGCATTGCAATTCAGGGGTGTTTGGAGAGAGCTCAGGACCTCTGGTGCACTTTAGCAGTCCGCCACAAAGTAGGATAGAAATACTATTTTTCTGCTTCTTTGGATACCTCTCTGTAGTTTGAGGCCAAGATTTTCCTTGAAGTTCAAACTAAAACACAGGAGTAATGTTATTCTCAAGAATAGACCAGGTTGCACTAGTCCTGACTGTTTTTCTAAAAACATCTTGCAGGAGCCAGCCCACCCTTTCAACACATACTTTTAAAAGGTTGCAAATTGCATCACTTTTATTATGCATTTATACGCAAAGTACTTTGTGCTGAGTGTGAGTAGAGTTGCTTCAGCTGTGACAAATGGAGCTAAAGCCTAAGCAAGGACACTGGAAGTTGAACCCAACTAAGAACGTATCATTTTAAGGTACTGCCCCAAAAGCTGTAGCACGACGTTATGCCAAACTTTTCTCACAAAGGGATTTACTACAGTTGAACTCTGTCCCATAAACCAGTTGTTTATGCCCAGTTCACCTGCAGCACAAACAGACCAGAATGGCCAATACACTTGATGTAACTTCACGAATCATTATTTTGAAGGACTACTTCTGTGAAAAACAGACACCTCTTCTGTAGCAGAAACTGGGCTATGAACCTTTCTATAAGGTATGTGCAGGGAAAGAGTAGTTACCCAGCAGTCACTGCAGTCCTAAATGTTCAGCAAACCCATTATTCTTGTTGAACTCAAATAAACAGATAATTTATAGGCAGAGCATAAGAGCTGACAATATAATTATTTCCTTAGTTCCAACCATACAGGTGCAGCATGACTGTAACATTTCTTCTAATTTATACTGCTTTAAATAATATGTGCTGGTTGGAATACCAAACAGTATATTGCAACCTTAATTTTGGCCATATCTTCCCTTTAGTTTTGTAATCTGATGTTCTAAAAGCAATTATAAATCCTCTGTTGAAATGTAGCTGTCAGCACTGTCAGCAGGTACAAATGACAACTAATATTTTCTTTTCTATTTCAAAGTATCTGTTAGGAAAATATATAATACAGCCTACGTTTTCTTCTCATATAAGTTCCTGGATCAGAGTTAAGCCTGTCATAACAGCATTGGTTTCTTAGCGCTTGATAATAGTGATTTACTGTTTCATTTGAACATCTGTGATGTTTATTCATTATTATCCTCACTCTTATCTCCTTTGTTCATAATGTGACAGTAAAGAACTTGTTATTAAGCAGTCATGGTGGTTTAAAACACAGTTTATTTTATTAAAAGTTTGTTAATATTTTCTTTTGTTAGAATAAAGTTTCAAGAGATAAATATTTAGAAATACTTATATTCTTTGCACATAATCTTACAATAGTTTCAAGGAAACCTTCGAACTATGTCAATCCATTAAAAAAAAAGGCTGTTAGCAAATTGAACCAAATTTTCAATTACTTATAACTTTCATTTTGTTAAATATGCCTAATACTACAAAGAGCACCCTTGCTATCAATTCAAGCCTTTCTGAGCTGGCCAGAAAAGAAACACTTGTTCATGACCTTGTTCAACTTTTTTTTTTTCCTGAATACAGAAATACAAGGCTGTCCACAGAGTTGATTATAAGGGTATTGGGGGAATATGTGGGAGTTTTCTGAAGCTGTAGAGGAATTGCAAACATCTGAGTCAAACAGAGCACCTTGATTCCATGGCCAGTAGGTAGGACTAGGCATATGTACTGCTTGAAAGTGAGTTGCTTTGGTTTGGGCTATCATATATATGTATAATCTAAAAGAGTCATGCATGTTGAACTCACAGAAAACCAAAGGCGAGCATCTCAAGGCCCATTGTTGTAGTACCATTTATGAGAGAAGAGTACTAGCGCTTTTTTAATTACCTGCATAACCCCTTCTTGCACTGCGTATTAAATTGATCATGTACTTGAGTAAAATAATGATATAACCTATTTGGTAAGGAGGAGCAGAGGCAACTGCTAATTATAAATGACTGTGATGCAGTGTCAGGAACCTTTCAAAGGGTGGTGGATGACAATGACACTAACTTCAATTTCTTAACAATTTTTCTGAATGGTAATAATTTGTACAAAGTAATTCAGATGCAATTGAACTAATTTGGAGATGACACAGAAGTCCTGATTTTGCACTTTTACACATGCAAACATTTTCAATAAGAATAAAAATGGCGTGGTGAGGTCAGTGGCCTACGTGTCTGTGTAAAAATGATTCTACATATCTAAACTTAAAATGGTAAAGCATACAGCAACAGTGAACTAACACAGGTAACTTGAGAGACTAGAAAGGTCATCAGGAGTTATAAGAATAGAAAATATTTCGAAGAAGAGGGAAGTCTCAGTAATACGTCAAAGACAGAATGAAATAATTTCTAAAATCTACTTTAATTGGTGGATGTTCCAGTCCAGTCCAGTAGGATCTGTTGAGACAGTCCAGTCTTACATGAGAATAAACAAAACTGAAGAATTTACCTTTGCTTCTGTATCAGGTTTGCTTCTTCAGTATAACTATTCTAAGTCCCTGCATAAAGACATGATGATGAGGGATGCAATGAAGAATTGTACAGTATTTGTAGCCTGAGGTTTCTCTGGCTTCCAGCCAGTGATCTCCTGCTTTCTTTGGCTAGCAGAAAAAACCTGATTTTTTTTCCCCAGTGCCTCCTGCTACAGCTGCCTCAACCACTGGATCACACATCTATCTCTTTATGGGGAAATCCAGGTCTTGGTTGATACTTCTGGTTCTGCAAGGTAGCCTCAGGGTGGAGACCAATGGCTGCAGCTGCTCTTCAGGAACAGAGTGTGGTCTGCATCCGTCTGCTCTTCAACAGGGAGACCAGTCATCGAAGCTCATCCTGAGTGTCTCTGCCAAGTTTTGCCTTGACAAGAACTCAGAGAACCTCAAGTGAATCCTGAAAAATTCTTAAAGCAATCAGCATTTTGGTCAGGAAAAGTCCTGGTGCCCTTCTCTTTCCAGCATAGTGTTCCATAATGTGTTGTAGAAGCCTCCTCACCTCCTGGAGATGGGAAGCTGCAGTGCAGTTAAACGCCTAGCAGTTGTAGCAGAATGAAAAATCTAGTCCAAAATGAAAGTTCTATACAATTATGTCACAACTGGAGCCACTCTGTGCAGGATGGGAATTTCCACTGAATTGGATTTAGCCAAGATACAGTTGAAGTAACTACTGTCCTTTGAACTACTGTTTGAAGTATATCCCTGGTATATGTCGTTTAAGAGACAACTTGGTAGCTGCTCACATTTTTCTCTCAGATAAGTCAACCAAGCTACTTACATTTCTTCAGGAAATATTTAATCATTTACTTAACCCTTTTGTAAACCCTCTCCATTTTTTCTTTGAAGAACATACTTCAAAAATGGGTAGATTACATAATGAGTCTCATTACTGGCAGATAGACACAGAATACTGTTTTGCTACTCCTACTTCATACCTCTCAGATACTCTGTCACAGGAATAGTGCCAGTATGGCTCAGGTGTACCTCATATTCTCTTTGCTTTCCACCTTAATCCTCAAATTCTCTTCTGTGTCACTGCCTTCATCGCCGCTAAGGTGTAAATGGCTAATTCTGTGTTTCTAAATTTATATGCAGTCATTTTTCTTTGTTTTCAGGAAGACAGACAGAAAAAGTGAAGAGCAAAAATCCGAGATAACTTGAGATATGTGCCCTTCAGATTAAATTATTTGATGTCTCAAATAGATTGCTAGTTTTTTCCTTTAATATGGTTTTCTTCTTGTTTAAGGCAGTGTACTACTAGGGATTAAGTCTTATTGTTATTAATGTAATATAATTGTCCAATTTGTCTTTCAGAATAAGGCTCTGGATGGAACGTAGATTAGGAAAAAGTTGTAGCATAAAGTATTCATTTAGGTGGTTAGCTGTCACTAAAACTAATGACAATCTTTTTTTTCATTGTCCAGTGCCCTATTTACATGACAGGATAAATTACATAGATGTTTTTAAAATTAAAGTGCCCCCAATGTTTTCTCTGGAGAAGAACTGTACTTGATCTCACCACCATACAGCCATTGAATATGTACTGGATTGTATCAGACCTGCTGCAGGTGAGCTATGGACCTGTACCTTAGGTTCTTACTTTGCCAACGAGGGCCATCCAGCTGATGGCCTTTGGGTTGTGTCCAGCAGGAGACAACTCTGACAACCACAAATTTTAGTCACCATCTAACAAGAGGTGTAATATTCCTGTTTTAAAGGGTATGTGTTATATCTAATACACAATAAATTCCATCAGAGAAGTAATAATTTTGTTCAAAGAGAGAGAGACGGCTTTTTATTACGTGGTTTAGATATTTCCATTTGTCCTTACAGAGAATATTCACCTTTTTGTACAACTATTCATTAACTCAATTGACCTTTGGATTAGTCCATAGTTGTCTGATGAGAGTTACACTAAAATTTCAGTAGAAGCCATTCACTCTGTTTCTCTTGGAGACACATCATTGCCTAATCATTGCAGTTGTATGGCTTTTTCTGTGATTGCAAGCCACATTTACCTGTATGCCACAATTATGGTGCACAGTTCAATGCTACTTCAGTCTATAGATGTTTCTTTGTCTCCTGTGGGAGAAGGCTGGTACCTGCTGAAGCATAGCAGAAGTTGGAACTATTTCAAATAAACTTGTTTTTGTGAAGGGCTGTAGTAGATATCTTGTTACCTGAAGATTTTGCAGAAAATACAGGATGACTTTGTTTAGAACAGCAGTTCATGTGGATATGTTGACATATCATCAGTTTAAATAGCTGAAAATATATTTTAAAGGAGAGCTCATTTGATATATTCATTGAGATGCTGATGATATTTTAAAGTAGACTCTAAGAAAGTTGACTTTGCAATTTGGGGAATGTTGTAGCAACTGGGATGGCATTTAATTAGGCTGACCGCTTTTCACTGAGGTTATAATTCTCAGCATTCACTTAACATGTTTGTTTTGAGTCTAGTTTCACTATAGAAAGTGTTTCTTGGATCAAGACACTTAGCCCATCAACAGTGTATCAGTTCATTTTTAACATGATGATAATTAACCTTTCATCAATCAAGTGTAGATAGACGTCTACAGTCTCTTGAATGGTGTGCTGACGTGTGGCATATGGATTTATATGTGTTTGTCTTTGTGTGAATATTGTAGTCTGAAACTCCTAGGAGATCTGGTGCTGCCATGGTTAGTACATGTTTCACATATTCAGAGAGGTGATGCCTTTCATCACTGTGTCCTCCCTTAGCAATTTGAGGTATTTCAACCTTTATTTATTACCATTTGTCCCTCTTCAGTTATATCTACTTAGGTCTATAATTTTTTATAGTTATCCTCTTATCTTCTGTTCTCAGAGCCTTCATTCATTCCCTGCTGTTTGTTTTGGATGAACAGTGGCCTATGGCTGTTTACATATTAATTGTTTGTTTGCATGGTATGGCTGAAACCCATAAAGATGGTGTAACTTGCCAACAAAAAAATAAGAGTTACTAGCTTATATATACACATTTCATTCATGTCCAGCTGAAATAAATCTCCCTAAGAATTTTAGTAGTCTCAGACTTCAGTTTCAGTCAAGGCACTACAGGTTATGCTAAGGCCTGCTATATCTTCCAAATAGATTGTATTTTTGTTACATAGATGGAAGGCTTTCCATAGAAGACATTTGGTAGAGGAAGATAAATATATATTTGTCTACAAATTCTACAATAAAAAAATGCAGTTGACTTCTAAGATTAAAATATAGTTGGCATAAAGGTCTCCACTAAATTTTCAGCTAGCATTAGAAATGTTTGGAATAGAAAAAAGGAAGGTCCTACTTCCTGAAGATAATGGATACTTTCAAGTACTTTCTTAGGCAAAGGGCTGCTTTAAGAAATTGTAATAATGATTTTCTCAGAAAAAAATGGAAGGGTATAGGTGTTATGGTCAATAGTTTAACCAGTTGTTGTAAGACAAAACAAATGGGAGTGTTGATCTGCTGGAGGGTAGGAGGGCTCTGCAGAGGGACAGGCTGGATTGATGGGCCAAGGCCAACGGTATGAGGTCCAACAAGGCCAAGTGCTCAGTCAGAACAATGCCATGCAGCACTGCAGGCTGGAGGAAGAGTCTCTGGAAAGCTGCCCAGTAGAAAAGGATGTGTAGGTGCTGGTTAACAGGCAGCTGAACATGAGCCAGCAGTGTGCCCATCTGACCAAGAAGGCCAGAGGAATCCTGGCTTGTATCAGAAATAGCATGACCAGCGGGACCAGGGCAGTGATTGTCCCCCTGTATTTGGCAGTGGTGAGGCTGCACCTTGAATACTCTTGTCCAGTTCTGGGCACCTCAGTACGAAAAAGACATGAGGTGCTGGAGTGAGTCCAGAGAAGGGCAATGGAGCTGGTGAAGATTCTAGAAAGAAAGTCTTAAGAGGAGTGGCTGAGGGATCTGGGGTTATTTAGTTCAGAGAAAAGGAGATTCAGGGGGGATCTTACTGCTCTCTACAATTACCTAAAGGAGATTGTAAAGGTGGGGGGCAGCCTCTTCTTCCAGGCAACTAGAGATGGACAAGAGGAAATGGCTTCAAGCTATGCCAGGGGAGGTTTGGACTGGGCATCAGAAAGAATTTCTTCACTGAAAAGGTTGTCAGACATTGGAACGGGCTGCCCAGGGAAGTGATGGAGGTGCCATACCTGGAGGTGTTAAAGAGATGGCTGGATGTTGTACTTAGTGTCATGGTCTAGTTGATAAGGTGGTGATCAGTTAAAGCTTGGACTCAGTATTCTGAGAGATCTTTTCCAACTTAAATGATTCTGTGATTCTGTGCAAACAAATCATACAACATGTTCTGCAATTTTGTAATCAGAACATGGAATAATTGATGCAAGGAAAGAGAGGTAAGGAATGTGTCCTATTTCATTGTTTGTCTGTTCAGAACATCAGGAATAAAAGTATTAGCTTAATGTTTCCTGAAGACAATTTATTTTTAATGTGTTGAAAGATTGGTTTTCTACCAAGTTCATAAATTTGCAGACAGGGCTGCTGTTTAGGAGGAGCAGGAGAGGCTGGCTAATGGGTTGACAGGAACATTAAAAAATTATCAACGGTAAGTGCTAAAGTCCTGCACCTAGGTGGCAAGTCCACATCAACAGGACTGAAATTATCTGGCTGGGGAGCAGCTCTTCCAAAAGGGCCTGGAGTTCCTAGTGAAGAGCATGGAACCTTGGCAGCAAAGAGGGCCAGTAACCTCCTGGGCTGTGGGACCAGGTGCACATTCAGGAAGTTGAGGGAAGTGATTGTATCCCTCTGGTCAACATTTGTGAAACCACATCTAGATGCTGCGTTCATATTTGGGTTTAAACTGAAGGGAGCTCAGTAGAGGGCTACCAAGCTGGTCAAGTAGTAGCACCTGCCCACTGGGAGAGGGCTGTCCAGACCAGAGAACAGATGCCTTTGTGGACCCAACATCAGCCCCCAGCACTAATGGGGAGGTGATTGAGAAGACAGAGGTGGTGCAAGATAAATGAGAAACAATGATGATAAATTGCAACAGGGGAAATCCCAACTAGGTATAAAGAAAAAATGTGCTTGGAGGATAATTAAAGTGGAACAAGTTGTTCAGTGAGGTTTTGGGATGTGTATCCCTGGAATTTTCAAGACCCAGATAGATGAGTCTGTAAGCATCCTGGTCTGAATTTGGTATTGGCCCTCCTTTGACTAGATGTAAACTTCACAAGATCCTTCTAAATTGTATATGGTAATTAATAATTTATGTGGAAAATTACAGGAATTAGCTTCAGGTGGTGTTTGTTTTTTCCATCTCTTTTTTAGCATGGTTTGATATTTTACTTGTGCAAAGTTCATGCTCTCTATTGTATAGGACAAGGGGGTGTAGAAGCAGTTAATTGTCTCTCCATCAGGTGTACAAAACTGGGAAGAATATTTTTGTGATGACATACAGAGGCAAAGGGTTCTTCTAACCAAGACAGCCAAAGAGTATGTTTGAGAATGCAGCAGCTCCAAACTGGCACAGAGAATTACCTCTACTTGGATAGATAGATGTGTGAAGAATTATCAATTGATTCTGGACTGCAAGTGGATAGGAGTAGAGTCAGCAGTTATACTGATCTGACCATGTCAATACTTGCATGAACTTTCAAGAAGAGAAGATAAACTTTGTATTATAGGATAAGACTGATGTGTAAAGAATATCTGTGATGCTTTGAGTGCTTATGATAATTTTTTTGAGATCTGTAAAAGCCATTTGAATTAATAACATATGACCAGTGTAATTTCAAATAGTATGCAGCAATACATGAAAATTGACATGGAGGACAAAAATTTATGTGGATCTCAGAACAAAACTGTTTTTCTGGAAGATGTCTTTAATAATACCTGTTGTTCTTAATGTTAAAAATTCACATTTCTATAAATATTCTCTGCAGTCAGGTTGTGCCTTTATTAAATGTTAAGAGTTAAATCTGGTTGTATTGTTCACTAATTTTTGGTTAGTTTTTATTATATTGGTATCACAGATGTTGCACATTTTATAAAAAATGTGATAATTCTTTTAAGTGAAGGTCTTATGTGGACTAAAATTAATTGTACTGAAGTTATCAAGTGTGAGAAAATGTTTCATATCTTTTGGAGATGTACTTCAAAGCTGTAATGACTCAAAAGATCTTGATCACCTGATGCTTGTGACATGTATTAAGATATCACGTTTTATAGTCTAAACATTCAGCTACATAGGCAACACATTTTGTTACAGGGAGTGAACAGCAGAGGTGCCTGTCTTTATTCTGTTGATGCTAGGATTGTTCATTTTTTACAACAAAGCTTTACTTATGTAATACTAACTAATGTTCTAATGTTTCTTTCTGTGTATGAATTTCTAATATTTTTTCTACATTTTCCCTGGTAATTAAGGTTCAGATTCATCCCTTCAGTAAAAATTCAGGAGGAAGAAGGGAAAGAAGAAACAGGGAAGGAAATTATAAATAGCCAGACAAATACGAGATTAGTGAAGATGAAGAGCACAAGGCATTGTGTGTATTCAGAAGAATCAACCTAACAGTATGTGGTAGGTGTACTGAAAAAAAAAAAAAAAAAAAAGTAGGGAATAAGTAAAACATACTTCAATGGGAGAGTGAAATACATTTTAACACACAAAAGAATATACCAAAGTCTGGCAAGGCAGAAGGAGCGGGAAATAGATTGATGAAAGCATCTGAGATGGAATGCATGGGGGAAAAGAGATTTTTGTCAAGAAAATGTCTAAACCAGTTTAGGAAGGATGAAGATGAAGGAATGCAACATCAGTGACTATATCCCACAGGATTAAGAAGAGCAAGTAATGCTTTTTAGAGACATATTTTCAATAGCTGTATTTCTTTGCTATGTTTATTTTCCCAGAAATTTTCTGTGACGCATGAAGCATAGGAGTGAAGATGCTGATGGTGAAATGAAAAAGAGAGTTCATTTCTGCAGAAATGTAATAGAATTGATGAGTATGAAGTCAGCCATCAAGTTTGATAGATGAATCTTGAGAGATGTTTAAACCATTTGCTACTGAAAGCTAGCAGTGATAAGTGAGCTTTCAGGAAAATCTTTTGTAGAAAAATGTAATTGTGTTCTATTCCAGCAGTCATGATTATATGGTCCTGCTAATTGTTGCTACTGAAAAGAAGTAATATTTGTGTATGTGCAGGAGTCCCAATCCTTTTTTGGCTTCTAAGGATTTACAAGTTTATCTGAGGCCCTTGTTTTATCTTAAGAACATCCAAGAAAATATGTAAATGCACAATTTAAATTGCTGACATAAGGGCAATTACTATTCCTACCTTGTTGAAGTTGCATTTTGCTCTCTATTTAAGGAAGTTTCATCTGTTTCAGGCACTTCTGAGACTTACCATCCTTCTAGAGCTCAGATTTTCTTGTATACTTGTTATTGTGCCTTGGTCATTCATGTAACATATGTCTAAGTACTTGCATTTTTACTTTCTGAATTAGTCGTCATCAGCCTCTGTACAAATGTCTGACTGGACAGTGAAGTGTTAGTAACCACGTTTAGTGTTTCAGTAATACTTTAGGTCTTTTTACATGTGCGGAATTTGGCTAGGTCAGACAAACTCTGACCTCTTATTAATGGGGCCATGAAATATACTTCTTCACCACATGCAAGCATATAATATTTCGTCTTCTGGAGTAAGCTAATGTCTGGTTAGATGTCTGATCTGTTGGAACACCTCACTGGGAACCTTATCTGTCTTGCTTGACTTGTTATGAAGCCCTTAAATGCACTATTTTGACAAACCTCTGAAGCTGTATTGTTGCTAGCAAAGTAATCTCCCATGTTTATATGTTGGGAAACGCTACCATTTTCTCTGAAAGTTGAGAGAAATTGTTTTTTTGTTTTAAGTGATGGAAAATAAAGGTTAAATTGTATCAGACAAAGAACATCTATATAAAATGCTGGGAAGCACAGCCAGTGAATAACAGCTGTCTTAATGTTTCATCATTTAGGTAAGTGTCACTGTGCTCTATGCCTGTGTTGGTGAAATTCCTGAAGCAACTGAAAATCCTCAGCTAAATGAAGTAACACAACTGGTCTTACTGTTTTCATTCACATGAGTAAGGTGACAAGGAAAAAAGTATATTCCTTTCAGGTCTTTCAGCATAAAAATGATCAGAAATACTGACTTTCCTCCTTATGTATGTATGTATGTATGTATGTATGTGTGTGTTTATTTAATGATCTTCAGAATATTCCTAATCCAGAAGGATCAGTTTATCTCCATAGACAAGGCCACTCTGCAGGTTGTCTAAACCTCACTGATACCTTGAGTTGCTTGTGCACAGACATAAAGCATTAGTGGAGACAACTCAGGTTCCCTGCCTTATCTCTACTGCTCCAGAAGTCTACAGGTTTCCTCTAAATCAACCCAACCTGGAGAACTGGGTATCCTTCTGTGTGTTGTCTGGGAATAGTAGCCTAGGAATGGACAACTAAATTGATGCTTAGCCATTTCTAAATACTATCACTTATGCTATATGTGTACTTTGGTGTGTAATACTTAGACACACGCGATGCAAATAGCAGTAGGAACACTTGCACTGTATCAATTTTTTCCCAGTTCATTACATAATTTGACAGATGTTAATTGCAACTCAAAGCTCACTTGATTGGTTTTTCTCATATTTAAAGGAGAACAAAGACCTCTGATATGAATGTCTGAAGATGAGCATGTTGCCTGATGTTTAAAAGACTTATTTAGTCATTAGTCACTTGTGGTCAGGGATTTATTAGTCATGGTAATGTCTCCAATTAGTTGAAGGACAGAGACCGTAACTTGGACACTTTTTGCCTAATTACTGTTAACTGTGTACATGCAGTTTACTGTTGAGTTTATGAGACTAGCTGAAGTGTTACAACAACAAGTGTCTTAAGAAGTGAGGTCTCTTATTTATAAAATCATTAAAATCAGGATTAGCACCTACAGTAACAGTAATAATACTGTGCCATGAACAGAAATATTTTAATGTTTGATGTTATATTTTTGTTCTAAATCATAGTCTCTCCAGACCTTCTGAAAAAGACCCACTGAGTGAACTTCGTTGGAAAGAATATATTTTACAGTAAATGGAGAGAGAATCAAGTATTATCTTCTGCGTATAGTGAAATAACCTTTAGATGAACTTGGAAAGGAAAAGAATTCCTCTTTAATTGTTTGCCTTCCTGAGGTTGTGAGAGAGAGGGGAAAGGGCTAGTGTTAAACTGAGAATGGAGTTAATTGACATTAATCTTCATAGGTTTGATAGATTTATTTTAACAGCAAAGAAGTAAAAAGGACATCAACCAAAGTTAACTGTTACTAACTAATTGAATGGCATACCTGAATGTAACATTTTATTTTCCACACTGAAATTAAGTTTGCTGCCTTCTGTCTTTCCTTCTCTCCTATTCAAAACCGTGGAGAAAAAGCTGGAGCTACATAGTAACTTGGTAAAGGATTAACAGTTTTAAATCGTCTTGTTTTCCAAAGTCAACGTTTCTTTAAAGAACATGGTCTGGCAAGTTCGATTAGATCCTGATAACATCATCTCAACTGATCCTTCTCACTGTGTACAAGGGATTTCTGTCTTTGAAACAAACTAATTCAAATCTCTCTAGCATCACAAAGATTGGTAATTCAGATTCCTGGAAATGAATGTGTATACAGCACCTGTCCTGTTGCCTTCATGTGACTAGGTGCTCTTTTGGGGGAGTTTTGTGCGACTCCCTCCAAAACACCTGGATCGAGAATTCAAATTGGCAGGTGGTGTGCTTTACTTCCCTGGAGGGCATACAGACTTTCTATGTATGTGGGCCATTTAATTTTTCCAGCCTGCATCATTCCTTCTTACTACAGTCCTGTACATCAGTGGCTATGGCTTAGGAACCAAAGGTGTAGAACTGGGTGCCATCAGCATTGCAGAGACATTATAGTCTTTCTTACATGCTTGCTGATCTTGGGCACATTTTAAAGGAGAGTTAAAAAGATAATATTCTGGTAGTGAGATGGGCTAACCTCAGTTAATCACTCCTGAAAAGACCAGTAAGATAGAAATTGAGAATGTGAGAATGGCTGTTTTCACCATGTAGAATAGCAATAATCCAGTTCTACATTTGGTTATTATATTATCTGATTTGTGTTGGTTTCTTTGCTGGTTTAACTAATGGATTAGTGAGTCACAAGCTCTTGTTAGTCTTGTGTACTAATTCTTTCAGGGTACAGTGTTTTCTAGATAAAATCAGATTGTTCCATAAAAATAGTCAGAAATGCACATTTTAAGCCAAGACTTGTCAGACACTAAGTAAAGAAGTGTCGCCTCTAATAAAAGTGTCTTCTTAAACGGATTTATTTACGAGTGTCTGAAAAGCTCTCATATGTTGGGATAGAATTTTTCCCTCTCCCCCTGGAATTGCATTAATAGATTTCTGTAAGCTGTCAGTGTATACCTATTTGTAGTTCAGAGTTTTCAAACCAGAGGACGACCAGAGGTCCTCCAATCAAGCAAGACAGAAAATGAAAATTTGAAAAGTATTTGTGTATTTTTTCTTGTTAATTTCATATTTGTTTCAATATAAGAAGTAGTGAAAAAGAGACAAGTGCAGATTAGGTTGCTCAGAGAGCTTGTGGAGCTTCCATCCATGGAGATCTGCAAAACCCAACCTGATCAAGCCACGAGCAACCTGCTGTGACCTCAGAGTCTGCCCTGCTTTGAGCAGGAGTCTGGACTAGAGAGACCTCTCATGATCCCTTTCCCACCTGAGTTGTCCTGTGAATCTATAAATAAAATGAAGAACTCTTCAAAATGTCAAGATATTCAAGTGACTGTGGCTGGAGGTGTTGTTGTTGTAACTTCTATTGGGGTTTAGGTGTTAATGGCATGACCTCTTGTACTTTTCATTTTGGCTAGATCTCTGCTGTTCTTAATAGCATAGTGGAAAGAACAGTAAAGCAGGACAAAATAATGTCACAATCACTTCAAATTCTCTGCAAATAACTGGGCTAATCCAGAGAGTCAGGTGCCCTGGATCTGTATGGAGCTCTGGTAGTTTCATTGTACTTTCTACTGTTTATGGGATAAAGGACAAACAGAGGAAGAACAAAAAGGTCGGTTTTGTAGTGGGAATGTCTTTCCTTACAGAGCCACTTATAAATTAAGTTTTACTTCTCATCATGTTAATGCCCCTGGGAAGAGGCTGGGATTGCCTCTGCACTCTAAGCAACTGTAAGCTAATTTGTGTAGTAATTAGATGCCCAAAAGTGCAAGCAAACCATAAATAGATACATAAAAAAAAGCTGCATGGTAACAAAACATGAAAGAGATGGCAATAGGTAGCTTTGAGGGAAAAAGAGTGTACATTTACAAAACTTAGCTTCCTAGTTCTTTTAGTGCTCCCATTAGTGGGATCCTGCTAATGGGAAATGTTAAATATTTAATATCTGACATTTCTGTAATGTCTATGTAGTGCAGTAAAGATTAAGTATTTTATGGTGCATTTCAATTTAAAAGAATGAAAGCGCTTTTCACAATGTTACAGGGAAGCTGTCAGTGAACCTTGTATTTAGACTACATATTACTTTCAGCTATAATAGACTCTTTCAGCTTGTTTGCAGCAAGCTAGTTATGAAAGCCCTGATATTTGAACAGTTCATCCTCTGGGAACATACTGAGTTAGGCCAAGGTTTCTTTTTCACTTCCCAAATTAAGCAGGCATGCCAAAACCCTCAAGCAGTTGCCACAGCCATGATAGTTTTGATTTTCAGTGAGACTTACTAGTGTTATCCAAGAGGTGATACAAGGCTTTGCAGTTACAGACTGGTTTGAGGCATTCCCAGAAAGGACTGCAATAAAAACTAGGGGTGCCCCTACTCTTTCTCTGTCCTTTCCTGACTTTTTCTGTCCTTTATTCACATGGAACACACTAACAATCTGCTTTCCTGTAGGAAATTTACTGAGAAATTCCACCCTCTGTTTTGAGGGCAGAATATGTTTGTGTAATTTAGAAGCCCTTGAATCCCTTTCTAACAATAAAGTAGTAGCATTTTTAGTTTTGGTGTACAATACAAAATGGTACAAGGATAGTAATTTAATTTCTTCCTTTTACTGGACTATTGTACTTATGTTAACATTGGATCTGATTTATAGGGGTTGCAAATGATCTGTAATTGTTAGCCAGTGCCTATTTCTGAAGATAGGTTGTGTGACAGTCAGAGTTACTGCTATCAGTCTGATGCACTTTGCTTGACCTCAAGCCCATAGCAGTTCCTTGAAATAAAATAGATGAGTAATATAGATTGCAGTTTTTAGCACTGGAGGACTACTGAAGTACATATTCATTTGATTGAAATGGAAAGAAAACTACTTCCAGGCATTCTTTGAGCTCTTGGTGATATTCAAGTGAAACTGCAGATGCAACCAAGGTAGTGCAATTTTTTTTTTTTTAATGACTTGGTAATTAACTATATATTGCTGTTCATCTAATTAAAATATAAGCAATAAGTGAATGTGTGTTTTCCTTGGGTATTTGTTTCAGCTTGATAAAACAGGTAGCTAGCAAAAGGTCTTAAAATGGTGTACCATACCATTCAGTTAACTGTACCATGTATGCATGCAGACACATAGCTGACACATGACTGTAGCTTCTGCTGATGTTTAGTCATAGCACATGGATTTGTTTCCTTTCTTAAAATGTGAATGGAGTTGAGTAAGTATACAAGTCTTATTTTTTTTTTATATCATAGTTAGAAGAGAGGCTATTAGAAAGGAGATTCTGTTAATGCTCTTGACACTGAGATGTATCTATTATGATGATTAAACATCTCTTAGAAATATTATATTATTACCATGGTTTGAAAAACTAGTACCTGTAGGGAAAAGCTTTGCAATTCTACTTTGTGTTATAAAACAGGAAAAGGCTGACAGTAAGATGATGCCTACTGTTGCTTTTATGAGTTTGACTCATAGCTTGAGTTTGTCTGTATGGGTAATGTGTTAATGTCTCTATTAACATGTTTATAAGCTTACAGTCTCTACCACCATAAAACAGAATGTTGGTATTTTAAATAAGGGCCTGCTTCCTTCTGTTGACACCAGAATGCATTTGGGTTTTTATAAAGTACCCTAAATAGCGTTCAATATTTTATCTCTCTCTCCTTCACCACTTGTGTATTCAGTTTCACTGTTTCTTGTTTTTCTTCCTAATCTCGGTGGTTTTTATTTTTTTTGGTTGTGTTTTATTTATTTATTTATTATTTATTTAAATTCGCTCAACATAGAGCTGATAAACCAGATGATGAGGATGATGAAGATCTAATGGTGAATAAAACATGGGTCCTTGCACCAAAGATTCATGGTGGGGATGTAACTCACATACTGGACTCCTTACTTCAAGGATATGACAACAAGCTTCGGCCAGATATTGGGGGTAAGCTCATAAAATGATTCAGTGTAATAGAAGATGTGAACTAGAAATGGTGTGCATTTTGTCTAAGATGGCAAAAATCCACTTATTGCAATTTTTACAACTCAAGATAGCAACCTAAATATAACAGCAATTAAATGCAATGGTTTCCTGGAACTGGTAAAAATATTCTAGGCAAGAGTAGACTTTATGTTCTATTTAGCTGTCTTCTTTCTTATGGAAAGTATTGGGTTTGGGAGACAGAGAGCAATCTATAATAGATCATTAAAAGAAAATTATAATTTGCTTTATTTAACAAATATCTTCTGACAGAAAGAATTGTAGATGTAAACTATGGTTATTTTAAAAATTGATCTTGAGCCTGTAGGAGTTTATTAAAGAATTATTCCTAGACATTTTACTCTTACTGTAGAAAACACATTGTGAGTGTGTATTTCAAGCACATATAACTCAACCCAGTTCTACTTCTTCTCTTAGCTCAGATTTTAAAAAACTTCATAAGAATCTAAAAATATAACTCAGGACCCTATCTTTTCTAGAGGAATATAGGAAGGAAAACTTCATTGCTATAGATCAAACTTTGCAGCTAGTAGGAAGGCAATTTTGTCTTTCAGTAGTTAAAGCATAATTTTTCATATAATTATTAAGTGCAAATATTTGGAAGAATCTTGTTTTGGAAGCATGTAACACATGAAACCTTGCCAGCTCTTGTCTACCAAGTGCATGCTGGATCAAATAAAAAAAAAATATATATATATATATATTTTCTCTGAGTTTGTTTCTTGAACTGTGAAGGGAGAGGCAGAGGACATAATTGTTTGTTACATACCTGGCATTCTCTATCAAAGTCTGTAAGGTGCTTATGCGATGAACAAAACATTGCCTTGTTTCATTTATGTCAGAAGAGAAAGATGCGATCTCAAAAGATGCATTTTCTTTTTAAAGCTTCTGACAAATTGTTTTCTTTCCCAAATTTTTTTAGTTCTGTTTTATTGCTGACTGTTATCCTGAAGATGTTGAAAGGCAGTATCTCTCCCTGTCATAATACAATCACGTGTGAATCTCATAAAGTTTGTTTTGTCTTTTTCTTCACATTCATTTAATTGAATTACTATAAACATTTAGACAACACGGAAGGTCTTCCAGCATGCTTTTCCTTAAATGTCACTGTGTGACAGATGTATAGAACTACTGTTCAACTTTTTTTCCCTGTTTGATGCAACAGACAGCAAAACAATTATGAGGGAATAAACTGTCTCCACTAGGATTCCTTTTAATGATTAGCTGGTATGTGGGGATGGAAGAAGAAAGAATTCTTTTTCTCTTGCCATAAAACTTAGAAGTAAATGGAGACTATAGAGAGGAAGAGGAATTTATTCTGACATGTCAAATGGCTTGAGATATGCTGAGATTAGCTCAGTTGGTTGGAGCACGAGGCTAATAATGCCAGCCTTGTGGATTAGATCCCTGTATGGGCCATTCACTTAAGAGTTAGACTTGATGAATCTTGTGGGTCCCTTCCAATGCAGAGTATTCTGTGATTCCTAAATGGATATGGAAGAATTTTGATGTAATCCTTACTTTTATTTTCTGGTTATGTACTGAGGCTTTATAAGGCAAGAACTCTGTCTTTTTGTGGGTAACTCAGTATACAGCTTTCTGGATTCAAAATATCAGTTCCCAAAAGAACACACTTAGTTCTATCTTCTTTCACATAAATATTCCCTTTCTCTTCTCAACACTTCTGTACCAATTTGACCTTTTCTATGTGGGGCCTGCCTCCACTCACTATACTAAAACATAAAGTTTGTGAGTCATCAACCAGAGTCATGAGAACAGGAGACACTTGGAAGTATTCACTTTGTTTTCAGGAGAACAAATGTTAAGACTGATCCTCTTCTGGATGGAGGGGAAATTGCAGACTTCTGCCACAGGGCAGAAATTTTGGACAATGTAAGATGAAATTTCTGACTTCAGGTGAATGTATTGCATTCTGTCCAGTTTTTTGGGAACTGCAGCAGATATCTTGCAGATAGACAAACAAAATAAGGATATAGTTAATTCATCTTAGTCTGCTTCAAACATGGGGATCTGGTGTCAGATTCCATATCTTCAGAGTATACATCAGTACTTGTACAACAAGGGTATTGAGCTGGAATTCTCCTTATCTTTCAAAGCAATAATATCCCACTGAACATCCTTATGATTGAATTACAAAACTCATTTACAATGACATTTTTTGTTTTGAACTTGTACTGAATCCCAGAGCAAAATTCTGTTCTTCCTGTTGCTGACACAGAATTTCAGCATCTCAGAGTGAGATAAGGGTTTTATTGTAATATGTTTTGATATGTTTGGAGCATAAAGTTTCTAGCATTGAAGGTCTAGTATTGAAGTACCTTCTGCTCCGTATGAAATAATAGTAGTTACCAGATGAAGTCTTCCATCTGTGATATAAATAACCTTTAATTACAGATTCAACCTTGGAGTGTTGATATATTAATATAGCAGTACTATTCTAATTGTAACATTACC
This sequence comes from Anabacerthia variegaticeps, assembly GCA_035583185.1. Taxonomy (NCBI): domain Eukaryota; kingdom Metazoa; phylum Chordata; class Aves; order Passeriformes; family Furnariidae; genus Anabacerthia; species Anabacerthia variegaticeps. The sequence goes on from JAWWEW010000131.1 coordinate 47,809,567, forward strand.
TGTTGGCTGCCTGATTTTATAACCACACTGTTTAAACTTCAGTCCTATATCAAAATAGCTACTATTTTTAACTTTCCTTTTAAAATTCTGGCTTCACATTGTTCCACCTCTCACATCTTAGGAAAACTGATATATTAGTATTATCCTATCAATGTACAGAGCATTTTTTTCCAGTAGTGATGTGTGAATGGGTAAAACACAACTGATCAATCTCAAAATTTCATTAAAAATAGGAAATAATCATCACATAACTATGACTTTTGTGGAGTGTTTCAATCAACAGTTTGAAGCAAAAGCTGTCACTGATAAAATTTTTGAGAATGGTCAGAGTGATTGCTCATGGACATAGAGTAATTGGATACCTAGAGAAAATTGGATGGTTGTTACTCCCCTATAAGCAGGGCATGAGTAAATAATTACATCTTGGTGAAAAGTCATGTTCTCAGGGATATAAAGAATACATGGACAGAAAATGGACTTTCATGAGAGTAATAGAAGCACTAATTTTGAAAAAATATGGGTATTAGGGAGACATTCTGTTGAACAGGTGCTCTTAGTATAGCATTGATGAAAGTATGATATAGGCAGCAAAGTAATAAGCTCAAACAGCAGGAAAACATCAAGTAAAGGTAGGGAGATATGTATTTTGAGATGAAGAATCTTTTCCAAGAATTGAGGAAAATCGAATTACAAGAGGAAGATGTAGAAGAGCATATTCAGTGAATGTTGAAGGTACTGGATGTGTGTACTGCAGAGAAAATGATGGAAATAATAAAAGCGGTGGGGTAGGAGTATTTGCTAAAGATTGGTTTCTTTTAAATGAAAAGGTAAAAAAGTGTGGGGAACGAGGCTCTACTTTCATCAGAATCACTTTGAAAAAATTCTTCAGAGATGGAGCTGAAAGCTTGAGGCTGAATTTCAGTATAAATAGCCATATAAGTAATAATCCGAGATAGCTGGTTGTGAGAATTGTATTATTCCATTAAAAGCTATTACAAATTGAAGGCCTCTGTTATTTCTTAATGTGGTAGTCACCTAATTTATTTGCTGAATAACTGTTTTATTACCTACAGCGAATGCTTCTTTAGGCAATTAATGAGGAGTTATAGAAAACATGCTCAAAAAAGTAAGCCTGGATGAAATTATCAAAAGTGGTCTTAGTTAAAATTTAATAGCATTGTAACAATTAAAAAAAAAAAAAGCTATAAGTCTTAGACCTTCATTAGAAAATGAGGGAATTGTGGTAAACTAGGGGAACTTGTTAGTGAATTCAGATGGACTAACACGATATTGGTTAATGTATTGTAGTAGTAGAATGGATTAATGAAAATAGAGTGGTATTAAGTAATGAAAAGTGCAGTGTTCTGCAGTTTTACATTAATGATAATAATTTCTGTCAGGAGACAGGTGTTTATAGAATGAGAATAGCTGATAAGGAGAACTTTTTAGTGTAGCAGGCAGAGATATTTAAAATATCAAAAGCTGAAAATTTGGCCTGGAAAAATATAGGCTAAAAAAGAGGCATTTCAGGTGGAAAGGGCAACTACTAAAATAATTTGTCAATGATTGAGGAAGATTTTTATCACTATGGTTTTTCTAATTGGGAATAAATGTTTCTCAAAATTTTTAAAAACAGAAGAACTTTAGTCCAGTGAAGAAAAGGTGTAAAAGCAAGAAATCAGAAAGTGAGCAGAGCTCTCCAGATTGGGTTTACCAAATAGGTTTCCCGCATGCTTCTTCTAGTTGGGGATGATGAGCTATCCCTTGTGAACAGCTGCTCCTTGGTGCTCTTCTTTCTCTCTCTCCCTGCCTCTTGAGTATGCAATCTGTTAATCTCTCACTGTTTTACTTTATTCTAGCCTGGGTCATACTGTCTCTGTGTAAATATTTAAAGTGTACAAGCCTTTTCTCCCCTTGCTTTGAAGATTCTCTAAGTTAAAGGGCTGTTTTGCACTTTACTCAGGATGTGTGAAATCTTCTTCCTACTTGTAGTGTTTTCAGTGTACCTTATTTTTAAGGTATAATAAGAAGCATTCACAGTGGAAAAATCTTTTCAAACCATCTTTCACTGTTAGGTCTTTGTGGAGAGCAAATGAACAATAGTAATTATATGGATATCGAATTAATATAGAGAATGTATTTTCCTCCAGTATTTGTCATTTTCATGAACTCTTATCACTTCTAGTTCAAGAACACAAGAAGACTGAATTAGTACTTCTCATTCAGACATACTTTGCTCTGTACCATACAGAATAACTAAGGTAACAAAACAGATTCTTCCAGTCTTCTTGAAGTGGATTTCTTTCTCTGGTTCATTTTGGTCAATTAAAAATATTTCAACAGAGGCAGATTTGCAAACTCTTCATCGGCTCTTAATACCACTAATAATCTTACTCAGAGCAGTGTGGAAAAGGAAAAATGAACTCTGTGGCTCATTACAGGAAAGCCCTTGTGGCCGATGAAGTACTGCTTGCTACAAGTTGGAATTTCATAAAATTGACATAGCCCCCATTAAAAACTGGCTCACTGACAGATCTCAAAATTTAGTTGTTAATAAAGAATATCAGTGGTTTTGCTGTCTATAGTAGGGTCTCATAGGAAAGTCTTGATCCAGAATAATGGTATTTTGAATGACTTCAGCAATTCACTGTTGTAGTAAAGTTGTCAGATGACACAAAGACTGTTGGAAAGGAAGAGGTTGCATCTACAAAGTAATGAGATCCTTGAGTATAAATGCAGACACAAGAATTGAGAGGGTAAAAAAAAAAGAGGTGGAAGGGGAGGAAGCCTGTGGGTGGTGTTTCAAGGTGAGAGATTCTGCATAGTAAAGTATTCAACCTTGCTTGAGCAATGAGGCAAGATACACTTTGAGCCATCTCCTTGTGTTCTGGTCTAGCAGTGGGGCTGCTGTTATGTAAATAAAAGGGGTCGCAATATTAAAGGAAGGGGATATCTCTTTGTGAAATGTGGTGCATGTTAAATAAATTACATTATATGTATGAGGGGAGACATAAATGCACTTTACAACCTCCTTGTGAAGGGAAGAGGAGGGGCAGACACTGATCTCTTCTCTGTGGTGACCTGTGACAGGACCTGAGGGAATGGCCTGAGGCTGTGTCAGGGGACATTTAAGTTAGATATTAGAAAAAGGTTCTTCACCCAGATCTGGAACAGGCTCCCCAGGGCAGTGGTCACAGCACCGATCCTGCCAGAGTTCAAGAAGCATTTGGATGATACTCTCAGGCACACTCTTGGGGATGGCTTCCTGTGCAGGGCCAAGACTCCTTGTGAGTCCCTTCCAACTCGGCATATTCTGTGATTCTATGATATACATACACACATTATAAACTTTTTTTTAATCTGATATTTCTGCTTGTGGGTGTGAGTTCTTGTGTTTTCCCCATTTCTTTATGAGCTCTGCTGAAATTGAAAACATCTGCAGCTCAGAATCACAGAATATTCTGAGTTGGAACGGACCCACAAGGATCATCTTGGGAAGTACTTATTTTTTTCACCCAGGAAATAAATTGGTTTTCTGCATCTGTTTAAACTTTCTGTGAAGCGTGCTGGGGACAGGATGGTGACCCAGTGACCCTGTGTTCAGTAGTTGTAAAAAATCCTTTGTGCAGCCTCACTAGTGTGTACTTAGTGTGTCAGGCTTAGGTTCACACCAGCAAATAGATTTGGAATCAGGGAGAATTTCCTCTCAAGTGAGCTTCGCAGGGAAAAGGTATTTTAGGATATTTAGGAAGTGTATCTTGCCTGTCATTGTAGCTGGCAAGGATGTCAGTGATGCTCTCTTTCTTTCTGTGTGTCTGTTCCAGTTTTTAGAGGGTTAAAAAGGTCTTTTTACTTAAGGCTTTAGGTTTGTTATTGAGCACTTGCACAATCACTGAAGGTTTACAGTATAAAGAAATGAAATCTGATGATCTAGGGTTCCTCTTCTATGAAATCAAAATGTCTTTTTGTTTGTACCTTCCCCTTTTTTCTTCTGCAGATGAACAGAGGTGTTTAATTTTATTGTGTCAAATCATGAAAGGACCAGCAGAACTCTATTATTAACCCACTTTGTTCTACTGGGTACTAGGACATATGTCTTCTTGTGTCCACGTTCTGGCTCCCCAGTAGAAGCTAGAAAAAAAATGCTTGGTAAATTGATGAAGTTAAAATTCATTCCCACCTCATCCATTTCTGCCTTTTTTTCATATGAACCAGTTAGGAGGAAAAAACTGAATTTTCAGTGCCCTCTGTATTTCAGATGTGCCTTTCATGGCAAGTCACTTAGTGTCCTTCTGTAAATGCACAAAGTAAGAGACTATATTTTGTAAGAGAATATATTTTTAAAAGTTTTTGTCTGCACAGTGTTAGTGGTTTCCCTGTTTTTAAAGAAAAATAAATTTGGTAATGTTTAACTTTTAAATGACTGTCGCTTGAGGAACTTTCAGTTTGGTGTTTGAAACAGTGTATTAGTCAAGCTGATGAAAGGACATTAGTAATCCCTAGGTGCTATGACTTCATGAATCGAAGATATCTGTGGTGAAAAGTTGTTTTATTTTTGTTACATGTTCTCAGTAGGAATTGATAGAAATCACTGCATATTGATTCCCTACAGATGATAAACACCTCTGCTCCCAGACTCCATGGTTTATCATATGAACAAATTTTTCCAATCCTCTTTTTTTGTTTGTTTATGATTGCATTTTTAAGTTGGAAGACCATTTTTGGGAGGTTTTTGTTTGTTTTACCTTACTTTACCTATTGTATCTATCTTACATGTGGTCACAAAGCATAGTTTGGTATTACATTTTGAACTAAAAAATTCAAGTTGATAATTGTAACAAGTCATATGAAATAAGTCATATATGATCCTCCACAGTACTAATAAACCAGAAATTTAATTATTCTGACTCTAATGTAAGAATATCAGATATGTTGTTGTTTTAGTTAAATTACATTAACAATGCACAGAGTTAATTAAATATATAATTGTTATGGTTACTGTTTTGTTTAGTGAGAACTACGGTAATTGAAACAGATGTCTATGTTAACAGCATTGGCCCAGTTGACCCAATCAATATGGTAAGTTCTGATTATTGACAGAAAACATCATCTGAATGCTGCTGTGGATTAATATCTTGAAATAATTTTAATTTCATTCAGATAAGTTTATTTCTTACTGTGTATTTCTATGCTGTTGGATATGATTGTGCTTATTGCAGAAACACATTTAGTATCTCCATTTTAAATTGCTGTAATTTAAAAAATATATTTCTTCTAAAAAAAAGAGGCCACACAGAGTACATTGTATCAGATTGTTGTTTTAGTTTGTGTTGAACATTTCTGCTATGTTTGTCTATATGTCGCTTACCTCTGGCCCAGTATAATTTCCTAGAGCTACTCTTCAGAGCCTAAGAAAAATAACAGTTGACACAGCTATTGTGAATAAAACTATTTTCAGTGCAATGATTTATTGGTTGGTTTGTGGTTTTTTTTTTGTTTTTGTTTTTTGTTTGTTTGTTTGTTTTTTTGTTTGTTTTGTTTTCCAAATTCATAGAAAGAAAAATTTGAAATTAACTCTTTTGTTGTCCTTTTTCCATTTAGTCTTCTGTGTCCTCTTCAGTGTCTGTGTGTGTGTATGTGTGTACATGGCTGGTTTCTTCAGAAATTATGCAATACATCCCAACTAGTTTCTGGCCGACCTGTTGAGATCTGACCTATCTGTTTAGTACCATCACTGAAGTAACAGCACCTAGAAGGAAGTTGAGTGTGTGGTATTAAATCACCTGGATTGTACATTGTACGAACTGGTGGTGTTGGAGGCTTTAGAAAAGCCTTTTGGCAGGACTTCTCCTGGGAACTGCTGCCAGGGCTAAGACAAGGGACTGGCACTCGGGAGAGTTTGAGTTCACCCCCCTCCCAACTTTTTCTTTTACCTCCTCCCTACAGAATTTGTGTGGCCAAGAAGCATTTTGCTCAGAGGCTGGAGTATGCCAGTGCAGGGGGCTTCTGAGAGTTTGGTGAGAGCACAGTAATTCCCAATTATTATTAAGGATCTTGTGGTTTAGACTTATGTCATCATATGTGGGTGGGAGATATATAGGAAGCCAAGCAGGAAAACCCAGTGGTACTTAGATACTGTAGACAGAGATACCAATAGTAAATTATGCAGATATGTGGCAAAGGATGTTCAGTCCAACCTAATGATCTAACAAGCTTAGGGTTGTCATTGTCTGGGGCTGTGGTGGGGAAGTCCAAGTCTCAGGCCAGGACTGTACATAATGAAATGCATGAGAGAGCAGAAGAGTGATGGGATGGGGGAAATTTTCCAATTTCCATGTCCAGTGTAAGTGATTGTCTTTGTTTTTGTCTGTCTACCTACTTCAGTCTTTCTCTTTTGTTTCTCTCTGTCCAATTCTCTTCTGAAGGAACTTACCATGGGAGCAAAATGTGAGGACAGGCTGTAAGGAGGATATAGCAAGTGGTAGAGGCTTCTTTTTCCAGTAACCAATGTAAGTCCTTCAGCCTATGGCCAGTAAATATTGCATACACTGGAACTGAACGTGAAAAATGCTTACAGCTTCAGTTTTCCAGTTTTAAAGAACCAGCACGTGTCTGACTTTGCTGGGTAGCCCTGTCCCATCTCCCATGCCCTCTTCTTGTCTCTGCAGCCCCTGTGAGATCTTCCAGCTATGGTTCAGACATAAATATTTAAAAACTATTCAACGATTTTTAAAAATGAACAGAGAACGACTTAGCAATTTAAGTTACAGTCTTACACCACTGTGTCCTTCATAAATGGTCAATTGTTTTCACTGGGCTTGGACTCCAGAAACCTGGCTTGTATGAGCATCTAACACCAGTACAAAAATCAAACATTTTTTTAAAATAAATAAAACCATGTATATGCAAAGAATTAGACTAAGATTTCAAAAAAAAGATGCTTTTATTCTTGGAAACAAGATTCTCATCAAAATAAATAATAAAAAATTTGAGCCTGTAAACTCTTCTTGGGAGCTGTTGGTTTCATTAGGAAGGCAGTTTCCCTGGAGTCAATAGTTTTGAGATTTTTAGCCCTTTTTTCCATTTCAATGGCTGTTCTTAGCCCTTCATTTGATCATGTAATGTGAGAACATAATATCTGTGACTCCTCTTTGGGTTATTCATTTGTCCAATACATTAATTCACTCTGGCAAATGATGTTCTTTAACAATTAAATTAGGATACAGTATGGCATGATGTAGAGAGCATTTTTTTCTGAAAAGAATTCTGAAGCAGCATATCAAAGGAGTATATTTGTCTGAAAGCTTCAGAGAACACATGTGAGGAAACAGGTTTATTTTTTGATTCAGTCTATTTTCTTCTTGGTATTTGATAGGCTTTTATAAATGGGATGTATGTATGATGTTCATTAGAACTTTTTGTATTTTGGCTTTTACTATTTAGCAAAGATCTACACAACATTCTAGATGTTATAGTCACCCCATGCTAAAGCGACATTTTTTTACAGCTCGTGATCTCTTTGGGTATGAATAAACGTTTTTAACAAGTTTCTATGTCAGTGGGGTTTTTAGGCTTCCAATGCTAACTAAATCTAAACATTTTTGAATCTGCCTTTTAGAGCTGACCTGTGCTATGCATTGTGCGACAATCGTGTAAAATGCATCTGAGTGTATTTTTATGGCCAAAGTCTTGATTCTCAGTAGCTCTGCAGTGGTTTAGGGATTTCTTTGCAGAGTTTAGATATGCCACAGTATTTCAAGTCTGGTTTTACTCTGTGTTGAACTCCTAATTTAGAAGTGCTAGGATTTTACTACCTTTCTCCTTCCAAACTAGGGCCAAATGAAAACAACCACTGTTTAGTGTACAAGCATCAGAGTCTGATATATGACCCTGATGTAAAAATGTGTGTTGGCCTCATTAGCTTTCTCTGTTCTGTGTTCATCTACAAACCCTATATGTTCATAAATATGCAGTTTTATGCTACTGATGCTCCCAGGAGTCCAGGGGAGAGCCGTGCCAGCACCACAGCTTTTGTGGCTTGACAAGACCATTAAAGTGTGAAATTCAGGTAGCTGGGACCTCCAAGACATGGCACCCCTCCAAGACATTTTTACCTTCATTTAACTAAGAGAATACCTGATCTTGTAATTTCCATTTTTCAAAACTCTCATGACAATAAAAGATTGCTACCCCAAATGAGAGAATTTTTTTGAGAAGGAATGCAGGAGTAGTTTTGTAACTAAGAAACAGTATTGCATCATAGTGTCAAAAAGGAAGAGCAAAGAGAAAAGTTTATACTTTCCGTGTTTTTGAAGTGTCTATTTTCTCAAGCGCCATATAGCAAATAGTTAGAAAGGTAAATAATTTCTATAGAGATGCAAGGACATTGTGACTGGTAGACTAAAAACTGGCTAAAAGAAAATGCTCTACCCAGCTGTCTAAACTTGTCTGTAAGTCTATACATATATAAATATGTAGGTTTATAAAAGGAAAATCATGTTTCAAAATTCCTTTGCTTTAGAAAAGTGTTTGTAAGTCATGATTTAACAATTTGAAACATTATGCTATCATTACCATTTTAGTGTGTTTTAGAGCTACTAGTTTTCATTTCCCTTGCTGTGGATGCAGATGATGCTCTCTATTTACTTTTTGCATTTATTATTGGAACCCACTATTAGAAAGTCCAGACTGAAAATTCCAGGATAAATTTCTAGGACTGCACTTCACTACAGCCACTCAATTTCCTTGTTATTTTTCAACATTTCTGTCTATTCTGCAAATCATTTAGCTTTTGTCACATGATCTTTGCTCATTATCCATTGAAGGCTACTGTGATCACAAGCTAAAGCCATACTTCGAAGCCTACCACTCTTATTTTTAACAAGAGAGCTAAACCACTGAGAAAATCAGATACTCACACAATATACCATGGTGTGTAGTCTGCATGGCCTGGACACTGATAGGATACAATTTTTCCTGTCATATTTTACCATTTATGACTTTGTGTAGAATATGCTGATGGGGAATTTTAAGTTTCCTTTGGCTTCTAAATGTTATTTGGTTCTCAAGTTGTACTAACAAGTGGCAGATTTTTTTTCCCAAAGTATTCAAGTATCAATGTGATCAGTATCCTAATACAGATTGCTCAAATTTATTGCACTTGTGGAGGGTACTTTGTGGCCAGGTGTGTCACTGCACTTATTCTACTGGTCCCTAAATTTGTATTGAAGATTTGAAGGTTTTGTGCTCTTACTTTACAGTGCAAGGTAATTTACATTAAGTACACTAGAATATAAATAATCATGACCTGAATATACATTACTTGAAGCTACATTACTGAAATCCAGTACTCAAATATACACACTCTTTGTGCCCATTATTATGTAAATCAATATAATTTTTACTCTGGTTTTGAATTATATTATAAGTGTTACTGAAATATACTGGAATTAGCAAGGCCCTGGTCCTGCTGATACGTAGGCATGTGCTTCAGTTTACATGTGTGAACCCTGACATTACATGTCACATTGACTTAAGGATTTAACAAATGCAATAGAAAAAAAAAAACAAAGTAAGAAGTGCTTAAAAGGAGAGTTATGAACTCTCCCTCCTTGTCTGAGTGTCTGTTACAGAGCTGTGTGTCTAAGTGAACATAGTTCCGTATGAGAAATATAAACCCAATAAATCAGTGCTGTCCAAATGCTGCAATGATAGTAACATTTCAGGACTGTGTGACTGCTGCTTGATAGGGCTTGCCATGGTTTGTGAACTGCACTTGAAGTTTTTCCTGGTGGTTGGAATTGCTTTCAAGTTTGAAGAAGACTGTTTTGAGGAGAACCATTGTCTCTATGAGCTTTATGATGACAGACTGAAAGATCATGGGGGATGCACTTTGGCCCATAGTTGAGAATTTATGAGGTTTCCTAAAGGTTATGTTGATTCAGTGTGCAAGCACTGGAAATTTTTGGAGAGTCAAGTGTGTGCACTTTATGCAATCTGGTTTAATTTTTTTCAAATGGCAGGAATATTTGTTCCTAAAACAGGAGAAAAATACTAACTTTTGTTGAGTCTTTGAACACTACCTGCTTCTTATTGTACAGCATCTTCTTTGGAATAAGCTACAATAATATTTTTTTCCAAACTTACTCTTTTATTTTAATTAGGAAAGATAGATTCTAATTATGTTGGTGCCTGTCAGCACTGCGAGTGATCACAGTTAATTGACTTAGATGAGTTTGTTTGAGATTGATGGACAGCTTTCATTTATAGCAGCTGAGTGAATATTCCTTCAGTAAGCTGTAACATTGTTTTTTTCTGTTGTGGAATATATTTAAATGTCAAACCCCATTATTTCTGTTAACATTTCTTATGTTACCAGCTCTAGAAACTGAGTAATACATCACAAATACAATTTCATGAATGTTCTCTTTTTTATTTTTATTTTTTCTGGAAAAAAGATTGGCTTAAATTGATTAATCTCGTTCTTGCAGTTTGGTTACAGCTATTGCAAGATAGCTCTAAGCTTGTCTGTTCAGTTTCAGGAGACTTGGGCAAGTATTACAACTGAGTATTGGTCTTATTCTGCTCCTACTGCCTCAGCGCAGCAGTTCCGCTGTCGCTCCCGATTTCTGTGAACATTTTGAAGGGAATGGCGAGAGGTGAGGGGAAAGGCAGTCGTATGACTGACAAATTTTGCAGTATCCTGAAACTAAAGCAGAGAACAGTCATCTTTTCAGCCCCCACTTTAAACAGCATTCAGTACTTTTCCCATTTTCATTTGCAGTTTACCATTGTCCCTGATTAGATGTGAAGTCAGGACAGGTAGTAAAGGTTCCACAGGAGTCACCAGGAAAATCTATGCTCTTTGCTGTAAAATATGGCCTCATTTCTGTGTAACAGATAATAGCAATGCTATTATGTGAGGCTGCGGTCTTTTTGTGCAGTGGTTGATTCTTAAATCTTATCTGAGGTAGTTCATGCTTTAGGAAATACTGCTTTCATATGGTACCATTGTATCACTTAAGCCACAGTTGGCATGGTTGCCCTAACAATAATCATCATAATTATAGCAGTAGTATATAGCAATAATAGTAACAGCAACAACTACAACAACAACAACAACATCATTGACTTCACTACCCTGACTTCAGCAGAGAACGCCAGCATACTGTTTGGAAATACAGTTCATATAGTCTCAGATTCTTAGCATTCACAGCCAGAGCAATAACAAAACTGCCTTTGAAATATCTGAGATTTCAGATGTAAGTGCTCTCTATTTACATAAGGCTAAGCCGTCATTCTATAATTTGTTAAAGAAATGGCAGAAGTGCTGAGCTGTGGACATAATTAGGGTTAGATTATAATTTGGAAAAGCTTCTTCCTTTTCATCTGTGGTCAGTCTCTCAGTGTGTTGTGAGGAAGTCTCTTAGTTTTTCGTGTTAAGTGTTGATGTGAACGCTCTTCCTTTGGTGCTTCTGCACAGGATGTCTTCCATGGTCTTCTCTTCTGCTCTCAGTTTCTTCATGATAGTTCCATGCACAAGTTTAGCTACCTTTCTGTGTCAGTTGCCTGCTATTCTATGTGTCTCCTTTTTGTCCAGTCTAAAATATATCTTTTTGTCCCTCATATGTGTTCACAATTGTTTTGTTAGCTCAATAGGACCAAATCACAGCTGTAAGTCTTCCAGCTTTTTACCCCTTCCACACTCTCAGTTGCTGTGGATAATCAATATTCTATGTCATTGAGGACTGAAATCTAGAAATTTTGTATGATCTGATGGATCTTAGAACCAGGAGTAGGGTCTCAGTTTTAGTCTTGCAAATTCTGAATGCAAAGGGGCTTTATATTTATTTTTTAATCCATGACATGAAAACTCTTGTTCAGACTCCCATTATTATACTAATGTATTTTTGTAACCTTTCCAATACCTGTGTGGCTCCACTTATACCATCTGAAGATGTCCTACTGAAAAAATTTTCCACTGTTTCTACTGAGTTATTTCTTGTTCTGGTTCTTCCTTTGTTTCCTCTTTCACTGGGTCTCACACATAAACAGTTCCCTTTCACTTTCAAGGCACTTCAAAGCCTGTCCTCAGCCATTTTTAGTTGGGTTTTTTTTCCTCAAGAGACCATTTCCTATCTCAGATCTCACTAGTTTCTGCTCCCATACTTGCAACTTTTCATAACAATTTCTCCCAAGCTGCCCTTTATGCTTGAAAGAAACTTTTTATAAATGTCTGCAAAGCCACTTCATTGTTTCTCATCATGTTTCTGTTTAAACTTACTTTTCTTTTTCCCTTTTTTTTTTTTTTTTTTTTGTTGTTCCTTTATTTCTGTAAAGGTTACAAAGTACCACAAAGAATTAAGCTTGAGTTGTGCTAAAATCACTATCTGTAATTATGCCCCCATTGGCTTCCCAGATCTTGTCTTTTATGTTAAATTCCAACCATAAGCTCCTTGCAGAGGTTGTGTGTCCTGTATAAGGATTATTGAGTCCCTGCACAGTTCAGTTGTGATCTGAGATGATCTAAACCAAGAGCGATGTTACAGTACGTACCACATAACACTTGACTGAGAAGCCAAAGGTATTTGACTAGTGTTAAAGCTAACCCAAACAGCACTTCTTTCCTTTTCACCCTAAGACTGCACAGATTGCTTGGCTGTTCTGTTGTACAGTTTATTGTTAATTCCAATGTCCTAATATCCTAATATCATCTCCAAATACTCTGTCTTCTTCTGCTGTGTTGTGTCCTTTGTGTTGGCATCTAAGACAAACTGCATTTAGTTCTTTGTCTTGTACCTCTTATCTCTGTGTCAACCAGAAGATAAATATTTTGAATAACATTACACCACTGTGCTTTGTTATTAATTCCTTATCTGTCTGTCTATATGGAAATATATTGTGCTGTGTTCCAGTTGTAAGAATAATTCTGCTGGCCTAGATTTGAACTAGGTTTTGAGGGGCAAAAGGCAGGGCTTGTGTTTTGATTGTTGCAATAACTTGTAACAGCTTCTTGCAATAGGGGCTGACCTTGGCCATGGCTCCTACTAGAGGTTTTCATGGTTCTCTGAGCTGCTGTGCACCAGAGGAAAGATGCTGTCATTCACTGGCCCCTACAAGGGCTGGCACCAGATTCTGTGCTGGCACTAAAAAACCTCATTCTCTGTTAAAAGCCAGACACCTACATGAGAATTTTTCACCTCACACTGCGTACTGAGAGGGGATGGTCTGGGTGCACTTCCTGCGGCAGTGCCTTCAAGCTTTTACAAAGGAAGCAGACCTACCCCTGGAAAGGGTGTTGCCTTACTCTGCTGGTCATAAGGGTGACAGCACTTACAAAAGAACTATTAAGAAATGAAATATGCTTTCGCTAGTAAGTGAATGCAACTTCACTGCCTGTTGATCATGGCCTTTGTTTTGTTCTGTTGTTGCATAATTTTAAATTTCATCAAGTCTTATACATCTGGATGCTAATTTTGAACCTGCCGGTTGAAGGCACTTTTAAAACTCTTTTGTCATTCACTGGCATACAGTAAGTGCTGATGGAGATTTTGCCTTTTTGAATAACAGTCTCTGTATTGTAGAGAGTGATCCCTGCAACAGGTTATGCTCTTAGGGCCAATAAGTAAATAGAGGCTCTTCTTAGGAAGTTTTTGATAGCTGTCTGTGCTCATATATATTCAGTGTAGCAGATGATTGATATTTGGAGCTGATTACTGCCTCATCAACCACAAAGCCAAAATGGTAGTCTTGCTGTATTTCATGTAGGATCACGTATCTTACAGGAGATGCAGAGTAGAACCCAAACCCGAATAAGTCTGTTTGCCATTTATGTTGGAATTTTGACCCATGGTAGCAAACCCATGTAAATTAAAGACCAAACAGTAACTGTACAATTAATCTTGCTTTGAAAACAGTTGCACCATATGAAGTGGTGAAGTATTGTATTTGAAACTTTATAGTTTATTTATGAACAGAAACTGTGGAAACCCGTGTATGCTTGAGTAATGTACAGCTTTGTTGTTGAAGTCGCTTGTGAGTCCAATTTTGACTACTTGAGCTGCTGAATTTAAAAAGTACAATTAGTGGAGCTAATAAATAAATCACTATTGACAAATTCTTAATCTATACCAGTATTCATTCCTAGTTTTGATATATATGTATGTACATATGTCTACTTTTTCTGTGGGTTTTTTTTGTGTGTGTTTTTGTTTTTATTTGTTCTGAGTTCTATTCCCTGGTTCTTTCTGTAGTTCAGTGTTTGATTATGAGAAACAGTGGCTGAAAAACTCAATTTTCAATTGAAAAGCAAACCAAAACTTTTTGTGTAATTTTTACCATGAGAATGTGTATAGATTATGTATATAACTTACCTACTTCCTCCCCTTATGTTCTCTTCAAATGGCCAAAATCTAAGCCGATGAAATAAAAGATTTTTCTGAAGTTCTTTAGTTACTTTTCTGGCTAATCTTTTCACTATTGGCAAGATTTAATCATAGTTTCTAATCTACAAAGTACTTAAATAAGTTTTGCCTTTTATTCATATTGTTTGCATCTGTCACATACATATTCCAAATAAGGACTAGATAAGCACAGATGCCAAATTATGATGTGAAGAGTGATAGATTTTTTTTCTGTATTATGTCTAGGTCTTGCTCTAGTCCCCCACCTTCTGCAGATACAATTTTCCACTTACCCTTTGCATATGTTCTCATAGCATCCTCCAGTGTGATTATCTGTGCAGTAATGACAATCTGACTGATTAGAAGACTCTGGAAGCAGATGCTGTGTACTTCTGCTTACTGCATTTCTTGCAGCCTTCACTTCTTCCATGGCTACAATAACATTATTGTAATATTACAGTCACATGTCAGAGTCACTGTGATTTGTTGGATCTATTAGATCATACCCTAAGGTCACTAAATTCAGATTGCTATGGTGAGCAAACTAAAATGGTTTACCAAAGAAAGAAATTTTACTTTTGCTTTGGTCTCAGCCATGGGGATCAAGTTCTGAATCCACTGTTGACCCTGAAATAGCTTAAAATATTTTTAAAAGGCTTTTTAAAGTAATCCATCTGGGAGAGTAGCCACATTTTAGGCATCTTGTTAAGAGTGGCTATACATCAAAGATGGGTTAAGTAGTATAATAAATTGCTTAAAAGTCCCTTACTGATGTCCAGATATATTTGGGTGAGAGAAAAAGGTAAAGGTTACATTTGTTTATTGGCAGCATACTGGCAAGATGAAGATAAATTGGCTAATGCTAGGTGCTTTATTTAGTGTTTACCTCTTAAGAAAGCATGTGGTTGCTGGTTTTGTCTATGACTTCCTTTGTTATTAAAACCTCTTAATCAGCATACTAAACTGAGGCTTTGGTATTAAATTGTATCTCTTATTGTTGAAATATATAAATTGATAGAATGCTTTCTTTAGTTTCCCCTTATTTTTTTTTCTTCCCTGAAGAAATCCCTGCCTCACTGACATTGAGTTAGAGTTTAAGGAATTAGAATGCTGAGTAGAGTGATAAAATAACTGACTAAAGTAAAGTCATGTCACACTTAGTAACTGAACTGTGTTTGATGGGCTACATATGAAACAGATTTCTGAATTAGCATGTGGCATTACAGAAAATTTGAGATGCCGTTCATGTAAAATTTTGAATCTGGGAGAAAAGGTGGGGCGGGTTTCTGAGAAAAGATGAAATGACAGGGCTATGTTGTTACTAATTTTTCTCTGAAATTCACCGGTAGTGAACTGTATTGCAGATGTGTAGTTTGCAACACTTTTTTTCAATTCTGAGTTTAGTTTTGTGACTCTTCCTTGCTTTTGTGTTTGGCCCCAAGGCTCTCTTTTCCTGTTCTCAGACAAAATGGGTTCAGTTAGCATAATTCAGCCTACAGTTTACCTACTTGTTATGTGACTTCTCCATAGTTTTCTATTGTGGATTATCAAATCAGTTGTGGGACTCTTGGACAAAATATCCAAGATTTTTTTCCTGTTTTGTTAGATTTTTTCCATCCTTATTGATATTATGTTGGAATTTGTGTGTTGTGGTTTGTACTGAGAAACAACCATGTTAGATGGTATCCGTCTTCTTTTCTTTCACAGCTTTCTAGTAGAAATAAACTAATCCACTGACCTGTTTTCAAGTCTGACTGTGATTAGACATGCAAATGAAACATGTTGAGGATTCTCTTTATTCCCCTACAGTAGCAGTTCCTGCTTTATTTGAAGTAATTGTTTTTATTTATTAAATGACTTTCAGTCAGACTATGAACTTTTTTGTCAATAGTCACATTTTGTTTGCTGCTTGGCACTTTAATGGCAACCTCTGATTAGTCACTCTGTTCCCACCCTTTGCAGTTTGTTGTGATCTTTTATAGAGGAAAAAGATGGAGGAGGATTGCAGCTATCTGCAAATAACTACACAGGTGGGCACTTTATGCCAGCTGTGCAAAAAGTATTCGGCAGTCTAATCAAATGCCAAATATGAGCTAATGTGTGCCATTGTTCTTGAACCCTGTGAGGCTAAATATGAAGAAGCATGCATTTAGCTATGGCTGTAACTAGCACAGCCATAGATTGATTCCATTTTATTTTGCATGGCTATTTTTTCATTAGTTTAATTTGAAAGAAAGAACAGTAAACCAATTTTTATGGTTACAGAGTGGCATTAAATGGTGAAATTTGTGAAAGACTAATAGAAGTAGTGATAAGAATGTTAATTTTAAATCTTGTAAGAAAATAAGGAAAGCACATTAGTTAGAAAGATTTGTTGCACTAAAAGAATACTGTATAAATCTGGTTGCTGCTGTGCTTGCTTATACAGTGTCTAAAAAAGAGATAGGGCTTTTATTTATCTCATTTTAGAAACAAAGTACTCACAAAAAGACAGTATAGTGATGTTTCTATCTAATTTTCAACAAATTTTAGGGACAGAGATTTTCCCTTTTTAAAAGGAAATATGAAATATTTTTCAGGAGATGCAAATTTAATGGAATTCCATGTATGAATCCATAAAATCTGAAATTTTCAGGCCCATTTCAAAACTAGATTTTCAGAAAAAAATCTATCTTAATAATTCTCCTAGCATATTTTCCCTTTGAGGTTATTGCACTCAAGTGTCTATCCTGTCACAGCAACATGCTGCCAGACTTTTGGTTGTCTGATCACCATTTATGTCTTTGTCTGGGTTTGATAACTGCTTGGGATCTATTTGTATTTATGCCACCTGGCCTCTTCTGCAGGAAAAAATGTGTTGGAAAGGAGGCTAATAAACATGAGTCCCATTCTCATGTCTTGCACCTCTACAGTGTGAGTACATATATGTACTTCGACAGGATGATGAAGCTCACTTGAGTGAAAGACAGTATAGATATAATGAGTTAAAAAGTTGATCCCCTGTGAGGTATGCTGTGTGACGAATATATGCCAGCTCAGGGTGTATTGTAGAGCCTCAAAGACAGAGGTTCCAGGAAGGCAAATAGATATGCTGAAGAAGTAGATAGTACTGTCCACCAAGGCAAATGTTAGAAGTGGAATAAATGTTCTCAGGAGAAATCAGAGAGCACTGTCTTGAGTCTCTGCTGAAGAGTGGGGTGAACTGCTGCTGCCACCCACTGTGAGCCTGCAAGCCCACATCTTTCAGGTGGGATGAATTGTACGATTATGCCTGTGGTTGGCTGAATCCAAAGGGAAAAGGAGATGTCTCATTGCAGAAGTGTCTCATTGCAGAGCTTATGAGTTGAGGACAGCTCTCTTCAGGTAAGTCACAAGAGGCTAGCCCTTGGACCTCTTGTTTTGTATTCAGCAAGATGTTTAGAAACAAGTAGTTACTAATTTTATGATAATAAGCTATTGTGTATTAGATTATTTTTGAAAAATTATATCATGTTGTTGTGGGGTTTTTTGTTTGATTCTCCCCTCACAACAACTCCTCTAACACATGACATGCTGGTTTCCACTGGGATAGGGTTGATTTTTTTCTTAATAGCTGGCACAGTGCTGTGTTTTGGATTTAGTAGGAAAAAACTTGCACATTTAATACTGAAAGGTAATGGAACACAAGTACCTGGGTCTGCTTAGGCTATTCCTTTGTTTTGTGTCTTCAAAATAATCTGTAAGCTCCTCTTCCTCTTTTATCTTAATTTATTAGGATGGTTTGTATTCTAGGACAGTCTGTGTTTTCTAGCACTGGGTGGATTTGACTGTAATGACACTTTGATAATTTTCTTTTTCTCAAACAAGGCAGTGCTACTGTGAAGTGGCTGCTTAGAGTGGCGCATTCAAACTCAGTCTCCATTTTTCATACATTTGATCCTGTTTGTTGATTTCACTTACTGATTTATTTTTTTTTGTCTCCTATTTGTACTGTAAAGGCAACACATAAATCTTTGTTCGTTCACTTTGACCTGCTGAATCTTCTCCTGATGGTAGTGCCACTCAAGAAATATGCAGAGTTTTAGTGTAAAGTCACCTTTAAAGTGTATTTTTGATTAGTCCTTTTGTTCTCTCTGTACCTCTGCTTTTTGCTCATATATTAGTTATTCATAACCTTTGAAAAATCATTGAGTTACCACAGTCCAGGTGGTAATTCATCTGCCATACATCACAAAGCAAGGTCAAGCCTCCCTCCAGAACCTGCTCTTCTCCCATCTGGAGAGGTGAAAAAATTAAGAGAGATTAAGGTAGTCCTGGAATATCTGCCGTGGCACTTCTCAAAGTCTAACTGCCAAATTTCACAAACTTTCCTGGGAGATGGGTGGTATCAGTTGCAGAAATTAGTGAGGAGTCTGCAACATGTATGGTTGGCTGCTCTGATTGTTTAAAACTAAAACGAACACAAAACCCCACTCCAACTAATGAAGCCATCCACTTTTATTTAAAAACAGAGTTGACTGACTGCACCATGTGTTTTTATTGACCAAGTAAACTGGTAGTGACCACTTTGGCTCAAGCAAAAGTGTTAACACTGTCTCTTCCTCCTTTTCCCCTGCCCACTCATCCCATAACTGAAAGGTGAACAACCAACATGAAGATTCTAAGGCTGATCTCCAGCTCTTTTTCTCTTCCATTCAGGGAAGCTGCTAAGTTGCTCATTGAAGCTCTCGTAGGGCAGCTGTGCAGAAAAGATCACACCTGCTATCAGGCAGGGAAACTGTTGCCCTTAAGGTTAGAGTCAGTGTTTAGACCTGTGACAAATACAACAGAGCTGCTGCTTTAACCGTCTGTCTGAAGTGTAGAAACAACTTTCTGGATTCTTTAAAAAAAGTATTTTTTTGGCTCTAATCTTTGTCTCCCTCAAGTTTTACTACGTCAATAATTGTTTCATTAAAAGGCTATGGGATTTCCTTTTATTTGTTTATTTTATTTTTTGCCTTTCTGTTCTGGCTGCAAGTCAACTGAGGAATTTAAATTTCTATTAATAAAGAAATCTTCTTGAGTTTTTAATAAGTAAAGTGGAATTTCTTTAGGGAAGTTTCCTTCCTGATTATGATTATATATACTTTTGTGTGTACATTGGTAG
Source organism: Anabacerthia variegaticeps (assembly GCA_035583185.1). Lineage (NCBI taxonomy): Eukaryota > Metazoa > Chordata > Aves > Passeriformes > Furnariidae > Anabacerthia > Anabacerthia variegaticeps. Next base: position 47,829,094 of record JAWWEW010000131.1, read on the forward strand.
ATATACAAGGCAGATGGTAAGAGATAGTTCTGCAAACTGTGGTGTTTACTTCCCACATATTCATGAATTCTTCATAATCTGAAATTTCTTGAAGGATTTTAAATTACATGTTGTGAAGTTTGGGGGAAATCTAGAAAGCTTGTTTGGTTTGCTTCTCAAGAGAGGTAGAATTGCCGACTTTACAAACAGGGTACAGTAGTAAGGTTGCCCTTCAGTTTCTGTCCAGGGCCCCCAGAGGTGATTGCACTGTGTAAGAACCTCCAAGTTGTAGCAACTTGTGTCACATATCCTCTTCCTTAAGAAATCAATGTGTGTCAGGGAAGAGGAGATAGGGACAGAAGGCTGTCAAACTGTAGTTTCTCAGTCTGCTTTTACAGCTTGCTGTGTGCAAATAGTAATACAAAAGAGAATAGAAGGCGTGGCTGCAGATTTATGTCTGAAATATAAATAGTTGGTTTGCAGACTTCAGTAAACATATACATAGATGTGATTGTTTCTCTGTTTTTAGGAATACACTATAGATATAATTTTTGCCCAGACTTGGTATGACAGTCGTCTAAAATTTAACAGCTCAATGAAGGTGCTTATGCTTAATAGCAATATGGTTGGAAAAATTTGGATTCCAGACACTTTCTTCCGGAACTCAAGGAAATCTGATGCTCACTGGATTACAACTCCAAATCGTTTACTTCGAATCTGGAGTGATGGAAGAGTATTATACACTCTAAGGTGGGTTCTTATTGTCTGGGTAGGAAAAAAAAAAACCCAAAACTGTTATGACCAGGAATATGGAAATAATGAATATGAATCAAATTCCTGGCATCTCTTTTGTTATGGACTGGAATTCACAAGGAGTTAACTAAAGGAGAAAAGAAAAGATTATTTGATCATGAAAACCAAGAAAATTTATAGTCTTGAAATATATTGCCTAGATTATTGGGCAAAGACAATTGAAGGGGATAGCAAATTTTGATCTCACTTAGGTAAAGGCAAGATTTAAAAAAGATGTTACATAGCACGTAGCACCATGGTGGTCTGTCACTAATATATTGAAGAAAAATCATAAATTGTTTTGCAGACTTTCTGGTCTAAATAGTTCCTTGTCTAATTTCCAGTAAATTATATTCTGTAAGTAAAATATAAAGTGCTTCAAGTAATTAAAAATCATAAGAAGTTTGATTAAGGCTAAGTCCTGCATATACTTCTGAACATGATTTTATCCTTGTAAGCTATTAAAATCAATAGATCTGTTCATCCAAATTAGGCATAAGCAAACATGTTTGTGATAATTCTTGGCAATGCCTGTGCTGATTTTAAGCTTGCTATCTAGGTTATCTGTACTGGTCTTTGAGTCACTTTTCAAACAGTTCTTGAAAGGCTATGGTCTATAGAAGGTGTTTAAGGGTCATATCTCAGTCTAATTTTTTAAGTATGCCTAAAAAATCTTGCAATAAATCAGGAGCCGATCAAGAAGTAGTCCATTCAGAGGATGCCATAAATATGATTCTGCTCTTAAGAGTTTATTTATTTATTTAAAACACAAAGTGGCACCAATTAATTAGTTTCTTCTCAATCATTTGTGCTATGTTTACATGCAGGCTAGTTGTGTTGTATGAACAATTTATAAAAGTCTTCTGCATCAGATGTAAGAAGAATTAGAATATTTTAAAAGATTCTCTTCACTAAGTTTTTTTTTTTAGTGTGTTTCATTTGGTGGGAGTGCAGACATATCTGAAAGTCACTTTTTGAATGGTTTATTATGTTGGTGTTTATAAAAGTCTCTAGAGAGCCTCTTCTGTTGACTTTTTTTTTTTCTTTTCCTAACTAGCATTTGTAAAGTCATATTTGGACTTTAACCTTCCATTGTCTGTTCAGTTTCAATGTACAATTTCTTCTATAGAGGATCAAAGTAACACAAATGAATAAATGCGAGCAAAAAACAATCCTGTGAGCCCTCATAGACCAATAGGCTAGAATTACTGTGTTAGAGTATAAGCTATAAAATACAATGAGCTCATAGCAAAACAGCAGAACAGGTTTTCACCTAGTACTACAACACATAAACATCTGTATAGGTGAGGATATGGCCTGAATTTGGCCTGAGGTAGAACAGCATTGAGAGGTTCATATGTTGCTTATTGAAGGAACTTTAATATGATCTGACAGTGCTCCAGGTTTGTGGGCTCATCTCTCTTTCCTTGTTGGTAATTCAGGGAGCAGATGTGGTGAATCTATTAATCAGCCTTACTGAATCTCCTCTGAGGGTAGCCCTTGGTTTGCCCATTGCTCCCGTCAGTGAATCCAGATTTAGTTGTGTTGCTTTTAATAAAGGGCTGGGCTTGTTTTCTTTTTGTTTGAGTGTTTGGCTATCCTAAATTTGAAAATGGAAAACAAAGGCAATAAATGTATATATTGGCAAATTTGAAAAGCATCTTCAGAGCAATGCAAGTATTTTGCTTAGAAATGTCGGGGAGGGTTTTTCTTCCTCTCCCCCCACAGTGTATGCTAAGAGATACATTTTCCCTTATAAACTTCTTTTGGTCAGATCCTAGTGGTACTTTCTGTAGAATAAATACTTCATTCAGAGAGTTACAAAGCTTCCTGGCAGCATGTCACAGAATCTTCCTTTTCCCGCCCCTTTTTGTCTAGTATGTAAGCATTGCATACAGTATGTAAACATTATGTTAATTTTTAAAGTTTATTTTAGAAGACATTCTGAATTTCTACATAGCTATACCAACAAAGGATGAGGTATTTTAAATGCAAACAAGTTGGTTTGGAGTCTAGCTCCTTACTTCAGCTTCCTAGTGAACGGTAGCAGGGCTGGGTTTTGCTTTGATTGATTGGAAATCCTGCAGAAATCTGTGATAGCATTTTCAAAAGCAGCAAGTGATCCAGTTGACACAATTATGAGTCCTAAACTGCCTCTAAAATGTTCATAAGTTGTGAATTACTTGAATGCCTTAGGCATTAAATGAGTAGAAACATCATCTGCTCTTTCCTATCCATGCTAGTCTTCACCAAAGCTGCTTCCATGAGTATAGAGCAAGCTCAAGATTGTCCCCACCTTTTCTTCCTCTTAGGTGTAGTTACCACATACAATGGTGTCAAATGCAATTTGACTGCACAAATGCATTTTACAGAAACTTTATTTGGTATCATATCCTTCCCTTATCTTCAGACCCTCTCTTTTACCCCCTATTTCTGGCAGAGCTGAGAGGTGCCTGCAAAAGAATTTAAATTTTTGAAATGGCTTCAAATACCAGTTGAAACAGTGCAGATCATCAGGTTGCATGTGGTAATAGTTTTTGTTATTTTGTTCTTTGGTGGTAATGCTGGATGTGTTTTTGCTGATACACAGTAGACTGTTCATAACCTCCATTAATTGGCAAAATTAATTTCCGTTCATGTTCTTTACTATGTAGTCTGAAGTATCTGAATGCTTGAATGTAACCCTTTTTCTTTCCCCCCCCCTTCCTTCTCTAACTAGGTTGACAATTAATGCTGAATGTTATCTTCAGCTTCATAATTTTCCTATGGATGAACACTCCTGTCCTCTGGAGTTTTCAAGCTGTAGGTGGTAAAACACTTTTTCCCCCCCCTCTTTACATTCAGCTTTTAAATTTCCTAAATTTCTGGCAAAAGGAGAGCAAAGGTTTACTTTTTAAAGTCTTGCTGTGAAGGAAAGAACTGATTTGTACATGTTTTGACTACATTTATTGCATTATTTAATACAGGAATGAATGAGTTGAATTACATGTATTTCATGCAAGTTTAAAAATAATCTTATTGCTTAGCAGTCTGATACAATGCCTATTCCACTTAATGGAAATGTATTGCTCTGAAAGAACTTTATTTTTTATGCCTGCAAGACTTGACAATGTTGAATTAATTCTATGTGGTATACTTAAAAGGAAAAATAAGATCTGTCTTCTTCAACCTGCTCCTGTAAATGCTCAATTAGTATAAGAAGTCCTCCTCCTTTCAGAGGGACTTATTTTATGTGCATGAGCAAGAAACAACTTTCAGGCTTCATTTTTTTTGATAGAAACTATATTTTAAATTATCCCTAAGGGAATTGTGTTATTGGGATCATAGAATCATTAAGGTTGGAGCAGACCTCAGGTCCAACCTTTGACCAAACACCACCTTGTCAACTAGAGCATGGCACTGAGTGACACATCCAGTCATTTCTATGAAGGCCTCCAGGGATGGTGACTCCACCACCTCCCTGAGCAACCCGTTCCAACACTTAATCGCCCTCTCAGTGAAGAAATCGGTCCCGATACCAGACCTGAACCTCCCCTAATGCAGCTTGAGGGCATTTCCTCTTGCCCTGACACCAGTTGCCTGTGAGAAGGGACTGACCTTCACCTTGCTTGTTTCAGGAGGTCTTCCCTGAGCCATCAATAGGAATTTTGCCAAATTATGTGCTAAGAAGTGTCTGCCCTTTTAAGTGCTTTCTGATCATTTAAGGCTAATGTAAATTATATTTGTGTATAAATTCATAGTGATGATTCTGAGCCAATTTTTCATATCGGAGTTCAAGAATATCATGTACATACATTTAGCTAGGTGTAAAAGTGCAGCCAGGTGTTTTGTTGTTAAAATTGAAGTGCATCAGGTGGACTATAAGTTATTTTTGAATCTGATCCACATTATGTATAGCCCTGCTTTAGTTTGTAAGTAACTTCAGATATCACAAAACATGGTCTGTTATGTTCTGTGGTCAAACATTTGAGTTGGTTTGGTTTGTTTTAGATGGATATCCCAGAAATGAAATTGAATACAAATGGAAGAAAACCTCTGTTGAAGTGGCAGATCCAAAGTACTGGAGATTGTATCAGTTTGCATTTGTAGGGTTACGAAATACAACTGAAATTTCTCATACCTTGTCTGGTAAGGCAAAGTGTTAAGTTTTATTTCGTGCAAAATCTATGTAGAACAAGACTAACAGATCAAGAGACAACTGAAAACCATATTAAATATAATGTAAATTTTTTTTTTTAATTTTTAGGTGATTATATTATTATGACAATCTTCTTTGATCTCAGCAGACGTATGGGATATTTTACTATTCAGACATACATTCCTTGTATACTCACAGTTGTTCTTTCATGGGTGTCATTTTGGATCAATAAGGATGCAGTTCCTGCAAGGACTTCTCTGGGTAAGAAAGTCTTTTTTTGGCCTTGAAGGGTCTGGTATTCCCCAAGAATACAAATTGCAACATGGAGTAAATTAACGGGAATTTATTGCCCTTCAGATTGTGACCATTGATCAATCTTTCCTTTGAATTGCAAGACTGTGAGTAGGAGAATCCTGCTATAGCTGCACTGCAGGGCTTGAGGACAGACTGTTGACCATGGAAATCCTGATCCAAGCCTTGTGGATCTGCTGTTGTTCACAGAATGTATTTTTTCTCCCTTATGTTTTTTTTGTCATCTCCAGGAACTGCAGTATGGCAACCATTAGTCTGACGAGTATGACTAAACTTCAGTTAGCATCATGGAAGAAATTATGTCATTACTGCATAAGCAAAAATTGTGAAGATCTTGCTTGTTTTTTTTTGTTTGTTTTTTTTTTTTTTTAAAGTGTTTGTGTTGTTCTAATAATAGAAATTATTCAGTTATTCTTTTAAGCACAGGATTGGACAGAATTTGCAACCAAACTTGCTCTTCAAGCACTTAAGCCTATAGCTCACAAAAACTGAGTCACTCTCCTGCTTTTGCTACAGACAGTACTGAAGAGTGTTGCAAGTTCCACTACAGAGATAAAGATAATTCTCTGTTTGTGTCATCTGGGCTGACCTGTTTAGAATGTTATCAGTCTCCTAAGTTTGACTGTTTAGGATTCATGTGCTGCCTTGGAGAAAAGTTGTAGTCCTAACATGAAGCACGATGGACAGGAGTGCATGGAATGCACAACACACACACTAGCAACTTTGAGCTTAGCAGTTACAGTTGTTTGTAGTAAAACTGGTGACAGCAGTATGACCTATTTTAGGGAAAAGATCAAGTGTATCTTTGGAAGTGAGTGATGGGAGTTAATTTTTGTTATCAGTTTTAGCATTGTGAACACACCATTCCCACTTTATAGGATCATTTGCTATCAGGAAGGTGCATTCTGGGTTTATCTCCCTGCCTTTCCTACTGAAAGCGGACCACTTGCAAGATTAATGAGTCAAGGAAAAAAGTAAGCAAAATGAGCATGGCTCAGTAGCCTAATGAAAAGGTAAAGGAAGAAAATCTAAGTCTTGGATCATAAGTTTATGTTATTTAAAAGTGCTGCAAAGCTTAATGAAGAGAGCCAGTCTTGAATAAATAGGTGAAACTAACTTTTGATAGTTTTAGGCCTTGATGTAGAAATCTCTTATCAGATTTCTTTGATTGACTAATCATTGGACATCTTTGTGGGCTCTGACTAACTCTAAGACAGAAGCTATAACAGGAAAAACTATTGTATTGGTATCCTGCTACTTCTGTATCCAGTTTGTTCTTTTTACAGAGTACTTTGTATATGCCATGAACCTAGAAAATTTGCCTTTGATGTCGTGGTTAAGCTGAAGTTTTCAAGCTCCCACTTCAGCAGTACTAACCTTCATCTACTTGAGATGAACTACAAACGTTTGCAATATCTTATTTACAGCTCTCTGCAGGTAACTCTGAGGTCCTTTTGTATGAACATGCAAAAGCCATCATTGGACAGATTGTAGGATGACTTTTCTCACATGCAAATCTTCTGGTGAGGGAGAAAGAGAGTACTTGTCAAATAGACACGATTTTATAGGAAAAGATTGAGAAATTAAGGCAAGAAAGCCAAAACTAAGCAAGGTCGTGGCAAGTAGCTGTTGTACTACAGAAGGTTTACTCCCTGTGCCATCCACTGTATATGCCTTTCATATAGCACAGAGAACTGGAAAAAAACATGTCTCTTTTTGTCCTTTGTGAAGAGAATTTGGTACAGGGAATGGTGATGTGACTTCCCATCTGGAGGCTGTGCTAGGTGTGGTACACTGAAAAGGCTGGGGCCTTTTTCTTCCATATATGTTGAAAGATCCTGGAAGATAGTGGTTTTCCAAAGCTGAGGATTTGAGATGAGTAAAGGTATTTAGATATTTAAACATACAGAGAAATGCCTAATTGATTTTCAATAGTATCTAGTGGGAGTGAAGCACTTTTGAACAACTCTGTGGTGATCTGTTTGCCCTTTCAGGCATGTAATTTCACTGGGAAATCTGTTGCGAAATCACTACTGTCTTCCTGCTGTGGGAGCAGGCCATAGGAACCACAGATTCCATGCTTTGATTTATAAGTCATAGACAACCTTAGACTGGTGTAACACATTTTTTAATAATCCTGTGCATGTAAATGACAAATTATTTGTGTGTTCAAATATTGCTCTCCAAAGGTAAGGTCACATCTTAATTTTGGAGTACAATGGAAAAATCTCTCTGAAACATCAAATATAAGAAGAAAGTGTTAACACCTTATAAATGCTAAACCAGTGAAGAGTTGTATAGTTGAGATTTTGAACACATCACTCTTAAGGCCAGCAGGTTCTTTTAATTAACTTGTATTCAAGTGAATCAAGGAAAACATTTTCTCTGACTTCAGACCAAGTATTGAAAATATACCTGGCAACTTAGAGTATGAGACAAGAAAGGCCATGAAGGTCATCTAATTTGATCTGCTACATGTCAGAAGCAAACAACTGAGAAGATTATTCATTTTTCTTGTGTTTACCAGAAGTTTGAAATCATTAAAAATTAATATACCTTTTTTTCCGAATGCATCCTTTTTTACATTTTAATATTTTCAGAGCTAAAGTTCTTTCTTCTGTTTATAAAACGTGTGCTTTTTTGTACCTGTTTTTCTAGTGTATTTGTTTATATGTACATATTATGGCAGATTTATGAAATCACACATTCTCAGTGTCACTGTATATTCAGTGAGTGTCAGACATAGGAGGGACTTAAGGGGAAGGTGAAATGTTCTGCCTTCTCTGTGATCCCATGATGGCTGCTGGATCCATAGGGATGGCTTCTTGCAATAGCATTAATGCATGTGGGTGTAATCTGTGGTGAACTCTGCTGTGGCTCAGTTCCTATGTGATTCATCAGTGAATTAAGGGCTAATTTGATGATTTTTTTTCTGACTATATGATGGGGTTACTTATACATTTCCCTCTTCCTGTCTTTTTTTCTTTTGTTCTTTCTCAAACAGGCATCACAACAGTGCTGACCATGACAACGCTGAGCACAATTGCTAGGAAGTCACTTCCAAAGGTTTCCTATGTGACAGCAATGGACCTTTTTGTTTCCGTTTGCTTCATTTTTGTGTTTGCTGCCTTGATGGAATATGGCACCTTGCATTACTTTACCAGCAACAGAAAAGGGGACAAAGGAAAAGAAAAGAAGGCAAAATCTAAGCCATCAGTAAGTTTAGTCAAACAAGAAAAAAAAAAAAAGAAATACAGAATGTGTTTTATTTTAGCACTCCTTTTTGAGAGACTGGTTCTTAAGTAAAAAAAGCTAATGTTCAAAGATAATTAACACTAATATTTTATTTTATCCTTTCTTTACAGCTGGGGGCTTGTGCTAATATTCTGCAAATACTACTAATGAACAAAGGTTTTAGATCATTTCTCTCTTACGTGAATGAGAACACATCAGCCTAAGACAGAGAGTGGTTTCATATAATACTCCATGCCCTTGGTGCTTCTAGAGCCACCATGGAATGTGTGCCTGTGGAGATGGCTCTCTCTGGGCACAGCGCTTCTGAAATCAGCACATGGCATAGAACCATAGATAAGACTGTAGCAGTAAAGATAATGTAAATGGACTGAGGGTGTGAGGATACTTTGGACCTGCATCACCTAACTTTACAAAGCTTTGCAAAGGAAAAAATGCTTGTTATCAGTCAGTATTCTGACTTCCCTTTACTACAGACATTCTACCTTAACTCTTTTAAATAAGCTTCCATGTTTCTTCCTGGTTAAAAGCAGATGATTTTACAAGTTGATGTTTATATGGTGTAAATCCTCACATATCTCAGAATAAGCATTGTTCAGTTTTAAGAGGCTTTCTGTTTCTGTAGTAAGAATACTGGAATTTCCAAAGAATACTGGAATTTCCAAAGAATCTATCATTGGGAGCCAGTACAAGTATTTAAAGGTAGTCTTTAGACTAAGAAAACATTGAGCTAAGTCCATTAAATAGCTTATTCATTTGAATGTTAGTCTTAATATCTGAGGATTGATTGTAGTCACCTTGTGGAGAGGGTAAGAAGGACGATGCCATAAAGTCCCCTTCCAGGTCCTTTCCATCAAAGGAAGGAGGAGCACAGCTGAATCATAATACCAATTGTCTTTTCTGGATGAAAGCTGAATACTACCTGAGTAAAATGGAACAGAAATTGATATGAAATTACAGAAGTGCAGATATGGAAATACAAACCTCCTATTATGAACCATATTCATTCTGCAACTCATGTCAATAAGAACTGATGCAGATGTTCTGAGCAGCACTGTTGTGGGACTGTCTTGTGGGGGCACTGGTAGGGCTTAATACCAGGGAAATGAGAGCCCTTGGGTTTCGTATGGTGAGCTAGTCCAGGTGGATTAGCTATGTATTTATGACAAGGCTACTAGTGAAGGGTTAATACTGCCCTATGCTGCCTTGGTCAGACATCATTGTGATCCTCAGGGAATCCAGCACAGCCAAGAGAACTGGAAAATGGAAACCTCAGACCTCCTCCCTGATAGTGGTAGAAACACAAGTGAGCACAATGGAAGGGGCAGAACACAGGCTTTGGCAAGGGCCACAGCTGAGCAATGAGGGCAAAAGATAACAAAGGCTGAAGACTATGGGGGTTTCCCAGTGTTAGCACAGCAGATTCAATTTCAAGTTGCTGTTGCAATGAGGTCTCAATGACACTTAGTGAACATGGAGCTGAATAGGTCTACTCTCAGCATGCACAACAGACAGAAGAGGAAGATGGGAGGAAGTACTACTTTATTCAAACAAGGGAGATATTAAAGATCAGCAGCTGACAAATCAAAAGACATTGAAGCAGTTTGCAAGTATGTTCACTTGAATGGAGTAACAACACTTTCCAAAATCTGTTCACACGTCAGCTGTTTGTGCAATAATCTGCCAAGCACTTTGAGATTTTCAGTGCATATGAAAATTTAAAATGCGGAATAATGATGAGAGAGAAACTATGAAATTATTGAATAAGTAGCTGAAATTTGCATTAAAATTAGCAATATAGTGCTCTAAACACTGTTCAGTTGTGTTTTACAGGATTATTAAAGCATGCTTTTTGTTTCTAAGTAGTTGAAAAAACATCTTTTCACACAGAACTTTTTAAACATGTTCCAGCATGTTATAGCTATAAGGCCATACTAGAAAAAGAGGTTAATCTGTAAAAAGGAAGAACTGAATTTAATACACTTAGTTGCAAGGATTCAAACTTGATTAATAAGGGGGGGGGGTTGGTGATGTTTTATAAAAAACCATAAAATTTCTTGTTCAAAATAAAACAAGTAAAGAAGCCATCTGATTAGTTAATGGAAAGGCATACAATTACAAATCCTTTTTTTTTTTCCCTTTTTCCCCACCTGCTTTATTTTTGTCAAAGACTTCTATTAATTCTTTATCTCTTGTAGTTATGGACATGTAACTCAAAAAACAATTTAATTTAAAAAGGTCAGTTTAATTCCTTCTGAAAAGTTCTCCTTGACAGGTGTTTTTTCCTTGGAAAACTTGCCTTGCATAGATCTTCTATTTCTACTGCAAAATGCAATAAAAGCTTATTATTCCAGGAACTGATGCAAATAGGGTGCAATAAATGATCTTGTGGAAAAAAAAATGGTGAGATCTTACAAATGATTACAGCAGTGTTGTCTCAGAACATATGTGTTGGCATCATTTGAGAAAGGTAGTATGAATTGGCTTATACAAATCCACATTAGTAAAGATAATGAGTTTGGGCAGGAAAGATTAAGCTTCATCAGTTGTGGATCTTGTTCTGATCATCATTTCAGCTGCAGTGAATGCATCACCTGAGCCGTGATCTCCACAGATAATGGCTTTCTTTTGTACATGTATTAGTGTTACTGCAGAATAATTGGGGTTTGATTCTGTCAGAGTGGATTATAAATGTCACAATACATGGAGTTTTATCTACAACGTCAGTAGGAAAAAATCAGTATGTACTATTGTATCTACATGTTGTGGGTGTTTTGTTGATTTTTTTAAAGTCTCTACCAATGTATATGAAGTCATTTTCTTGTGAGGTCTTTTTTCCTCTTTTCACTCACATTGCCTCTTACACACAGTGTCTGTATTTCCTGTAGGTAGCTAAGTCTTTAAGATGACTGTGTCTGCCACTCTCAAGCCACCTCTTCAAACCTGTAATTCAGTAGCCACCTTGAAAGTCTGTACTGGTGACATGAGTAATGAAAAGAAGTACTGTAATTTTTTCCTTCTTCCATGATGTTTCTATGTTGGGGATTCCTATTTTACCCCACAACTTACGCCACTAATCTTCCATGGGTAGAACCAACAGTCAGAAAATTCTTCTAAGGACAGAGTAGGTGTGAATCAGAAATAAACATTTTCCCCTATTTATCTTCAACAGAACAATAATTTTCTTAAGTTAAAAAAAATGAACTTATTTTTATGTTTTATAAAAGTAAGCCCTGTTTGCAGTGCCTCAAATTAGGATAGAAGCATGTAACTCCTGTTTGTTAGTACTGTCAGTATTTTATCATAACTGAGAAGAATAATGAGGTCCTTTAGAATGATAATTAACTCCCTAAGTCATCATGTCTAATAAGTGTTGAAACAGCAGTCTGTGTGAAACTTTCTCTGGTAAAGACACTTATTAAATAAAGCCATTTGAAAACATGATGGATACTGCACTGCACTAATATTATCCCTTGGGATATTGGGTAAAATGCCCAGGCAAGCAATAGAATGCCTCCTTAACAATGTTAAGGAGATCTGTGTACTGGCCCAAGCAATTCCCAGGATGTGGGACAACAGGATTCTAAAGCATATCAAGAAGCTAAATTATGTGGCTTTCCAGTTTTCATATTTTTTCACGTTTGCATTGCCTATAATATATAATTGGTTAATAGAACTTATTCTTTATACTTAAATACCCAGTTAGCTCTTCTCACTGCATCCTTTTCTGCTGTATTTATTCCTTACATGACAAAATAAGAAGAAGGTAGAAAAGAGAGAAACAGGGTAAGAATAGTGTTAATGTAACTCCTCTCTTTGGTCTGAAGATTTTAGAGATGCCAAAGCTGGGACAAGGGGGGTGGGAAGTTGAAAGAAAGAGGATTATGGAGTAGTTTGAAAAGGCCATGAGATTTAGAAAGAATAAAAAAAGGACAGAGTGAGAGAGCATGTCTTCTGAAACATTCAGGAAAACAAGGATGATGAGTAAAGAACTATGTAGAAACAAAATAAGAAAAGGGGGAAAGGTGGATTGTGTTAGTATAAGTAAAAGGATGATGAAAAGGCAAAAGTCACAATAAAGGGAATAGCAAACATGCTATATACTAGGCAATAAGACACCCAGGTTTTTCCTGTGGGAATTACTAACATCTATTACACGGTTTATGTCAGATTGCAAGAGAGTTGTTATGCCCATGGAAAATGAAAGTAAGAATTAAGAGCTGAATGAATCAGTTTCAGTGACTTGACTGACGTTCTCCTAAGGAGTCATGCCTTGGATTATAAAGGTGGGGTATATCGTTTAGCAATTTGATATCAGAGGCTTAGATGTTGCAGCCTTATGTGTTTCAGTCTCTTAAACTTCACCAGTGATGTGGTACTAATCTCATTAACATTTTTCTTTTTGGGAAAATATAGATTCCAGAAAGACATCCAGTTTTATTCTAAAGATTCCAAATGATGGGAGGTTCATCATTCCTTTGGTAGTGATGATTATGGACTGCTTGTGGACTTGGTTGTGACCCAGTTGTCAAGCAGTGACTGACTTCAAAATGCTTGTCTGTGTTGTATAGATGGGATCAGCTAACCCTGTCTGTGTAACTAATTATCTACTATTCCCAAATCCCAGCTCAGCCCAATTTTCACTGTGGCAGGTGAAAATAATTCATGATCTTTTGCCTTCATGAGCTAATTATATACAGCAGTTCATAATATGCTAAGCTCCCCAAATTGTTTTCTTTAATAATAAAATTTCCATATATTAGAATTTCTGTATATTGTACTGAGGGTGGTTATATTGCTGTGGAAAGCCTGTGGAATTATTTAGTGTGAGGATAAAACCCCACAAAACTGTGTTTTTCTTTTTTTCCTTTTCTTAAGAAACCACCTGCAATCGCTGTTCGACCTGGATCAACACTAATTCCAATTAATAGCATTAATCATCTCCCTGAACGTGATGATGATTATGGATATGAGTGCCTTGAAGGAAAAGACTGTGCTAGCTTCTTTTGTTGTTTTGAAGACTGCCGCACAGGATCTTGGCGAGAAGGCAGAATACACATCCGTATTGCAAAAATTGACTCCTATTCTCGAATCTTCTTTCCAACTGCCTTTGCATTGTTCAATCTTGTTTATTGGATTGGCTATCTATATCTGTAAGTTTCTGATTTGACAAACTCAGAAAAAAATGCTAATTGAATAGTAATTAATACTTATAACTGAGCTATCAAAGATTAGAGCTGGTCCAAAATGACTCAAATTGTTTGTATGCTTTAAAAATTTGAAACAATGAGAGGAAATATGATGATGTAGTCTCCCTCTTGTGATCAACTATAGAACTGATATTGGTATTTTGAAGAGAAAATTTAAAAATAAATACCCCTAAGATTTATCTTTCCTGAACACACATACAACACAGTGTTTTCCAGCTCTAAGAAAATGCAGAGTCAAGAGGTTATGTTATTTAACTGGACAATTCTACATAAGCTTTCAATTTTAATCCTAAATGATAATGCCGAGGGATTTTGTAGCATCTCTTACATCTTTGCAAAGAAAGCCTTAATAAAATGGGATTAGTTACTCTCATCCATTTCATCCATAAAGTGATGATTTTATTAATCCCTGATTTAAAGAAGTTGAAGTGTAACATTTTTCAACCAGCCGTTTGTTCTCTGCAGTATGTTAAAAAGCATGATTAAGTCATCAGTAGTCAATTCAGATTTATACAGAATGCAGGTGTTAGAGCAGCAAGAAATTGATATATCAAAAACCCCAAGGGTAGTTCTGAGCTTGTCTTATCCTGACCATTGATACAGGCTTTTGGCTTTCAACCTTAGATTACGTTTATGTCTGTACTTCATCTCCTGTTGCTTCACTGTTGTGAGTTCCCCAAAGTTGTACAAGAGGGCTACAACTTTAAAAAAATCCTTACCCAGCTGCCATTGCTTGTTCATTTCATGGAAGACAGGCTGATGTTGGCTGAGATTTTGGCCATTAAACTTAATGCTCTTCACATCCTCTCATTTGTCTGATTCGTACTCTGTCCCAGAGAAAAGGTCATACCTCTACATCTGGTAGAATTTGTATTAACAGAGTTTGGAAAACCTGTAACAGTGCTAATAGTCATTGTATTCAAAGCCACTGTTAAATCTCCGGTCCTAAGAGTGTAGTGTGTGATTTGCTCCGCTGTGGATATAGTATGATTTTGTAGATTCTGTTTGTTACTGCATATGCTGCCCACTGAATCTGTGGTATGGCTTGCTGGGTAATTACCTTCTTGATATTTGTTTGCTTCTAATGGAAAAGTCGTTTTATGGGGGGGGTGGGGGGAGGGAGATAATCCTTATGCATTGAAGAACCTTCTCCAAGATGAGATGCATCCCCTCAAAAAAAATCATAGGACCAGTTCTCCGTCCTTTCTGTGGTCAGAGCTTTTGATCACTTTGGTAGCAATTCTTCACTAGAAGCTTTTCTGGACTGATTTCTCTGTGTTGACTGTTGCTGGCTGGCAGCATTTGGAATCTCCTTTCTATTTCTAAATCCATTGTCTTCATTATGGAAAAGTGTAGTCTTTCCTTCTTTCTCGAGAAGAAACTGGTCTCAAGTGAGTTTGCAAAAATCACTGTAAAATGAAGATATGCATTAAGTGAAAGTCAGCATTACACAGAAGACCTTACAAGTCTTTAAAGAGGATTAATGGGATTAGCATTTGGCTGTAGGTAAGGATGTTCAGTACTAAAGATAAAGACATGATTAGTAACTAAGAATAGAAAATGTTACATGAAGAGGCCTCTCCTAATATTTCTGTTAAATTTGCTTTAGCCTCTGAATTTCTCAGAAAAGATTACTATATTTTTGTATTCCAGTTAGTAACAAGCATAAGATATGATATGCAAGATGAGTTTCAGAGGAAATGTTATTTTGGTGTTCAGCACCAAAGTTTAATAGAGAATGCAAGACTATGTGCACTCATACTGGAAGGAAGTGTGAAAGAAGATCCAATTTTAATCAAAACTTTATTTCAGTATTTATCTGATGAAATATGAATGGTTGAGGGAATCTGAAAGCCCACTGTTGAGGATGACTGACACTGTTGTGTGACCTTTCTGGATACCAACTTCTGACTGTTAGACTGAGCGTAGAAGTGTGACATCATTAACAACAATTATTTGAAATAATTTATTGGTTTTTTTAGAGTCTTATTTTCAGAAAATGTTCAGTCCAATGGAAACCTGTCAGGTTTAATTCCATAATGTATTTTGATGCTTTTTGACAGCATGCTAAAGACATCCCTCTGTAGGAGGGATGAAGGTGGCTTCAGCAGCGTGTTGGATGTGTACTTGAAAAGCAGTCAGCTTGCTATACAATACAAGGCCCAGATTTTGTGAGCCCCTGAGTTTCATTAATTCACCTTTAAACAAAAGAAACTTGAAAGAACTTGGCACTTCACAAGAGGAAATACAAATTTCACAGACTCTGGCACATGTAGTTAGCTTTTTCTATTCATGTGGTTGTCAGTTGCCAATCAGCCTCCAGTGACTGAATTGGAGAACAGAGAACATCCAGAATTGGCAAGGGATGGATAAGAAGTCTTTCATCTCTAATTTCTATGAAACAATGTAATGGAGTATTAAACCTATTGAATATTATGGCTGTTTGGCTTATGGATACACTTGCTTCTGTCTGTTGACAAACTTTTCTGTGTACTTCATTTGTTTCTGATGAAATAATTTTGGTTTCCCTTAGTACTGTGACTGCAAATAGAAATGGGAATGCAGTGAACTGTAACATGGCATGTAATAAATGTGTTATTTTAGTCCTATGTATTTTCTTTCTAATCTGCATGTAAACACTTGATTCCAAGAAATCTAAGTGATATTCAAAAAAATGGCAAGAAACAGTATACTTAGACTTAGATGCTGCAATCATTTTTCAAACTTACCCAGATAAAAGTTTGCTTAGTATTATTTGGGATCACAGTATTTTGGAGTCATATTATTCTGACCATCATTGCATAAGCACATGCTTAAACTTAATCCTAATCAGTACTGTTATTAGACCAGAATTCAGAAAAGTGAGTGCTTATGTACTGTCATGAAGAGTGATGCTATCATGAATTGATAACATTAACACATGCTTAATTTGCACTAATTTCAATAATGAGTGTTCAGTAGCTCAAATAATTGAACACTAAGGATGTGAGCCAGAGCCTTTTTAGTAAGAGATTTTCTCCCTGAAAGAGAGGGACATAGGAAAAGAAATTGCCATAAGGGCAGAGAGGAGAAAAATGCTGGGGAAACTGTTTTATACTGAACCTATCTTAGACATCTCTTGAAATGTATTTTTCAAAAAAGAGACTTTTCCTTGATATTTCTGTATTACTGTTTCTCATTTGTCTGTTTCAGTAGTGAGTACAGATCAGTGTGTTCTTTTTTGGTAAGGTTCTGTCTATGATTGTACCTCACTGATCTTCAGTGCATGTCTTTCGTGTCTGAATGAATCTGTTTTATGTAGTGGCAGTGCAACCAAAGCATGAGCTCCAGGTAATGCATTTTATATTCACATGTCGATGTGCTTCAAAGACTTTAACCTTATCCAGTTTTCTGACATTCAGAGATAAAGGATTGTGTAAGACTTTGAAGGAGAATCACTTCCAACATGGTTTTTATAATTTTCTGTTGTTTATTTGGTATGGTAGTAAAACAGTCATTTAAAATTGATATATAAACTGTGCTTTGTAATTTGTGAACACCATTGACCTTACAGTTGGAAACCCAACAGGTGGAGTTTGGGTTTAAATATCCATCTGCCTAAAGTAAAATATTCTTTGTTTAATTGTATCAGTCATTATTTCAGTTTGTTCTTTCCAAATAGCTGAGAACAAGTGCAAATACAGTTTTTAAGAATTCATTTTTAATGTAATTATTTTTTAAAACTCATTGTAGTTTCTCTCAGTTATCCATTAAATGTCATCTTTTATGTCTGTGAAATAATACTGTATTTTTCAGTCATTATAATAGATACCAAAAATAGAAACTAATGTAGAATTCCTCAGCTGAAAAGTACAAAGCCAGAAATTACTGTGCTTCCATTTCTGAAAAATGTTGATGTCCACATGCTCTAGATGAATGTGCTGGGGAGAAGGGGGAAGCCTGACTGAAGGGAAGAGGTAGAATAGTCCCCAGGCTGTAGGAAAAGACTTTACATTATTTCATGTCATGGATTTATTATCCAAGTGGTTCAAAGTGAGGAAAGGAATAGATTTATCCTTTTTCTTTTTCTTTTTTTTTTCTTCTTCAGTGATCTCTACTTTCTGCTTCATTTCTACTAGCAACAGCAGTTCTAATGCTGTGTTATCAGATGAGTCAAAACCTGAAAAATTATCTTGATTTTACTCTTCAGTAAGTTAATGCTTCAGCCAGATAGGTGGGCTCATCTGACTGAAGGTGCAAGATCAAATTTTGCTCCAAGACAGGTGATGCAAACTTGCAGCTAGAGGTAAAAGGATGCCTTCTTATTATGGGCGTGTTTCATTCAGTTGAGGATCTGCACTGAAAACTGGTGAGGAGGAAAGGAAAAGATGAGATGAGGGAAAGATTGAAGGTGGCAGTGATCCTGGAATCAAGTTGCATGGATCTATGACTTGTATTTGGTTAATAGACTTTTCACTGGCATTTGTGATAATGCTTTTAATTCCCCTGAAACATAATTAAATACTTTTAATATTAAAAACAATCCAGGAAAATACTGTGCATTTCCTGTATATTAATTACAGACTGACTGAACAATAGAAAGTTGACTTGAGTGATTGTTCTGGTGAAATGTCAAACAGAAAAATGGAGGTCAGGTTAAATCAGAAAAATGTCATCTTTTTTTTTTTTTTCCCTCATATTATTAATGATAAACTGTTTTTAAAATTACTGAGTGTTAATTCAGGGAGAAACCTACTTCCCATGTGTCTACATTTCTGTAAGTCCCTTTGAGGGCTACAACATTTGGGAATGTAAACTTGACTCAGACTGTGTTCAATCATTGAGTCCCTATTTCCGTCAGAGAGTGGGTAAGGTGGATTGTGATCATGCCAGGCATGGACTAGGAATAGCTACTGTACTCCAGGAAAGTTAGTAACAGTTTCTGGTTAAAAGGAAGGGTGATTTCTGCCTGAGATGCTGTAGTTTGAAACAGGGTACATGCTTCTTTTCAGAAGATGGGTATGTGCTGTGACTTCCAGAACGATGAAAAAGTATCCCTACAGGGGAACAGTTTCATTGAGATGACTGACCTGCTATGAGACGCTGAGATACTCTCCATGTAGAGTATAGGAGAAGAGTTTTGGTTGTACTCTTATGCAAGTTATCTAAACCTTGTCACAGGGCTCAGTATTGTGGTTCTTGAGCTGTCTTTTGGATTTCTTATGATGCTAGTCAAAACTCAGTGAATAATAAACTTCTGATTTTACTTACTAGTAAATCTCACTGAGAAAGCCAGAGAGTGAATGAAGGCTTTAGAAGAAATCTCAGGTAGCCCTTTGAGATAGGAGATTGGCTGAAACTGAAATAGACCAAAGGATATAGCCCTTTTTATTAGGTGGGTCTTGTGTGCTAGCATTATATTATTTCTGAAAAAAATTAAAAATAGTAAGAGCTTCATGATATTTTAAGGGGGGAAAAAATCTGTAACATGCTCATATCCCTTCTCACTGACAAATCTTGCTTTCTCTGCAGATTTTGCTTAGGGTACATCAACATCACTTGAGCTGTGTGAGGAAAGCCATGGGGGATGTCAGGCAGAAGACCCGTAAACTGTTCTACCTTGTTCTTTCTCAGTTCCTTTTCTTAGTCAAGAAAAGAGGTTCAGCAGAGTAGGCGTATGGCATGTGTAAATGAGGACAATTTTGCTACTGACAACAGGGGCTGAGTCCCACTATCTGACAGGATCAAGAGGGACGAGACTCTGCTTGCAGTAATAAGGCTTCTCTT
This sequence comes from Anabacerthia variegaticeps, assembly GCA_035583185.1. Lineage (NCBI taxonomy): Eukaryota > Metazoa > Chordata > Aves > Passeriformes > Furnariidae > Anabacerthia > Anabacerthia variegaticeps. The sequence continues at coordinate 47,848,543 of JAWWEW010000131.1, forward strand.
TTGTAATAATTCTTTGTAGTAGCTACTTTTCCATACATCACTGCATGCCTACCTGAGACTCAAAATTTTTTCAGGTTGGAAGCAAATCTTTTGTGTGTTTCTGGCTTCACAGAATGATCTTTATCATCAGGGTTTGAGCCTTGCTGAATTCAAAAGAAAAGGTTTCCTCTTGAAGTTTCCTTGTCCAGGCATTGCAGGTAGGAGATGTCTTGCTGCCAAACATTGGAAAAGTGATTTTCAGTTGATCCTGCTGAGAAGGAAGACTGGCTCTGTAGGGTGGCATTTGGATTCCTTTGTCATTTAGAGCTGAGAAGGTTGAATGCTGCTAACAGCAATGACCAGTACTGCCTCCACAGAGGATACATTACTTTTGTCAATTAGATATTTAAAAACAAAATCTAAAGCTGTTACTGTGGGTGGGAAATGAGGATGAGTCATTACTTCACTTCAGATATATACTTCTCCTTGAATTGTTGGTGTTTTTTTTCCTTAGGAAGATGGAATATAGGAGTCTTTTGACATGTGAAATATACAGAAAACAGGTGATGGTCATTTTAAGCAGGTAAAGCAATGTTAGTCCCTCTGCCCACTGATGGCATAGGAGCAGTAACAATGCAGGCACTTGCCCTATGGCTCAGATTTTCCAAGACAAATAAATGTTGACATTTGCGTATTCATAGGCCTGGTATTAGTATAAAATAGATGTTCACGCTTTTGTCACTGAAAAAAGTCTTAATGGTTTGTGTGTCTTCGCAGTATCTTTTGTAATTCCCACTCTTGTTCACTGTGAATGCTTAGACTTTTTATCTGAACATGAAGGATTGTGTTATTTTACCTTTAAATGCAGTTTAAATTGCTATAGAATATATATATTTCCTTCAGTGAAAATGAAGGATCAGAATCTGGCGATCTCATGGTGATTCTTATATTGAGAAATCTAATATTTGTTTTTAATTACACTTTAAATTAAACAAGTAATACTGCTGTAATTTGTATTCTCCTTCATTGAAGTTTTATTAACAATTACAATTCATGGTCTAAACCTGGATTTCTGTAAATATGCTTCAAAAATAATACTGATTTATTATGTGTCTCAGTGTTGATTATATTGAGGTTCCAGTATTCAAATACATTCTTAATGCAAATCTCTGTCATGGCATCTATAGTTTACATAGTGTTTCAGTGACTCACTTTGCCCCTTACTAGTAAATCCTTTTTTTTTTTTTCTTCAGTTTTTTAAAAAAATGCTGATATTTTTAACTGCCTAAGTGAGCATTCATATAATGAATTAGTTTGATAGTATTTTGGCACCAGTGGACAATGTTGCAATATTATACATCAGTGTTTTTTTTAAAGTTATTTATTAATGCCCTTGTGGATAACTTATTGCAAGAAATACAGAACATAAAGATAAATTTGTATCTCTGTGCAGTTTCTAAGGTTTATATATAAAATACATGATATCGATGCAAATTTATTCTTCCGTTTCAGTTTTCCTTCCAGAAACCTTCTCAACTGGGCTAATATTATTTTTATAAGTGTGCTGATATTTACAGTTCTACTCAGTTATTTGGTACTTTTCCAATAGCCTTGGAATGTACTCATCCATTATTGTATTCACTTACCTAGAAACATCAAGGTATCCTCACAGGCTTTTAATGTGATTAAGCCATGACTTCTTCAGCCTCATTTAAAACACCATAATCTTTTGTGTGCAGTACCAAAACTAAAGCACATTCAGGTGTCAAATTGATTGTTATCTGCTTCTCAGTTTTGACAGTATCTGCTTAGTTAGAGTGAAACACTGATATCATCATTTTTGTATTTGACAAAATTATTATGAGCTTGGCTGAAACCAGAAGACTTCAGACATGATAAACATATGATGATCTTGGCTAAACCCCATATACAGCTAAGACTTTGTGAGTGTGATAGAACTTATGGCAATTACTTATCCATATGTAGACCAGAAAGCAAGATATGAAAACTTTTACATATACATCAGCTTCTGATTGTCATTTTAACAAGATTTCCCCTCCCCCTGCCCCTAAATTTATATTCTAAATGTGACCAAAAAAAATCCTAAAAAACCCCATTTAGATTTGCACAGTTAGAGTGTAGAAGTGGTTCAGAATCTTGAAATAATTATGGCTACATTTGATGAGTTTTGCAGATTCATTTTTAATTTAATTCCTTTTTACTGAAGAAGAAAGAACCCAAATGTGGTGGTTGATATAGAAATTGATATCACTAAAGGTAAATATGAAAACATCCTCAGTTGATTTATATATATGTGTATGTATACATATATATACACACTTACATAAAGGTAGGAGCAAATTTCAGTGCTGAGGAAGTTGCTGTGATTGCATTTGCAGAGTAGATGGATTCTGCTCTATATTTTCAGAACTCTGTGAGTACCATGGTAAAAATTTGACTTCATTTAACATTTTTCAGTGTACCCTTAGTTTTTGGACACCTCATTTTCTTTGCACATTTTAAGACATGAATAAAAAAGACTTGCTTTTCAGATATTTAGCCCTTTCTAAAAAGTATCCCTTGAGCTTTCAGTTTAAATCACTCCAAAAGTGATTAACTAGGCATCACTGATAGTGTTTTAAATAAATTAAATTGCTACAGAATGGTGCAGAAAGTTCAAATATGATTCAATTTGTAGATTTTTGTGGGATTATTTTCTTTTTTTTTTTTTTTTCCTTAAATTTCTTGAGATCTGGGGAGACATGAAAGCAAATGAAGAGATTTCACCCTGTTGTTTGTTGGTTTTGGTTTGTTTTCAGCAGTATATCTCATGCAGAACAGTATATCAGCAGCTAAAAGATGATTTTATTGGACGTCAAATGAGGCTTTGAGATTGATAACAGAAATAATATCAACAGGTTCAGAAAGGTAGTGCTTGTGGCACTCATTATCAGAAGGAGCTTGGTTGCACAAGGCTTTGGAAATAGAATTTCTGAAGTAAGATTATGTGAGAGAGCTGGATTATAAGAACTTCTAGAAAAAAACCAAAATCTCTGAACACTCTTGCCAGGAGAAGACTGACAATATTTTGAAGGATAGGTTTTAGAGTTTGTTACTGATGCCAGAAAAAATACTGTGAATGCTAGTGTCTATTGAATTTTCATGTAAATGTTGCACTAGTCCTTGTGCATTGAATGGAAATGTGCTTGCACTCTGGTGCATGGTTCATACAGATGTTTCTGAGACGTAATCTGTAATCTTCTAAATGTAAAACTCTGAAAGCCATAGTCTTAATAAAGGTAAATTAAAACCCCACCATTGAATAATGTGTTATGTGAAAAATGAACAGATTAGGTGTTTGTGCTCTGATGTCTCTTAAACTGATGAGAATCAAGAAAGTTTCAACACTGAACTTTGTAAAACAATTGTAATGCATTGTTTTTACTGTATCTGCTGTGAAGTTGATAGTTACACTGTGAAAAAATAAATAGTGCCTGGCTACTTACTTTCTTATGTAACTTATTTTTTACATGCCACACATTCTTTTCTCTTTAAGACCATACTGATAATGGTCATCCTGGTTATAAAGTAAGACACATGCAGGTATCCCCCCAAAATGCCACAATTCTTTGGAAATAATTCAAAAAAAGTTTATTTTGGAGTCAAGGATGCTGAAAATTTACAAAACCTCACAGTGCTGCAAGACAGCACCAGGCCTCAGGGAAAGGCAGTTCCCGCAGTCTTCCAGGGCTTTTTGTCTTCTCTCTGTCCTCTCCCATGCTGTCTGACCTGAGGAGGCCCTGTACATGTCTGTGAGCATTCTCTCTCCTGCATACCAGAGAGAGTTCTAGTTTCCTGTTACAAATTCTTCTGAAAAGGATACCTATTGCTACACTGGTGAAAATAGTTTCATACTTTGCTTTGAGAGAGAACAATGTCTATTTATTTTATTTTTTTTCCTTCCCCCCTTCATTCCCCTTCTCTTTCCTTTCTTTGATAATAATGTAAATAGAAAATGGATCATGTCATAGAAATAAAGCTCTGGAGCCAAAATTCCACTTTTATCAGCCATTGGGGCCAGTTTTATAGCTAATAGAAGATGCCCTGTTTGTTACTGCCAGAAGGAGTGGTCCCGCTCTCCCACACAATCCTTTCATTTCTGTCAGCTCTGGTGCTTGGCTAATCCCACTTCTTTCTGCTTCTAGAATGCCTCATGGCCAAGAAGTGTGGCTCCCTCTTCTTTGTCCTGTCATTTTAGAAAAACTTGTAACATTCTATTAGATGTGCGACAGGTAAAGGAGCATGAGGAGCAGCTCATGCTGAAAGCAAATATCCAGGGGAAAATCACTCCTCATTACTTTCCTCAAATACATTCTGTTCTTTGACCTTACCATCCCACTGGAGAATCTGCCTGTAAGCATCACCTTCCTCTTGTAGTCAGTCCCACAAAATATTTTTAATTCATTCTAAACTGAGTGTGGAAAGGTGATGGAGGGATGCAGCCAACACAAAAACCCTGGGAAAGGGGTCAAAGACTCTTTAAGCCTCTGGTAGTTCTGGGAAATACCACAGATTTCTGTAGTGTCTTACACGTCCTTTTCAGATTAAAGTTAGGGATCCCAGCAATACCTACATTCCCTTCAGCATTGTATGTTCTTTTTTCCCCTGGTAATTACCTCTCATATTTTCTTGCTACCTGTTACTTAAATCTTTAAGATTACTTAAGGTATAATAGAATTTTTTTTTTTTTTTTTTTTTTCTTTTCAAATTGTTGATACCCTCCTATTCATTGCATGAGCAGTAAAAAGAACTCTGGTGTTTCATAACACCAAACTTCTGAGTACATAATGTTCTGAATGGCTGTTTAGGTCAAACGATTCAGACCTCTAGCTTCCACAGTACTGAAGTAGCTGATGAATGAAAGAATTAAGCAAAGCCTTTATGTACAGACTGTAAAGTAAAATCTGTCATCTATACTTTTAAGGTAAACATTTTTCATTACTATTGTCAATAGGGTGAATTTCAGCAATAAATACCTGCAAGGAGCTAAAATGAATTCATTTCTCATGGGCCAGCCAAAGTATATTATTTTCTAAAAAGCTGAGACTGTTAAGACTTGAGGTGGTGCAAACCCTGGTGCAAACTCTTCTGAGGGAATAAGCCAGTCCACGTGCCCTGAGACTGCCAGAGTTTTCCTCGGTAAGGGTGATGTCAGTGGTGCTCTCACCTCTGTTGGGAAGGGCAATAAGTAATTCCACAGGGGCCAGTGAGCAGCCAGCATATGGTAACAGCTTTCAGACCTGACTACCTAATGTTAGGTATATACTGACAACCGAAAATTTTCATGATCAGTAACCAGTCCCTGGGGGAATCACATCAGGTCAGGTGCTGCTTTTCTGTTTTCTCGTATATTCCCTCCTGTGAGAAACACTGCCTTAGGTTTATTTATTCTTTCTCCTTGTTTCAAGCATTGGCTACCAGCTTCTCATAACTTTCCTCAGTAAATCTGGTTCTTGGTTTTTTTCCTTGCATTATAAATCACTGTGTTTCCTAAACTTCCACTGTACTGTCCATCCTTTTACCTGTTTCTGCACTTTTCTGCACTTTTGTTTTCTTACTTTCTGTGTAGTGCTGAGTTATTTCACACATTCATAGATGAGAACTGTGGAATAAGAGATGATCACTGTGAAAATGATGCTGACATAAGAAATGAGACGTTTCCTACACACACACTAACAGCAGTCTGATGATGCAGTGTTTCAGCCTCCTGCTGTCTGAAGAACTCCTCAGAGACTTGTCACCATCATTTTTTTATCATCTGATATGAAATGGTAAATAAGTAGTAGATCTTAACATTCTTTTAAGAATGTTTGGGTTGTTTGTTACATGGCCCTGCTGTTGAGGTTAGCAGACTCTCAGCAGCAGTGCCTCCAAAGCTGGTTGGGTTCCTGAACACATTTTCCCTATGCCATTTAGATATCTGAATGAAGCTTGCTACCAACAACGGCTAAAAAAAATAGGGATACTGATACTTCAATACTGACGTTATTCTCCTGCTCCTAATTGTTTTTACCAGAGAGACCATTACAAGAAGCCCTAGCTTAAAATTGATGATGAGGGCTGTGCTCAGAGCATGAATCAATGGTTAGATATGAGCCTTAAGACTTGGAATCTAAGGTTCTCCTTTTCCTATACTGACACTGAATCTGTGTGACTCAAATATTTTCTTTTTTTTTGGTGTAAGTTGTTTCCCTGTGCCTCAGTTTCATTTATAAGATGTCAATAATGTTACTCATGAGGCTGTTAAAATTAACACTAAATTAATGAAGGCAAAGTACTCAGCTTTTGTAAAGAAGGACCTGTCAGGGAACTGAAACAAATGACATTTTTGACCTTCAATTCTGAGAAGAAAATATATACATGTCTTTAGTCAGAACTCTACTGATTAAGGAGACAAGTGATAGTTCTGTGCCTGGAACTTACCTACTAGTACAAATATTTTTTTACAGAAATATTAAAACGTAAACAAAACCGTCATTAATGAAGACAGGTCCATGTAACTTAGTAATCAAGCTTCACCTCAGCAAGTAACAGAGAAGCAGATCTATCTGGCCAGTAAATTCTAAATCTGAAATCTTTCTGGAAAGAGGTGTGAAATTAGGAGTTGTGGTATCTTTCTGCTGTCGTTAATGATAATACATAGCAGCTATTTTATCTTGCTTATCTTGACTGTTTTGGGTCTGTTGCTGATAAAAACAGGCTATCTTAATACTGCTTTTATTTGTGGTTTGTCCTACAGGCAGTATTTGAAGACTCTAAGACCTTCATAGTTGCGGTAAATTAAGTTGTAGTCACAATTACAGCTCAGCACTGCCTAAGGTCTGAAAGAGTGGGAAAAAAAATCTGTCAGAGAATAAATAAAGTTAATAGCAAAGTTTAGTCTGTGTAGTAAGACTGCTGATCTAATTTCATTGAAAAGTTGACAGGACCAGGGTCTCAGTGTCAGGCAGTATTGCTCCTCTGCAATTGATAGAACTGATTTGCAGGTGCATGACCAAAATTATTTTATAACTAAGAGCTGTATGTTCTGACATGAGTGAGAAGTATCATCAGTGTTTTGCACTGAAGAAGTATTGGATTTGGTATTACAGTCTTCTCAGCACATAGTAAAGTCCTAGTGAGATCACACAGTCATCATTCAGACTGTCAGTGGGTGTCTAGCACTGCTCTCATCAGAAGATGCTACTTGTTACATGCAGACAATTACATGGAGCAGGTAAGTTTGTGGCTTAACAATAGAGTTGTCTCTACTGAGCACTGAGTTTGATTCCCTGTATTTGGAATTTCTACAACAACATGCAAGAGGGCTTTGAAACATTATTTGCTAAAATACCTTCATCCATGTAGCATTTGTTGGGTTAGGGATTTGTTGCTTCCTTCTGATAACACAGAGAGCTTTAAAATCCTAACATAATTATTTAACTAAACGGGAAAATCTTCTTACAGAAAATCTTCACAGTTCCCAGAAGCAACAATGAAGATAAATGTGCGTGTCTTATCACAGCATTCCAAAAAACACATTAAGGGAAGTGATACATCAAAGTTGATGTGTCCTACAGACTGCTGGGGATTAGTGGTCAATAACTGGGCATCAGGGCCAGAAGTGTGCAGACAGCCATTTCTTGTGCCCTTGCTGTCAGCCGGAGTGCCTTGTAACAAAGACAGCAGTCAGGAACTTGCAAAAACTTGGATATTGTGAAGATAAGTAGAAATTGTGTTTCTGGACTGTGCCCATGTATGGTCATGAGCCCCAACCTGTCCGTGAGCCCCACTGTAAGCCCATGTATGTGCTGTTGTGTCCCTCAGAGGAGCATCCCTGTGATGGGAAAGTGACCCTGGGTACCCATGGAGATTTCTATGCCCCACTCCCCCAAGCGAGTGACTGTTCTCTGCTGGATATCCCTGAGTCATGCTTTGGCCCTTTGGTGAAGCAAACTGATCCACTGTATACTCTGGAGTGAGAGGCCTCCTCTGTGTGTGTACGTGTGTTTGTATGTGTGTTTGTGTGTGCTTTGGGTCCTTGTTCTTGTCCACGGAGTAACAATTTCCCCAACAGGTACACTGAATCTCCAACTTGTTAAATTACATGAGTGTAATTGTTCTCTCCTTGTTTGTTACTTTTGGGTTTTGGCTGTAATTGTGAATTTGAATTTGTTCTCTGAGTGAGGTTGTTTTCATGTACCTCCTTGACAACTCTGTAGCCTTTATGTCCTGAAGCATTTCAGTTTGCTCCTCTCCAGGAGTAAACCTCTTAATACCTCTGTTAGCATGGAGCTGGTACAATCCTATTGTTGCCTTAGGAAAGAGGACAGGAGCCACTTTGCCAGATATTATTCTCAGAACAAGATCAAGAACATAACTGCAATTTCCGCTGAGAGACCTTATTGCAGCTTCCCAGTACCTAAAGGTGGCTTAATAAAACAAGAAAGAATGATTTTTTACGTGGGCAGATAGTGATAGGTCAAGAGGAAATGTTTCTAAAGTAAAAGAGGAAGGATTGGATTAGATGTTAGGATGAAATTCTTTACTGTGAGGATAGTGAGGTAATGGAAAAGTTTCCCAGAGAAGCTGTGGAGGCCCCATCTTTGGATGTATTCAAGGTCGGGCTAGATGGGCCCTGGGCAACCTTATCTAGTGAAAAGAGTTTCCTGCCCATGGCATGGATTGGAACTAGATAATCTTTAAGGTCCTTTCCAACCCTAATCATCCTATGATTCTATAATTTGGAGGGAACGCACAACCTCCTTTCGATTAGAAGATAGGTTTGCTAACATTGAATTCGTATTTTCCCATGAACTCTGCACTAGAGATGTTTATTCTGTTATGAACACTGTTGAACAAGCATGGATTGTCTTTGTCAACTGAAAACAGTTCCCTTTTCTAAACAACTATCGATGTTAACAACTATCTAGTTAAACAACTAGAAGTCATACAAGAATTAATGGGTTTAAAAGAGATGCAAGCGAATGACAGTCCACTATTACAGAATAACCTATATGGCTAAAGTGCAACAGCATGTAAAGGACAAGGGGCACCTGCTACAATTAAAATTCTGATTCTTAATTAAAATTTAGTAAAAGTTTGCAATATTTTCACATTATTTTTAGTAGTTTTTTTTCCCTTCATTGGTTTGTATTTTGACTTTGTAAATGTTTTTCTTACCTTCAGTTCATTATCCCAGCAGGATCTAGAATCTGGTGATACCATTGCTTCTCATCTCTCATTTGCATTAGAGATTGTCATGATTTTGTTCTTTCTTGTCTCCTCTCCCCTTCCCTACCACCACTTTCTCGTTGGGGAAACTCAGGTGCAGCAACTGAGCTAATACTCAAAAAACCCCATCAACCTGTGCAGTGCTGCTTGCATTTTGAGCTATCAGCCAGGTAGATGAACAGCTCAACATTTCAGGCACAGAAAGTTCAAAGATAGATAAACAGGCAGGACTGGACCAAGAAATTATGGCCTACCACTAAAACAAGATTAAAATCCTGGAATTCTTGTTTTGTAACAACCTAAAAGGCAGCAGCATAGTTTCCTTTGGTCCTTGCTTCGCAAAGCATAATGATGAAGGACAAAACGGGTAAGACCGAAAGTAGGTTTTGGAGGGTTTAGAGGAAGTAAGGTGTGCTCCTCAGGTCTTCTTGCCATTATGAAGAGTGCCATGCCATGCTCTGCTGAGATGTGCTTTTCTGAGTGTTGTGATCCTTGGTATAGGCATTCTAGTAATTCTTTCCCAGAGCTGGGTGTAGTTGCATCCTGACTCACTTCTGTGATCAGACCAGCAAGGGAGACTGGGACAGGACCGAAATAAAGTCTGCTGATCATCTGGTGATTTCTGTGAGCAGGACACTCAAATGGACCGTCAGTGTGGCAGCCCTACAGGGGTCCAGCCCAAGGCTGATGGTGTGCTGCAGCGACATTCATCCCACATTGCATACAGAGCTGCAGTGATAACTGCTTGACTTAGGGTGAGTCTTTCTAGCATCTCTACTTAACACAGCAGGGAAACAGGAAGCTTTAAAACCCAACAGGCAGACTTTACTTTATTGTTCCAGTCTCCTGCGTTCTGTGAGAAAGGCAGTGGGGTTGTCTGCTTAGAGGCTAGTGGCTCACAGGGAGGAAGGAGACTACTATTTTCTTTCCCCATACCAATCAGGTAGTTTATACTGGCTTCTTTTCAGGACTAGTTGGTGCAGTATTTCAGAATGAAACCATAAATGAATACCTGAGAAAATATCTATATTCTTCTTGCTTTGTGAAAAATACCAGAGTGACTTCATTTGTAGAATTAATTCTGTAGAATATTTCCTGGCCTATGCTATCTGCAAACCTAAAATCATGTATTTTATCTTTCACCAGGGCAAGTTGTGTTTTTACTCATGAGTTTCCCTCAGTTTTACCAGCAGTGCTGTTTCTCTGTCTCTCTGTTTTGTGCTGCTGGTTGCCATTTTAATTTCAAAGTGCTCTTCTTAAAATACCAATCAGGTAGGTTTGCAACTGTACGTTTTAAATGTATTAGAGCAGAAGAGTAAATTAAAATCTCTGTATCTGAGGCCTTTCCAACCCCTTGAGGCTCTGGACTGCATAGACAAGGGAGAAAGCTTGCACCAAGCTGAGATTAACCTTTCTTTGCTTTGTATTTCTAAACTTTTTGTGCTCTCAATTAAAAATATTCCCTTTGAAGGCTTTCCCTCGTGAAAGGGATTATTGCTTGCCTGAGAAATAATAATTAGCTGATAATTTAGGCTGAAAATAAACCACTAGTTCGTGATTCATAATCCAGCAGGGAAATTATGGTTGTCTGTGTGGTAATCCATTCTAATAGCCATTTTGCCTTTGGGAAAGGCTGTATGAAGGTGATGCTTTACCTGGAGACACCTTCACTGGGAGATGGAAGCCGAGGGTTCCTCCTTGCTTCTTTTTTCTAACTGGATAAAGCTTTCCAAGAATAGCCACTTCACAGTTGTCTTCTGTAGGGGCATTTCCATAGAAAAAGAAAGCAATGCAATGCAGCAGAATGCAAAGAGTGAAGGACATAAACAAAAATTTAAGTGTCAGGGAAGGCACTATACCACTCGGTGCATCCCCAGATGATGCACCACCCAGAACTGTGGTGGAGTTAAATCCTGTTGGCAGTGGCTTACCAGTGGTGTTCCCCAGTGCGGCTGGGCCAAGGGGAAAAATATGAGGGTCAAAAAGGCCAAGTGTCTGGTCTTGCACTTGGTTTAGAACAACCCCATGCAGCACTACAAGCTGGGGGTAAAGTGGCTGGAAAGCTGCCTGCAGAAAAAGGATCTGGGGGTTCTGGTCAACAGCTGGCTGAACATGAGCCCGAAGCATGTCCAGATGGCTGAGAAGGCCAATGGTATCCTGGCCTGTGTCAAGAATAGTGTGGCTTGCAGGACTAGGAAAGTAATTGTCCCCCTGTACTTGGCACTGGTGAGGCAGCAACTCAAATTGTGTGTTCATTTCTGTGCCCCTCAGTACCAAAAAGACATTGAGGTACTGGAGCATGTCCGGAGAAGGGCAACAGAGCTGATAAAGGGATTGGAGCACAAGTCTTATGAGGAGAGGCTGAGCGAGTTGGGTTTGTTTAGTCTGGAGAAGAGGCTCAGGGGGGAACCTTATCACTCTCCACAACCACCTGAAAGGAAATTGTAACAAGGTGGGGGTCAGTCTCTTCTCCCAAGTAACAAGTGAGAGGACAAGAGGAAGCAGCCTCAAGTTGCACCAGAAGAGGTTTAGATTGGATATTAGGAAAAGCTTCTTCATGGAGAGGTTTGTCAAGCATTGGAACAGGCTGTCCAGGGAAGAGATCAGGTCACTATCCCTGGGGATGTTTAAAAGATGTGTAGATGTTGCACTTAAGGACATGGTTTAATGGTGAACATGGTGGTGATGTTAGATTGATCATGAAGGTATTTTCCAACCTTAATGATTCTATGAATCTATGATTCTGTGATATTGTGAGTATTATACACTTATCTGTAGCTGACCTCAAGGATAAAAGACAATACTTTGACTCTAGTAAGTGTTAAAGAAAGCTTCCCTTTTCACCATTCACCAATGGAGTGTTTCACCACTTAGGAGGCACTGTGGCAGTCATACTCCCTCCATCAGACACTTTAGCTGCTAAGAATGAGTCCCCTTTGCAGCAGGCAGCTCCAGTGAGCCAACGGGTGCCCCATCTGACTTCCTACACACACCACACTCACAGTCAGACAAGGTTTCCTTAGAGGCTCGACCCCAGGTGTACCATAGCAGTCTCAGACATCCTGATCCTTAAAGCAATCTATTCGTGGCACGGTAATGCAGGAACAGCTCTAGATGATGCCTCCAAGGAAGGACCTTGAGCAAAGGAACCCCATGGCTTTTGTACCCTCAAAGCTCATGTATGTGAAAGTCTGGGGTCTTCCAGCTGAGTCCTCAGTTCCTGCCATGTCTCTCAGTGTCCATTCATCTGGTCAGTGCCACAGGTTCCAGTGCCCTTTGGTTGTGCAGAGGATTGGCAATTCATGGCCTCTTGCCTGGGACTGGCACCACCCAGAGGTCGACCTGCAGCTGGGACTGCAGCTGCACACTGAGCTACCCTCGCTGAATGTATTCCTCAACAGAAAATTTTCTTACAGGATGTCCAAAGCTTGTTAGTAGCTATTAAACATATGCATTTAAATTTTTAGTTTTGAATGCTACTGAAATGAAAGAAACATTGGTAAGAGTCTACCTGGAGTTGCAGCTTACCATTTTGTGTCTCTTACAGCTGTTCTTTTTTATATCATGTTTCATCCTGTTCCTCAGGAACAATTTTCTTGTTCTGGGCCATAATTTCAGTATTTTAACTTTTAACTTTGCTTGCCAGTGGTCGATACCTCCTTGCTATGAATGTGAAATTGTTTTTTTAAAATAGACTATACTCTACATTTTTTGATGACTTGTATTAACCTATAAACTTACCTTATAATATGGTAGAGATTATCACCCCATTCTGCCCATAGTCCATAAAGCTCTTCTCAACATACAGCATATTTTTGACAGGGCATTCCACATCTCAAGGTGGACGGTACCACTCCCTACAACTACCTGAAAGGAGCTTGTAGCAGGGTCTCTTCTCTCCAGGCAGGTGACAGAACAAGCTGCACTAGAGGAGCTTCAAGCTGAACATCAGGAAGAATTTCGTTCCTGAAAGGGTGGTTAGGCATTGAAATGGGCTGCCCAGGGAAATGGTGGAGTCACCATCCCTGGAGGTGTTTGAGAAATGGATGGATGTGGCACTTAGTGCTATGGTTTAATTGACATGATGGTATTTGGTCAAAGGTTGAACCCGATGATCTTGGAGATTTTTTTAGCCTTAAAGATTCTATGATTACATGTTTCAATTTTTAGGAGCTTCTGTCGTGAGTAGCTGCGTAAGTGATTTGTCTTTGTTAATAATCCTTCTTGAGGCAGAGCTGGAAGAGCCATAATATTTGGCCTTGAAATATGGCTATTCTTGCATTGCTTTGTCTGTGCATCTTCTTATACTCCTTCTAGGGCTGAGTTAGATGTGTGTGGTAGGTGGACCTTGGCTGGAGGTCAGGTGCCCACCACTCCCCTTCCCACCCAGATAGGGGAGAGAGAGGAACATGGAAAATAACCTGTGGATTGAGATAAGGCAGTTTACTAAAGCAAAAGCAGAAGCTTGTGTGTTCACAAGCAAAGCAGAAGATAACAGGGTTTATTCTTTTCTTCCCATCAACAATGATGCCTGGTCATGTCCCGGGAAGCGGGGCTTCAGCACTTTTAACAGTTTCTCAGCAGGCAGACATTAGAAGCAAGGAATACCCTCCTTCCTTCTCCCTTCCTTAGCTTTTGTATTTGAGCTGATGTCTACCCCTTTGGTTAGTTTGGGTCAGCTGGTCTACTCATGTACCCTCCCAGGGTCTTGTGCTCAACTAGGGGAGCAATGTTACAGTACTGATGCTGTGCTCAGCAGTGGCTGAAACAGTGGCATGTTATTAACACCATTCTAGCTAGTGAAGCAAAGTACAGCACTGTGAGGGCTGCTATGGGGAAATGAACTCCATCTCAGCCCAACCCAATATGATGTGAAATAGACAAATCACACATTTATCAGAGATTGCTCCTTAGTTGGAAGTTCTTGAAGCCTGACAACTCCTCCTGCTGTGTAGATAGTTGATAAAATTTGTATTAATGTCTTTTAGTGACATTTCTACATGAAATGTGGGTTTCTCAACAGAGTTTTTCACAAATGTTTTCAAACCTTGAGAGCCCAGGGATCTGTCTTTGTCGAGTATATTGTAGAATTTACAACAGTAATAAGTTGCAAGGGATTTAGTTGAATCAGCTTTAAAATGACATGCTGTCCTCCATGTCTCACCTTCAAACAGCAGAGCCTTGGAGGACATATAATGTTGGCTGCTCAGAAATGCCTTGTGCCTCTGTCAAGAGCTAAATTCATCCAAAATTGCCAGTTTTTGTTTGGAATGGTGCTCCTAGACACTGATTTAGCCTAAGTCTGGAGCACTAATTAGAAAGCACAATCCATTCTGTATGACCTGAATGAAACCAGCAGCTGGGTTAAACCTATGGTTTGAACAGAAGATGAGAAATAATGGAGTCAGGGAGAACTGTTTTGGACTTTACAGTTTACTTTGAACTTAAATTGAATTGCAGTATCTTTGTAGGCTGGAGATTATTTATTTTTGTTATAATTCAGAAGTTCAGAGAGGAAACTGACAAATGAAAATAGAATAGAGTTATTAAGGAAATCTTCCTTTGCAATTGAAACTGTGGGGTTTGGATAATCTTGTGTACAGTCCTGCTGGATATTACCAAGCTGGTTAAAGTTGAGTCTTGATCATATTGTAGGTATTTTCTGATTGTTTAAACTTTTGGGAAAGTATAGGAGTTTGTTAAACAGAGACCTGAAGGGAAAGAATCACAATGGCTATTGAGACTTCTCTTTGTCAAGACAGTATAAGAAATTCTACTGAAAACTCCTTAATAATTAGTTCTTTTAATTCCAGTAGTAGATGACATGTGTGTCAATTAGGTTACAGCTGCTTGGCACTGCCTCTACTTAGTAGACAGGATGGCTGAGTCACACTTTTAGTGAATTACTCTCTGGTCAGCAAAAGATGTTTCTAAACCAGAGTGCCATCCAGAGGGAATTTGGTATGTGTAGTAGCTTTTCTTTGGGCTGTGCTAGAATAATAATCTTGCACTTTCTAAGTATGGAGAAGAACATGCTGTACATCTAGAAATTGGAACTGAAGAGAATTGCTTCAATCTTATTATGGAGACATCTGACATTAACAGATTGTTCCCATATCTCTGTCAGGAATTTTTATGAGACTGAAGCAAGGAAACAAAACAAAACATAGAAATTTAGGCATTGTGACATTTACATAAGTGAATCAAGCTGTGAGAATATAGTTTTGGAACACACCAGCTCTTGTCATTGCAGTTTGGCCACCATTATTATTGATCTGAAGAAAAGCCTTCCTTACATGATATTTCTGTTACCTGTACATTGGAAATGCTAGTAAAACGCTTTGAAATGTTTTTCCTTTGGTCTGCTGAAATATCTACTTACTCTTGGATGACAGCTAAAATGTACTCCTCTGTCTCTAGTGCCTCTGGAAAAAAGGATTGTGTCTGTGGTGGAATAGCCTTGGCCGCTCTTTCCTCCTCAGTCAGTGGAGGGGAGAGAAAGCAGGAAGAAAAAGAATGGGAAATCTCATGGGCCAAGATCCCTTGCCAGTTGCTATCACAAGCAAAACAGACTAGACCTGGGGAAAATTAACTTATTGCAAATTATAACAAATATTGAACTACTGATTTGGGAAGGAGGAAACACAATGACAAACATTAAACCAACACCTTTCCTTCCCCTTTTACTAGGCTCAACCTCACCCTATCACTTGAGTCCTTTATCCCCTCCACCAGGTGGTGCAGAAGTGTGGGGAGTGGGTAATTACATGAGGACACAGTGGTTCCTCTCTGCCCCTCCTTCCTCCTCATATTTTTGATCTACTCTGGCTTGGTTTCTCCACGGGCTACAGTACTCCAGGGGTATCTGAGTATCTGCTTCACCACTGGCCACCTTTGCTCCTGGTCTTGCTGTTCCCACTGCTGTGTCTCACTACTTTATATCCTCCTCTACCTGTGTAGTGTTTTCTGCCCTTTTAAAAATACATTTTCAGAGATATCACCAGCTTGTCTTGTGGGCTCAGCTATGTCCTGTGGGTCTCTTGAACTCTGTCCTCTTTCCAGTGGGCAATCTGTCACAAATATGCCTGAAAATTACTTTAAGAGGTACACTGTGTGAAAGGGTTTAGAAAGATTTTGATTTTGTACTGTGAAACAGTCATGACTGTACTGAGAAGACCACTCTGCCTTGAAATCCTCTGGGACCCAAGGATGGTTGTAGAAGCCACATCTTCCTTATCACAGGAGGTTAAAATTCAGTCATGCATTCTAATGAATGAGAATTCCAACATAAAAACATAGTTGTTAATCACAAAATAACTCATCTTTACTAAGTGTCATTGATTTAAATAATTTATTTAAGTCTGTGATGAATTACAAACTCTGCAAGTAAACTTCAGAGTTTAGAGGCAATCTCTGACAGTAATCTATATTCCTGTGTCCAATTTATGTATGTTTTTCATACTATTAGGTCATTCTAACTGGTTGGAAAATGTTAAAAACAGACATTAATATAAAGCTACTGCTAAAAAAGCATTACAATGGAGTCCAGTGTCTAACTAAATTCTCCTTTGTCAAGAAGAAAAGGATTTATATAATTTAAATAGTTTTTCAGACCACATTGTTTTCATTTGCCCCTGTATATGCACAGTACTCATACTGTTTTATCCAAGGATAACATCTTTCATGAGATTAAATATTTACCATTTCAAAGTCCTAGCCCCCTCAATAATGTTTGCTGGTATTATTAAAACGTAAATGCAAAATTGCTGCTGTTCAGAGTACACCAGCGGGAAAAGGCCAGACTGTTGATCAGTCTGATGCAGAGACATGCTGACAGAAGAATATTTATTTACTATTTCTAATTCCTAGGCTGCCCCAAGAAGTGTCATTTGTTTTTAACAGTGATTCAAGCTGACATTTGTATCACATTGCATTATATTAAGCAGCATTATGATCTGGAGGAATACTAAGCTATGTAGGTAGAGCAGACAACTTAAAATGGAAGCTCCAAATGAAAGACATGGCTAAGAAAAGGCCCTTTAGGTTTAGCACAGCTGCTGCAGGAGAGTTGAATAGATTTTGGTCTATAAAGGCTGAAAGACACCATTTCAGAAAGATAAGTCATCAGTTCGACCAGGGCCCAGACCTACTTCCTGAGATGCTCAGGTTGATGCAAAATGGTTATTTCCTGAACCCCCCCTACAACTTCATTTATAAAAATAGGCCTCAGAAAAAACAGCTCCCTCTCCCCCCCTCCTGCCCTTTTTTATTTTTTGGTAGCTCAATATACCTTTTTCTTAGCTATATGTCAGGTCAAACTCAAAAATACTACCCACTGAACTCCCAGCTGACCACTAGCTAGACTTGCGTATTCCACTTTGCATGAGTCTCAACAATCTAGTAGAAGGTGAAAATCTTTTTTTTTAACTCCAATGCCTTGTTGCTTTCTTTCTAGGGAATCTTTCCATCTTATATCAGGCTTTATAATGGGCAAGACTCCTTTTGTTACTTGCCTCTCTGTTTACTCTTGGAAAGATGTTTAAGAAGCTTTGGCATGAGCTGTAGGGACTCCAAAGTAATGCTGTGTAGCAGCCTCTGTTACTCAATGGTAGACACACACTCAGACACTCAGAAATATGTATAAGTTTTGTGAGTTGTCTTAGAAAACAAAGATCCATCTTAGCTCAATAAACAAATGTTAATATTCAGCAACAGTTTAAACATGAACTAACTCTGTATTTAGGATCATATAAGATAAGCAAGAACTATACTTACATGTATCCAAACTCATGAGACAAACTGAGGAATAAATAATAGGCTTTCTACTTGCAGGTCTTCAGTTGATGATGATGCTACAGAGATGGGTGAGCTGAAGGCAGTGAGTTTTGCTTTTCTAGCTGCAACTTTCACCATCTCTGATCAACATATGACTAGTAGGTCTTCGTCACCCTCGTTCAAATGTCCTGACCAAAGTAAGTCAGAGTGGTATTTCTACAGCTGAACCTAACAACACAGGATTTTTGTAATATGAATTCCTTCTTTTGTCTTTCACTCTTGTGTCTCCTTTTCCTTCCCCAGACACATTTATTTTTTATTCCATCTCCTTTTGCATTCTGATGACTATTTGGCTGGAAGACTAAGACAGAATTTCTGTAACAAAAATGATTTACTTTTCTGATTAGAAAGGTGGCAAAAAGAATAGTCTCTCACTGGCACTAGTTTGCCAGGTCTTGTCAAGGCCTATAGGGTCAGGGTCCAGACATTGCCAAGGATTAAGATTCCTAAAGCAGAATTCTTGCAGACATTTAGTGCTGAGATCCAAAATTGTGACCTCAAATTGTGTCTCCTTAATCTTGAAGCTGTCTGAAATCACTAAGACTTAACTTCTGTCAGTACAAAATCTATTCTTAGACTGGTGATATATGTGTGTAGCTCCACCAGTTTTGTTCCCAGATATATTTTCAAAAACCAGAATGTCAGGGGACCACAGTATTTCATTACAGCAGAAAGATGCCTTTTGTGTTTTTCAGCTCTGGTTCTGTTGCTCTGACCTGTTTATGAAATGCCACCAGATAACACTCGCCACTCCTATTTAGGAAAGGAGAAGGAAGAAAGTCAGAGAAGACTTGATGATACTGGAGAGTCCTAAAACTATATTTATTTTTCAGAAGGTTTAATTTAGGTTAATTTGAGAGTCCTAGGGATTAAAAATACCAAGAATAAGGAAGAACTATGAAAAGCAGTGACAAAAGTGTTCTCTTCAGCCCAATTAAAGTGCCTTGACACAACTCAGCATATTGGTCTTGAAACCTAGTTTGCTTTTGATTTTTTTGCTTTTAAGTTATCTCTGACACTCCCCATAGTGCACACTCAGTTGCAGATGTGGGACTGCAAAACAAATCTTCAGAATCCAGCTGCAATGACTGATCTTTCATTTTGGAATATAGTTACCTGAAACTTGTTGGCATGGTGAAGCTCACTCAAACAGTTTAGAAGAGAGTGTTTCTGGCTGAGATAAGGAAAGCTGTTTTTAGCTCCCCTCAGCTGTGAATTCCCTTTGCCTGTCACAAGTTTAGGAGGGCAAAACTACTCTCTCTGATTATGCAGAAACATCTTTGTTGCAATTGAGCTGCAAAAACCAATTTTTTCCACAGAGATTCATTTATAGGTAACTATGTACCAGCATACAGATAAAGAAAAATGATGGAAAAAAGAGATGCCATTTAAATGCATATTTCTGTGCACTTGCTTGTTTTCAATGATTAAAAATAATGATCAGAAGGTGATAACTTCTGGAATGACAATGGTATAATACTCCCAGTGGTCTTAAAGCAGTAAATTTCCCCTCATGTCAATTAGGTACCATTAAAAAAAAAAAAAAAGGAAAATAAGGATATTTAGCAGTGTGATGCAAGCACAAAAAATGCATTCTTAGAGGCTGTTAGCTCAAACTAAAATGTGTCCGAAAGAGGAAAAATTATGTTTATTTGGAAAATGACAGTAGAATATAATTATTGTTAAGGAAGAGGCTGCAGATAAAACTAGGAGGTAATTAAAACTACTTTGCTTCAAATTTTCTGGCAAATTATTGTAAGCAGTTCATAGTAGGAATAGTTAACGGTCAAGACCTAATGAAATCTTGAGAAAGACCCTATTCATTAGAAAAATTGAAAAAGCAGTAGAGAGAAGTTTTAAATCCTGTATTAAAATTCGGATTAAAGGAAATAGATTGCTGTGTGTTCTGGAGGCAGGGTGGAGGGAATAGCGTTTTTTATTTTATTGTTACTAGAACAGTGTTTCCTGCAAAGAAACTGAAGCTTTGTGCAAATTTTGTGTCTTAGGTAAAGCATTTTTTCACCAATAGGGTCAGTATTTCAGACCCCTGGTGAAATGATCAATACTTTGACCATTGATGGTATGAAGTTCAGTATATGGGAAATAAATATCATCTCTTCACTGAATCTAATGATGGGGGACCAGGCTGTTCAAAGCTGATTGGGGATTTGGCCAGCTGACTCTGTCCTGCAGTGAATAACGTGATTAGTCATTCTTTCCTGTGACGATCAGCACTTCTATTTAGAATGTCATCATAAGAGAGGTATAGGATTTTCTACACTATATCTTTGAGTTCTCTTTAGTAAGTGCCTTTGTATTAGTATGTATTTCGTGTTTTCCTTCTATACTTTGTACATGTGTAACAAAGTGGCAAGAGGGGAAGGAAAGAAAGGAAAATGAAATCCTGTAAAATTGTGTATGCTTCATTGGTAGCTGTAGAAGAAAGAAATAAAACTGCAAGAAGAATTTGTGATTTTTATTATCTACTATTTGGTATAGAAATCTGTGGTCTAAATTTACTTTAAAGCAAGGACAGAGCTTTTTAGAAAGGCAAATGTTTCAGTAACTTATTTTTTTTCTCCATAGTATTTGCAAAGAGCAAGTGGAAGACTTAGTAATAAGCTCTAATAATTCAACATAGTTGAAAATACATGATTTAACACCTAAGCACTAAGAGATCTAGTAAAAAAAATAAAGAAAAAAGCTTTTCAGTGCTGCTCAGAAATAGCAAAATGCATTTGGTATGTGGCAAGTATTATGCTATGGTACTGACACTGTGAAATTGAATCAGCATTCCTTCTCCTGCAGACTCTTACTTTAAATTCAGATGCTTAGAAAGATGATCAGGAGAAACAGAGTAGTACAGATTTGTCCCTGTCACTCCATGCATGTTCCAGAAGTAGTAGTTACTGGGCAGCTGAGTGAGCAGTACAGTAAAATCACTTTATTCAGAAATCCTGTAGGTAGGATGCTTTTAAATCTCTATCCATACTACTGAAAGAACAGTGAATCCTTAGACATTATTAATAGTATTTTATAAAGTAGATTTTTGGGTGGACGAAGCTCCTCAATTGCACTGGCAAACAGTTGTGATAGGTGTAAATAAGCAAATGTTGGGAACAGAGAGATAGAGGTTATCCTGATGAGTGCTCAGGACAGGCTTGTCACCACAACAGGCATCAGCAGGCAGCAACTGGAATTCAACAGGGATCATAGAATCATAGAGTGGTGTCGTGGTTTAGGAATGGTATTCTGTAATTTAGTACTCCTGCTAAATTCATGTGCTGCTTCCCCTCCTCCATTCCATTTTGAGAAACAAAAGGCAAAGACTGGTTGGAATAAGAACAATTTCCTGAAAACAGCAATGAGATAAGAAACAACAACAATATTAATAACAAAAGATATAACAGATGAAATGATTTACACAGAAAACTCCTGACAATAAAGGAATACTGGACCTCTCCGTATGCCACATTTACTAGACTGGAAGGAACATCTTGTCCTTGGAAGACAGAGACAATCCTTCAGTGCCGTTTACAAAAAAAAACCCAAAAAAAAGAGAAAACAGTTCTGAAGGGATAAAGGTAAATGTTGTATGATTCATCTTTTTTTTATTCTTTCTGTTGTACATGTAATAAAGATTTTAAATGTATTTATTAATAGTGATAGTTTGCTTGATGACAACCATGTGAAAATATCTATAATTGATAGATATGCCCAAATTTACTTACTGTTGGACCCTGTACACACCTGTTCATTATTTGTGTGCCATTTGCATGGACATTTTCATAGCATCTGTAATTTGTAGCATTTTTTTGTGTCTAAAATTCCATATTTGCCACTATAGTTGCTTTATGGCCTTTGTTAGAGCAGTCACTGTGTCATAGTAAGAAGGTATCAGGTGTAATGCTACTGAGTTTTAGAGATTGCAACTGCCACTCTTGTTATATGAAGTTCACATCCCAATATTCACAAGCTCTCAGCAATTAAACCCCTCTGTTTTTAAGAGTGGGAATGTATGCTTGTATGGTACACTCATGCACATGTCTAGTTACATAATTACAAATAATTATACAGAGAGAGCTTCATCAACACCTGTGTACATATGTATGTATAGATAATTATAAAAGAAAGAGATATACCTTTAATAATGTATAATAGAATTTATTAAACCCAAATTCTATGATTCTATATAGTTCTTCATATGGAGCAAAAGCACTCCTATGGAGTGAAAAGCTTATTTGACTTTTAATTTTTGTCTGACAGATGACATATAGTTAATTATGCAATAACTTTAATAATCTTCCCTTGCAACATTGTAGCAAGCTGGATCTGCATGTATAAATGTGATTATTCTACAAAAAGGTTAACTATTAAACTCCAATTACATCTACACAACTGTATATGTATTTTTGTTTGCCAAACTGCAAATGAATCATTGCAATCAAGGTATTATTTTTCACCCTAAATTAGTCAGTACTCACTGTCTAAAATGTTGGGACTATAGCTTTATGACGCAAATTGTCCTCCACTTTGCCTTGGCAACTGCAGTTCAGTAACACAAATGTTATCATCATGAGCTGTTCAAGTCAATAAACCTTGATACCAGTAAAACCCTGTATTCATCTATTACTGTCAGCAGTACTGCAATATTTATTTATGAATAATCAGACTGCTCTTCAGAAGGTATATTCATGCCAATTACATGCTGCTTATTGCATGAATGCCTAATTAAAGATTTCTCGATAAATATTAGCCTGATTGAAATTAGCTTGTTAGCAGCTACATAGTCAGGGTCATGCCAAGATGCATGTAAGTCTTCGGAGGTGCCTGAAACATGTTAGTTGTTGACTCAGTTTGCATTAAGTCACTCTGCATGCCACAAATTCAAAGAGAAAAGGTGGGTCTAAAATCCTTTGTATGTAGTAAATAGAATTTTAAAGTACATTTAGACAGTCCAGGATAATCTCTTCTTTTCTTGGAGTTTGTTCCTAGTTCTGGTTTTACCTTTAATTTAGGAATTTCATGTTTATGTTTTATTGTTGTTAATATTGTGACTTGGCTGATAGAAAAGCTATAGGCAATTTGCTTTCAGTTACATTAAAATTATGATCACTATAAGCATAAATTGGTTGGTCTTGTAGTTATGAAAAGGTCAGGACTGACCCTGTGCCAGTGAGCCTGACTCTCTGTTGTAATGCACTCTGTAAGCATTTGTGAAGGTAGGCTAATCCAGACTCATATCATTAAAGTTGCTGTGAGAAATTGAGACAATTTTTTTTTTTTGTATTTTATTAGGGATAAACAGACATTTAAAAAAAGTTCTTACTCTTTTAGATGTAAATATTGCACCTTTAAATACAGTTCATACAGCTACAGTTGTAGTTCAGCCTGATAAGGCCAGAAGAACCTCAGGTGAAATAATTTGGCTTTGTTAAATGAGCATATCCCATTGATTACACACCAACAGTTAAGTAGCACAAGCAGGGACAATTAAACTAGGTAGATTTAAACTATTTTATTAAATTGAAATGTATTATGTGGTTTGTGGAAAAAAATACAACACATTTAGTGTAGTAATAATAATTTTCCAACACACAAGTCATTTAAATGGAGATAGATCTAAGAATAATCAGCAAAAGTGGCTTTCTTGAAACCCATACTCCATTTCAGTTTCACTGCCTGGAACTTATGAGGGATGACATTTCAACATCCTTTTTCATGGCCTTTTCAGGAATAAAGTGGCATCTCATTAAGAGAAGCAGAATATGTTGCAATGAGTAAATTATGGTCATTTCTGGGAGGCTGCAAGTATGGAGGAGATGTTCTAACCTTTTCTATGCTTCTTATTATTAAGAATTGAAGAGTGGAACTTGCACTTTTTTTTACATTTAACTTCCACCCTCACAAAAAAGCACACAAGTCTTTACCGTGTGCAAACATTGTAGGTAACTTTCTAACGTTTTGGATAATATTTTACAATAACAGGAAAAAGCAAAGAATAAACATGGAGACAGCTGAAGGAAAACTGCATATGGAGCCAGATGCTCATTGTCCTTTATCATGAGGTTTTGAATAGCATTTCTGCCAGGTAATTTCCATGACATTGGACCACAAAGTAAGGAAAAGAACTGGAGTGATGTCGTAGTATCTTAGTTTTGATTAGGACAGGGTTAACTTTTTGCGCTAGCCAGGAGAGGGCATGCCCAGGATCCTTATGTTATTCAATACCATCTCTTGTCATTACCAGGGGGACCGAAAAGAGACTCTCTCTCACTTTTGAGGAGAAATGTGTTCCTTCTGGTGGAGAAAACTCGGCAAGGGAGAGGTGGTCAGTATTTGTTTATTGTTGTGATCTTTTCATGTAAATCTTTTCTTTGTCTTGTACCTTTGGTTATTAATATCGTTGCAATTACTGTTTCTTTTCTTACCTCATTTTTTCCAATAAATTGTACTTATCTCAGCCTGTGATCTTTGCCAACTGAAGAGGAAAGGGAAACAAGTGGTGGTGTGATTTTAGTGGGAGTAGTAAATTGGAGAATACAATTTCTAAAACACAACACCTATTCATTGAAAATCTATTGAAATCTGAAATTGAGAGTAAACAGATTTGAACTTCTAAGGAATGGGTGTCAGTATTCTTGAGTAACAAAGTTGCAGTTTTGTTTAAACCTACTTGACTTGTTAGCAGTGTGGTAATTATTTGTTATATGTTATTTTTTAAAAAGAAAAAAAACAGTACTCATTTTTTTTTTATGCAGCACAAAAATGGGCCACAGAAGAATTGTTTCCTACTGCCCTCATTTTGACGCTTATAAAAGAAAGGACACTTGCAAATAATAAATTGAACTTCTTTTTATCCTTCTGTAGTGAGGAACCAAGAATTTCTGAATTCTTGCTGTATGATACCTGCTGTGGCAGGATAGCCCCACACTGAAAAAATCTAAAATCCAATCAGAGAATGCATACTATGCATCAGAGAATGCATACTATACAAACCATCATGAAAGTTATCGTGCAAGTTCAACTGCTGGTGCTAGAGTGCTGTCTTGGTGTTAAATTATCATAAAACCATCCTAGTTCACCAGACTTCAAATACACATCCTGCTTTTGAAACAGGATTTGACGGATTAGCTGGTCTGCTGGCCCACCAGTCAATCACTTTATACTATAAAAGTCCAGCCTCCTTTCATACAGTCAGGTTCTTCTGAAATAACCCTTCTTGGGGTGTATGTATGGAGATTCCTCTCTCAGCTGGGGATGGCCTCCAAGGATATTCCTCAAGGCTGAAAGAAAGAGATCCCATCACAAGCATTGGTACAGGTGAGTTACATCAACTCCCTACTTAACAATTATTTTCTTTTTACTAGCTTTAATATAATTGCTTTAATACTTGCTTCAATATAGTGGACTGTCCTATCTTATACTCTACTACTTTATGCTATATTATACTCTACTAGTAGATTTTTAGCTCTTGATAGTGTGTAATAAATAATTCTGATTAAAATATTTGATAATTTATAACAATAAATGATTCATTTTATATAAATATTCTGCTTTTGCCAGTCATTAAAACCTATGGGACAAAGGTGGTACTTCTGTAATTCCTTAAATTCAAACCATTGACTTAATCTGAGGCTAAGATTAGGTTCAGCCACACAGAGACTCTTCTCTGAGAAGGGGTTTAGAAAGCAAGGGAGTCCTTTCTGCACCTTGTGACTCAACAGCAAAGCTTTTCAATAACTTTGTCTAAGCCTTCCACTCCCACCTGTGACATCTGCAGAGATACCAAACAGTATTGTTCAGGTCATTGTTGCAAGAACATGGATTGTCATTATGTACAAAATATAAACCACTTTTTTATCCTTATCCTCACTCCTCACAAATGTATGGATATATATGTTTAAACATTATGCATTCACAAGATGTCTTTAAGAGATGTTGTCTTGAAAAGAATAGAAATCACAGATAAAGCAAAACCCCTTTATAAAAGCAAATGCAAATTTTTCTTGCTAATACTTGAGAAGTGTTCTTCTCTTGTTGAAAGATCCAAGGCCTGTGAATACAAAATGACCTTTCCCTTATGAACCTCTACAATGGGAATTTGAAACCTAAGATAAAAATATTTCATTCAGATTCTTTATGTTAAAGCTAATCTTCACAGAGCTATGGCTTACTTTTTACTTCCGAGGTAGAAGCTGTACACTTTCCCTTGGGGGGAAAAAAAAAAAACCAACAAAAAAAAATCAGCCACTTAATAGTTTTCACTTACTCCACTCTAGAAATATGGATCTTTCTCAAACAATATTTTTCTCACAAGCAATCATGACAGGAGTTACTTTAGGTAAAAACATATACTGACTTTTTCTATTCATTATGCAGAGAAAAACTAGGCATGATAATATATACTTACCTGCTCTGCTTGAAAGTGGCTGTCCCTAGAAAGGTAAATTGTGGAAGCTGATTGCAGCAATTAATCTAATCATGGTAGATGCAGTATTTCAATTTCATTAGACCATGATTATGTATTATCTAGAACACAGTAAAAATTAAATGGGCAGGGAATGTGATTTTTTGAAATAAATGTGTCTCTATATATTTGTATCAAGAAGTCATACAGAAAATTAAAAGATTGTTTTCCCTCATGAGTTCAAAGAAGATGCACTAGTATTTTTCCCTTAAAGAATTTTTTTTTAATTATTTTTGCTGTATGAAAATGCATTCCATGCTGAAGGTAGGCATACCTGATTCACCCCTTTAGGCTGAAAAAGTGGAAGAGAATAGCTTTGTACCTACCAGCAGAAGACTGGGACTCAGCTCACAAAAATTTTTGATGTCTCTTTACCTAAATTTGTAGTTATTGAAACATATAAACAGTTGCAAAAACCAGCCAGGCAATCATCCATGCAAGTGAAAATTTTATCTACAGATTTTTACAAGTAATTGTAGTATCAGAAACACTTCTTCTTGGCTCCGACAAGTGCTTTAATGGCAGCTGTAGTTCTTAGTATGAGGCAGAACAGGTGCCAGTTCAGTTCAAGGGAAGTATGCAGTTAAAAGGTCTCACCTGGGGATAGACTAATGTATATAAGGGAAAAAAGCTGTGTGTCTATTAACAAGTACTGTAGGTTAATAGAAATGGTCTGTATGCAGAAACAATTGCCCCCGAGGACCTGTCAGCTATATTATAATCATTTTAGAGGTGATAAAAAAGTAGCTCTTTTCTGGTATGCTCCTGGACTCTGTTTTCCAGTTTAGTTTTATACGAAAGAAGCACGGTGAGGGCACTTCCAGGACATTCCACGATGCCAATTAAAGTACAGCAGGTGGTGTAAGCACAAGGTTTAATTCCAAAGTGTAGTACTCAGATTATCTAAAATGCTAGTATAGATGCACTTTGTTTCAGCTTTTGGTATGTGCTAGCTAGATATGGTTAATGATGCTCTGTGAAACTGGGGCAATGTGGGTGTTAATTTACTAGAAAAAAATAAAAAAATCTGCTAATCCTTTTATAACTTTATGAGAAAGCAAAGAAAATAAAATCAAAGGTTTGCTTTTTACCTAGAAAAGGTGACTATATTGAGTAATGGCCAAAGATAAAAAATAAACTGTTTCACAGTATACTCGGGAGCACTTGTATATAGTGCTATACAGTTATATTTTGGAGATCTAGTGAAGTTTTCAGGAGCAACCTAAAAGAATCTATAATCTGTTGCTACAGTGAACCACACTGTTTGTGAATCTGTGTTTGTGGAAGTTCCTATTGAACTCGACCAGACTTACTGTGTTGAAACAGTGAACTGTGCTATTTATGAATGAGACCAGACTTACAGTGCAACACACAGTATTTGTGCATCTGAGTTCTTATTGAACGTCACCAGAATTTACAGTGCTGAATTGTTTCTAATCAGAAATAAAGCCTAGCTACACCCAGCCTTTCTGATCTCTGGGGACCAGCTGGAAAGCAAGATTTGTTTTCTGCCAAATTTCTATACTCTTAACAGTATGGTTAGGCACCTGGACTCTCTGGATGTCATGAAACTGTTGAAGAGTTTTTGAGAGACAAAACATACATGTTTCTGAGGTTAATTTTTACTCCTTTATCCTACTACTAGAAAGCCCTCCAAAAACTTGTGTCTTGAATTTTCTACCTTCTTAAAGCCTCAGGCAAATGCCAAAAGTTGGTTTTTAGATGCAGCATTATTTTTAGATGTGGGATTATGAATAAAGATGTTCCCAAAATGAAAATTTTCTGATTTCTTGAAAAGAGCTAGATCTTTCCAAATTAAACACAAACCTTGGGCTCAACATACTTGAGTCAGTGCCAGTCCCATTTACTAGGGTGCCTCCAGAGGCCTTGTCTATCCCCAGAAAGATCAGCTGGCAATTAAAAGCAAACAAACAAAATTGCCCAAACCAAGACTACACATTTCATACTCAGAATATGAAAACAGTTTTATATAAACTCTAATCTTTAGTTGAAAATTGTTTTAAACTCTTGGCAAGTAAATTCAGTAAAAGGTATGTTAATGAGGTATCTTCACTGTTTTCATGGAAAAGATCAAAGGAATACAGTATAGTATCTACAAAACTGATATGATTTTCTTGTTGCTAACTTAGTAAAATATTCTCAACAAATATCTATGCTGTTTGTCAACAAGCACTCAACAAGAGTGGTTCTTGTCAGTAAAGGGTGGCAGCTGTCTTGGCCACAATGATCAGAAAGTGATCAATTTTAAAATCTCTATGGACAGGAGGAAAAGTGCCAGCAAAACCTCAACTCTGGACATGAGGAGAGCAGACTTCAGGCTGATCAAGGTATTAGTAGGTAAGATACACTGGAAAAATTCTTTTTCAGGTGCTGGGGTCACTTTTCAAAGGTCAAGTGACACAGAAAGAATTCAGAGATGCTACTTGCTGCTGTAGGGAGAAAATTCATATGGCCAAAGCTCAACTGGAGTTGAAGCTGGCCAGAAATATAGGGCAAAAAAAAATAACGACTTTTCAAACATATTAACGGCAATAGGCAGTACAGAAATATTATTGGCCCATTACAGAATGAGGATGGTCACCTCACAAAAAGGGACATAGACAAGGCAGAGGCGTTTAACCCTTTCTTTGCCTCTGTCTTCAACATGGATGACAGACCAAGGAGGTCTCAGTGCCCTGGGCTGGAGGACCATGACTGTGAGAATGATCAACTTCCCATCAACCCTGAAATTGTGTGGGATCAGCTGCTCCAGTTGGATCTCTACAAATCTATGGGGCCTGATGAGATTCTTTAGAGTCCTGAAAGAGCTGGCTGATGCCATTGCAAAACCTCTCTTGATAATTTTTGAGTGGTCTTGGGAATGCAGAGAGGTCCCAGCAGACTGGAAACTGACAAATGTTGTCCTGATTTTAAAGAAGGGCAAGAAGGAGGGCCACAGAAACAACAGGCTTGTCAGTCTCACTTCAGTGCCTAGTAAAGTTGTGGAGAAAATTATTCTGGAAGGTATTGAAAGACAATGAAGACCTGAAAGACAATGCAGTCATTGATTACATCAAGCACAACTTCATGAGGGAGAAGTCCTGCTTATCCAATCTTATTTTCTTTTATGACAAGGTAACCCACCTAGGTGATCAAGGGGAGCCAGTGGATGTAATCTATTTGAATTTCAGTAAAGCTTTCAATACAATCTCTCCCAGGGTCCTTCTGGACAAACTGTCCAGCACAGAGCTGGATAAACACATCATGTGGTGGGTGAATAACTGGCTCACAGGTCAAGCACAGAGGGTGTTAGTGAATAGGGTAATATCAGACTGGGGACCTGTCACTAGTAGGGTTCCACAAGGCTCCATCTTGGGTCCTGTGCTCTTCAACATCTTCATAAATGACTTGGACACAGGACTGGAAGGGATATTCAGCAAGTTTGCAGATGACACAAAACTGGGAGGAGCTGCTGATTCCCTCAAAGGCAGGGAGGCCCTGCAGAGACCTGAACAAATTATAGGACTGGGCAAACACCAGCCATATGAAGTTCAGCAAGGGGAAGTGCTGGATTCTGCATGTGGGATGGGTCAAACCTAGATGGTCATACAGACTGGGGAAAGAGATGTCAGAAAGCAGTGCCAATGAAAAGGAATCTCTAGGTCCTGGTCAATGGCAAGTTGAACATGAGTTAGCAGTGCCCTGGCAGCCAAAACAGCCAGCTGTGTCTGGGGGGCATGAGGAAAAGCATCAACAGCCGGTCGAGAGAGGGGATTGTCCCGGTCTGCTCTGCACTGGCGTGTCCTCATCTTGAATATTGTGTGCAGTTTTGGGCACTGCAATGTAAGAAAGATATTAAGCTCTTGGAGAGTATTCAAAAGAGAGCAAGGAAGATGGTGAAGGGCCTTGAGGGGAAGTCATATAAGCAGTGGCTGAGGGCACTTGGTCTGTTCATCCTGGAGGAGACTGAGGGGAGATCTCATTGCAGGATGCAACTTCCTTGTGAGGGGAAAGGGAGGGGCAGACACTGATCTCTCCTCTGTGATGACCAGTGACAGGACCTGATGGAATGGTCTGAAGTTGTTTCAGGGGAGGTTTAGGTTTTATATCAGGAAGACACTTTTCACCCAGAGGGTGGTTGGGCTCTGAAACAGGCTCCTCAGGGAAGTGGTGACAGCACCAAGACTGACAGAGTTCAGGAAGTATTTGGATTATACACTCAGGCACATGGTGTGAGTTTTGGGGATGGTCCTGTGCAGGGCCAAGAGATGGACTTGGTGATCCTTGTGGGTCCCCTCCAACTCAGTGTATTCTGTGATCCTGTGACTGCAAAATAACAAATAAGAACTTCATAAACATTTATGTGTAGTCTTGGTGCAGTATTAAAATTAAAATGGTAATGTTAGTAAATACTTTTCTATTGTTTTCTATTGAATGTATTAAAAACAAGACTACTAAATATATTAAAAATGAGACAATATTGTTTTAATGAACTAGGCACTTCTTCAAAAGAAAGCTAAATTCGGTGTATTTCCGGTTTATGCTAAATTCCAGCAAGGTATCTAAGATGGCTTGTTTGCTTTGTGTGATATGGAAATTGTAAGGTTTGTCATATGTTTGAGTATGGCTGATGTCATTAGGGTCATCCCTCCTGTGCGGAGAGGCTGAGAGAGCTGGTACTGTTTAACCATGACAAGGGGGTTGAAACTTAAATATCTTTAAGGTACTTCCCAGCTCAAGCCATTCTATGGTTCTAAGATTCTATGACATATAAGAACTGGGAGCTTCCCAAGAACACAGTTGGTATGCAACGTTTTTTTGCTGCCCCTACGTCACCAATTGTGACATAGTAGAACTTTCTACATGCTTAAGCAGAAACTGCTGCCTGTGGCTTAAGAACAGGTCACCAGAATGCCAACACAGATATGCAGAGACCTCTGAAGGGGATCATCTTGCTTTTACTACATAAGGGCACTTACAATCATGTTCACTTTCCTATCTTCTCTGGTTGCCCTGTTGCCTGGAATGATCCTAATTTTTGGCTTGATTGCTGTGTTCTGCATCCTGCTTTTCAACACGAGCCCTTCTCATGGGGAAACAAAGATAGTCAGGAAGTGCAATAAATCAGGAAAGACTGAATATTACATCTATAATGTAGTCACCAAGCCAAATGCAATTCAAGGAGACACTGAATTTGATACAGCTGATTTACTAGTCAAGCTGGCCAAGGAGATCAGTCCTGATTCCAATGTGGTAGGTACCAGGATTTTTATTTTTACTATTATTATTATTATTTCATCTTCGCCATCATAATTATCAATTTTCATTTTGTTGTTGTTCCACGGTCAATTTAAAGTGGAGTTTAACTTTATTTTTAATTCGTCTTGATAAGTGAGACAAAGGGATTGTTCTACTGAAAGCACTGGAAATTAAGAATATTGATATAAGTTGTTTGTAACAGTTATGAGCTGAGTACTAGAAGTACTTAAAAATGTCATATATTAATTATAAATTAAGCTTCTGCATATAGTTCAACAGCTTTGAGAAGAAGGTGAGTTGAAAGATTTCAGATATACATCTTGGAAGACATTAATCAATTTTAAGTTATGTAATAGATGGGGTTTTTTTTGAACCTCAAAGTGTCAAAGGATGGTAAAAACCCCCAAACATATGCACAACATGAATTACTTTCACATAAAAGTCCTTTTTGGTTACTTTTTGTCATGTCATTATTTTTGGTCTTTTTTAATGTTAGTAATATAATTTTTTTTTTTAATTTTGTGGTTCTGTAAATAGGAGATTTGAGGTACTCTATGGACATTTGCGAAGGTGTTAACTTGAAAACTATAGATACCTTTATAGAAATGGGTGATTTCCCGATCAGTATTTCTCCCATTGATGAAATTCAGAAAAAAAAAAAAATTTGAAAATTACAATATTGCTTTGTCTGAGAGATGTAACTTAGTCCTGTACCAATCAGGAGGAGTTTAGGGCTTGCCAATGCATTACATAAAATAATTTAAATACTGAAATAAGAATTTAAGTTTGGTATTTCTATGTCTCTGGATATAAAGGCAGGGCTGACAATGTAGAGCCAGTTTTTGTGTTTAAAGGTAATGCATTTCTAATGGACAAAATTACTCTGCGCTAATCTCATTTATTTTTACTTGTATATGTAGGTGTATTTACAAATATATATCGTGTATGTGTATATATACCTTGGAACATGGCTTTTTTAAATGCCAGTCTAATATATTCATCTCTAGAATTTATTTTTTTTTTTTAGTACTTGCAAAATAGATGTTTGTTTGCTCCTCCTAATAATTCTTCCATAAATCTGTTGTATTTTCTTTCCTTTTCTTTTAGTTTTTCTCTGTATATTACTAGTTTCTGGCTAAAAAAAAAAAAAAAAAAGAAAAAAAGAAAAAAAGTGGTGATGTTTGTACTGTCAACATTTTACCCAAATTTGTATTGTCAACAGTATGACTATTACAAAAAAATATGGTACTGTTTATGTTTATTGAAATGCTAAAAGTCTGCAGTTTTTTGTAGTATAAATTCACTTGGATTTCATCTATTGGGCTTTAAAAGCTATACCATCTTTTAATCTGGTCCCTTCTTGCTCAGAGTTCCAGATCAGGGAAAGAATACAAAACTGTTCATATATATGTACAAATACATGTGCATATTTGTGCATACACACACACACATACATACGTGTGTGTGTATATATATATATATGTATGTATGTATATTGGAGGTGATGGGGTGCCTCAGTGCTGGCCACTTTTTAAACATCACCATCTAAGGGCACAGGAGGAGGCAATTCCCAAATGTCAGAAGTCATGCAGATGAAGCAGAAAGCTGCCTTGACTGAACAGACATCTTCTCTTGGAAATAAGGCAAAAAAGGATGGTGTATGCCCAGTGGAAGCAAGGTCAAATGACATAGGAAGAATTCAGAGATGCTGCTTGACACTGTAGGGAGAAAAATGATATGGCCAACGTTCAACTGGAGTTGAAGCTGGTCAGAAATATAGGGGACAGGAAAAAGAAGTTTTTCAAATACATTAATGGCAATAAGCAGTACAGAAATATCATCAGCCCATTACCAGATGACGATGGTCACCTCACAAACAGGGACAGAGACAAGGCAGGGGTGTTTAACGCTTTCTTTGCCTCTGCAACCCTAGATGGTCATACAGACTGGGGAAAGAGATGTCAGAAAGCAGTTCCATAGAAAGGGAACTCTAGGTCCTGGTCAATGGCAAGTTGAATCTGAGTCAGCAGTGCCCTGGCAGCCAGGAGGGCCAACCGTGTCTGGGGCAGGGGCATCAGACAAAGCATCGCCAGCCGGTCGAGAGAGGGGATTGTCCCGGTCTGCTCTGCACTGGGGCAGCCTCACCCTGGATATTGTGTGCAGTTTTGGGCACTGCAATGTAAGAAAGATATTAAGCTGTTAGAGAGTATTCAAAAGAGAGCAAGGAAGATGGTGAAGGGCCTTGAGGGGAAGTCATATAAGCAGTGGCTGAGGGCACTTGGTCTGTTCATCCTGGAGGAGACTGAGGGGAGATCTCATTGCAGGATGCAACTTCCTTGTGAGGGGAAAGGGAGGGGCAGACACTGATCTCTCCTCTGTGATGACCAGTGACAGGACCTGATGGAATGGTCTGAAGTTGTTTCAGGGGAGGTTTAGGTTTTATATCAGGAAGACACTTTTCACCCAGAGGGTGGTTGGGCTCTGAAACAGGCTCCTCAGGGAAGTGGTGACAGCACCAAGACTGACAGAGTTCAGGAAGTATTTGGATTATACACTCAGGCACATGGTGTGAGTTTTGGGGATGGTCCTGTGCAGGGCCAAGAGATGGACTTGGTGATCCTTGTGGGTCTCTTCCAATGACATCAAAGCTTTTAACTCAAAACAAAAACAATGAGGAAATCTAAACACAAAATATTTGTTGTGAAGCTTTCTAATATTACAGTCGATAAACCAAATTTTTGCCATAATGAGAAAATATTAGGCTACTTCTTTTATTGAGAAACCTGTAAGTTGAGCTTCTGTCTATTTAATCTAGGTGTATATTTTTATCTTTATCTCATTTTCTCTATAACATCTATCTACTGATCCAGGACACACTAACACAGAACACTACTTATTGCTCAGAAGCCACTATTTCGTGCTGGGTTCCAGAGATGGTAGTTACCTTCCATGCACATAATAAAGCTGTTTTTTCTCAAAGGTCTTGAAGTGTGTAAACATTGAATAGCTATCATTTGTAGGTGTGAATGTTTTCTGTAATGCTGTATTGTGAAGGACAATGATGAAGTTAAAACCTTTCACTTTTAGAACCATTAGTAGTAATAAAAGTCCCTTAGACCAACAACAGAAATACTGTTTCTGGTCCATTTAATACTGCTGAGTACATAATGAAAATGAATAGGAGAAAATTAATCTGCAACAGTAGGTGCTAACTTTGCAAAGTAATCTGACTTTTCTATGTTTCTGTTGCACAGAACTCTGTAGATGAAGGGGAAAATAACTTGGTATAATGTGTGTGTGTTTGTGTGTGTGTGTGTGTATTGTTTGTTTGTTTGCTTGTATACACTACCTAAATATTAACCTGAGAATTACAGAGTCTGCAAGAGCCCTTTCTGGTCTTTATGTTTTTCTGTATATGCAAAACCAAATATCACAGAAACCAGTTGTGGAATGGATTTTCAGATGCTAGAACAGTATTAATTAGAGCAGGTAGAATAACCATGAAGTAGTGATCAATCTGACATCTTTTAGGTGAAAATAATTGAGGTGGGGAATATAACTTCTGTTACCAGAACTTACCAGGCTGTTGTGCACCCTTATACAAACGGATGCTAATATTTTCTTTTGATTAGAACTGTAAACATGACTATGTTTTGAGAACCAATAATAGATTTCACTGCCACAGGTAAGTGGTCTTCTCCTGGGTTATAACCATCAGAATACTGAGATGAACCTGTTCTTTACAATGACCTTAGACTTAATTAACTTAATTTCATTTGTTTTCACTTACAAAGTATCTGAAGATCTCTCCAAAAAAACGGATCTTACCTGGCATCTCAACAGGAATGGATCCTAGCAACAAGGCATGGCATGTTCAAATGAAAACTAATGCCCCGGAGGACAGCAGTTCAGATGAGGAAAGTTATGTTTTAACTTGTGAAAAGGTGAATGACAACTGCCTCTTAATGACATTCGCTGAGCAAAACGAACCAACTGCCAGGAACTTGCAGGACATTTTATGTTTCCTCCTGGAGTCATTTTGTGGCACTTCCCAGAATACAGCTTATGTGAGATCCACCAATGTCAGTAAGAACAGAAGGAGCAAGAGGATGGCAAAAGCGAAGCCAAGAAGGCAGCAAAAGCAAAGCCAAAGAGAGTGAACCTGCCCTATTAATCAGCTTGGAAACCTGCCCTTCCACAGCATTCAGTGCAAAGAACCTGTTCTTCTTTGTCACCTAAGAACTGAGCTTTCTGGTGTGTTTCTCATTGCTTCATTAAAAATTCACTGTGTTTAACATCCATATAATGTCTTTGCAGTTTATTTATAGCTTTTTATGTTTTAAACTTATACACTCACAACCAAATTCATGGTTTTAACTACAGTGCAGAGGAAATAAATGTTTTTATTTTTGCTTTTCAAGAACTAGAACTACTGAGGGAAAAATGATTTTCATTTAGTTTTAACATATTTAAGTCTCTTCTACTAATTGATACCTGGACAAACATTTCCACTGCCACCTGTCTAAACAGAGAACATGAAGTAACAAGTGTCTTGGGGGAATATTTGACAACTATTCTTAAGCCTATGATTACTGTTCTAACATTAAGGCAACCTGCACCTGTTGCTTTCTACTTGGATACACTATTCCTTTGTCTGAGGGCAAGCTTAATTTTTATGCATTCTATTTAAGCTATGGAGAAGCTGTGCTGTGAATAAATGCTTAGGCCACTTAAGGAACCACCATTAAAGGTGAACTTCAATAGGGTTCAGTGGCAAGGCTGACTCTATTACTTACTACATAGGTGAACTATACATAAGAAAATCAGATTAGAATCAGTTTAAAAAGATTGACAGGGAGACTGGTTGTGGCAGGATGGGCTACCCCAATAAGGCTGAGAATCTGATCAGAGAATGCATACAATACAAGCTATCATGTAAGTTACTTGTGGTGAGCTACAGCTGGCTCCAGGGCTATGTTTTGGTATTGAATTATGCTAAAACCAGCCTGGTTCACCAAACTTCAAACACACATCTGCTTTTTGAAGCAGGATTTGACAGATAAGCTGCTTGCTGTCCTGTGCATCTATGACTACCAGTCCATCACATTATAACTACAAAAACCCAGTCCAACTTTCACATGGCAGATTCTTCCACATACTTCCTTGAATTGTGGCGCTTCCTCCATGAAGTAGGGGTACCTCTTCATGTTTACTCCCCAGGGGTTAAGAGAAAAAGAAATCTGCTTTCTGTCTCATATGGTATCTCTCTCTATCTCTACTGAATGATTGTTTCTTTTGCTAGCTTTGACAGGATTGCTTTAAAATAAGTGCTTTGGTACAGTGTACTATACTACTTTATGCTATATTATACTTCACTTGTAGATTTTTAGCTTTTACACTGTATAGTAAATAATTCTGATTAAGATCATTTTTCTGTTCATTGTCTGTTCATCTGTTCATTTATCACTATAAATAAATATTTTTATATAAATATATCCTATTTGCCATCATTAAAACCTGTGGGATGAAGTGATTTAATCATACCTCTATAGTTTCTTAAATGTAAATGGTTGACAGAATTAGAGGCTAAGATAGGATTCTGCTGCATCTAAAATCCTCTCTGAGAAGGAGTTTAGAAAGCAGGGGAGTCCTTTCTGCACCTTGCGACTCAACAACAGGGCTTCTTTAATGACTTTGTCTAAGCCTTCCACTCCCACACACAACACTGGTAATTGCAAGAGGGTAAGGGTGCAAAGGATATGGATAAAAAATGGTAAGGGTGCAAAAGATTTTAACACCACTTAAGCATTGACTAATTTAACATTTATAAGGTTATTCAATAGAATTTGCTACAATTATAACAGTGACTTAATTACAGATTCATGATAACCACACCATAATAAATTGACATGCACAGACAGAGACATAAAGATGTATACATCTATATCTATGTGCATAAAGATACCGATCAAAATTTTCCCATGTATTCAGTGAAATACCTCAAATCCCTTGGCATTTCTCAACAGGCATGGGTTGCACCTCGAAGAGTATGTCTCTATGTGTCTGTGTGTGCGTGGGTGTTGTATCTGCCTAGGCCTCATTGTCAGCAACAATCTTTTGAGTATGGTAAACTTGAGGGTCCATGAGCTCTGAGAAGTGTTCCATTCAGAAGGAATTGCTGGTACAGCTCACTGAGGTCCGGAAGAGCTCAAAAGGCCTCACTGAGGACTGCTGTTCATAGGGTCTCAAGATGACTGGCTTCAGTCATCAGTAAGTTTCCACCCAGGCTGTGACCCAAGTTGGTAACTACTGTAGTTTCCAAGACATTTGGAAATAATTTCCAAAACTCCAGCAACAATGGTGCTGTTCCACTTGGGCTATGATTCAGGTAGGCAATGTTCCAAGGCTGTTAGGGTGTGGCTGATTATCCTTTGTTCCCCACCTTCGCTGGGCAGCGGATGTTCCTGATACAGTCAGTGTTCCCACCTGTATCATGTAAGACCAGCTGGTATGGTCAGAGATGCTTCACCAACTGGTACTGTGAAGGGGCAGTTCAACATTCAGCTGGTGAGGCTTGCCAGGAGCTCCCAAGATCATAGAAGAGGCTCGAGGGTAGGGGGAGATGCAAATAGTCCAGTTTATATTTGGGAAGAGGGATGTACAGGGGTTGAACTGCATTCCTATGATGTGCAGATGGCTTGGCATGAGTTCTAATCTTGCTGATTGTCCTAGTCTACTTTTAAGCATAAGTATATAAATTTCATTTATTCACTTCGTTTTTTAGAATATTTCAGCAAATCAGTGAATTATGGGCCAGATCTCCAACTGCTGAAAAATAGACACAGTCCACTAACTTCAGTGAAAAGGCATTTGTCTGTATTGTCCGAAGCTGTGTTACCTTTATAAGTTCAAATAGACAAAGACTTGAAATGAAATTGAAGAAGAAATATCAAAATTGCGTGGCCTTACTTTTCAACTTACCTATATGAAATTGCCACTCAAATGTCCTGCTAAGTAACTGAGTGCTAATTTCAAATTCTAAATATCTGGTAAAATGAATATGTACAGATTTTACATTTTAACTTCATAAATTGCAGCTTCTGTTACATTTCTCCTTCTAGTTGTGTGCAGAATGAAATTAAAATAGAGAAAACTACTAAACAGTATTTGTGGTGAACTAGAGACAGATAAAAGGGAATTTACTTGCTTTCACCTTGACTTGTGTGGAGGAGTTAGTATATCCCTAATATACGTGCAATTGAAATTTTTGTAGGCAAGCTTGAATAATTCATAGCTCATTCCCTTATTCAAAGTAGAACATTTTCTCTCCAGAAATCCATTTTCTTTTTTTGAATTCTATGAAGAAAATAAGGTTCCACAGTGAGGGTCAGAGCAGTGTACTTTTGATGCAGAATTTTATCATCCAGCCCACTCCAATTTTGAAATACTTTGTGAATTTTAGGAGTAGTCTACAGTATGTGAAATGACAATTTGCTATTTGCGTAACTTTAAGACTGAGTTTGGTAATACAAGAGTGTCTCCTATTAACTCCAATGTTCATGATGAGGAGGTAGTCTTTCAGTGCAGGAATCTCATGTTAGGTGAGACTTCATCAGTGTTTCTCTTCTTCCTGGCTGGGATTTTTGTTGTTAAGTATCTTCGGAGTAATTCCCATTTCAGAATCCAGGGCTACACACAGTCTAGAGTTGAGTAAAAGATGTTCCAGACAATAAAAGAGATAATCCTGGGGCACAGAAATATGGCCAAGGACTGCCACAGTCTGGCATATATTCAATGCAGTAGAGTTTGCACTCTGTAAGCAACACTATTGCTTACAAGAAGCATTTAGACAATGTACCAAGGCACAGGGTGTAATTCTTGGGGCTATCCTCCACAGCACAAGGAGCTGAATTTTGATGACCCTTATGGATCTCTTCCAACTCAGGATATTATGAGCTGCTTATGTTACCTGTTTATGTTCCCACTTTACCAGGATTACGTCCTTTTTTTTTTTTTTTTTTTTTTTCGATAATTAGAGGTCCAAGGAGAGAATGAAAGCTGTTTGGTGGGGAGTAGCATTATCTTGCTTCCAGTCTATTACTAGGATCTCTCAAATTTTTATAAAACTACATCTTAATGTGTCTTAAAATGTGATTTCTTTTCTTTGAGTGCTTTTTGTTTTGGTTTTTTTTGACCCTTTAAGTATCATTGAAGACTTTTTGCATTATTTCAAAGACTCCTGTATCTGCTTTCAGATTCCAACTTTTGTGAAAAGAAAAATATGTGCCAGAAAAATTAAAGGATTCTTGATTAAAATTTTCATTTTAACACTAAAGGTCTTCTCAGATTTCTGGGAAAGATGCTATTCCATTTCTTTTCAGTAATCCCTTGGAAAAAGATAATTTAGATTGATTGCTAGGTTATTTAAGTTCCTGAACAATTAAGTTATTACTTCTCTGCAATTATATTCACATTTATTTCCCTTTAATTTTAAAACACTATCTAATATTAAGATGAATTACTTCGCTCCTCCCGAAACATTTTGGAACTCAGAGAAGACCATGCATCCAAAAGTTTAAACAAGTACTTGAAACTGCTAAAGCTCAGTACACACCATTTGTTTTAATGATTTAGTTCACTGTCAGGGTGAAATTAAATGAGAAATCTCACATTGAAGTCTTTCATATTTATGGTTGATCTAACCTTACAAGCCTTCTCAGGCCTGTGTTGACTACCTTGTCAACACTTTGTCACCTCATTTTTCTGCAGCTGGAGAAATATTACTTTGCATTTCTTCCCTCTGCTGCTCTAACTTACTCTCAGTCATTCACATCTCTTCTGACAATCTTTAGATACCTGACAGGTATCTTGGTATCTTATTATCTTTAGATTCCTCATTTTGCACTTCCTCCCTTTACAATTCCTCCTTTTTTTTGCCAGAAACTCTCAAGGAAAATGAAGTGTTTCATCATAGAATCATAAAATTGTTACAGTTAGAAAGACCTCTAAGATCATTGAGTCCAACCATTAACCTCACATTGACAGGTCCACCACTAAACCATGACCCTAAGCACTGTATTATTAGAGTCATGACAGTTATGCATTCATCATACTGTAAAAACTCAAAATTTGTTTAGGTTTTTTTGGGTTGATGGTTTGTTTGTTCGCTTTAGTTTGTGATGTTTTGACTTTTTTTTTTCATAAGATATCATTATTTAAGTATACAAAAATGTCTTTTTTGAAACTTTCTCAGCTGTGGATAAACTTCAGTACAACATTTGACTCAGAAGTATACAGTACAGTAGGTGCAACAGATTCTTACATCTTTTTATGTGAAGAAATTAATCCTGTCCTGACTCCATAATTGTTTTTGTAAATTTAACAGTATTTTTGCGAGGAGGTGGGTGGAAATGTGAAGAGTTGAGAGATGGTTGTCAGTGCTGGCAATGAATGATCAAAACCTCTGTTCCACTGAAAGATAAGGAGGAGGTGATACAGTCTCCTCCAGTGTACTGTTTGACATACTAACCTGTTTTGCTCTTATACTCATCACAGAAAATTCGTCACTGGTGGCTGAATATCTTGCTCATTCATCAGGATGTGGTATGCAGAGATAACCATTCTGGACTCCTCATTACCTATGAATAATAGAATAATAAACTCTTAGAAAAAGAAATGGTTACTTACTTTTATTCGAATAATAGTATAGATAGCCAGTATATTAAAAAAAACCCAAAACATAGTTGTTGGATAGCCACACTTGGCAATGGCCCCAAGGAAAATGAGGCCTAGTTCTTAGCGACTCTTTCTTTCAAGAACAAAGATTACACCCTTTCTTAGAGCCACCTACTTTGCTCTGGTAGTGTAAACATCAATGTTTCCTTCAGTGATTTCAGGCTCCATTTTGCTTTCCTTCTAATTTGTTCAATACACGTAGATATGAACATATAATGTATACTATAAAACTCCCCTTTCATAAGAATCTGAAAAGACTGTGAGGAGGGAGGAGAAAGTTAATTTAATAAAAGAAAAGTTATTTACTGAAAGAATAACTGAAATCTAGATGAGATCTGATACTTTCAGTAAAAGAGGGCTAATTCATAATATCTAAGGCCAACACTAGTAATAGAAAGAGCGAGTATTGAATAAAAAATAACCTGTGGTAAGACAGTAAAACTGTGTCTATCGCTTTACCAACTTCTCAGAACTGGCACATCCAAATTTAACCTCATGTACTATATCTGATCCACAGAAAAAGATTAATACTAATAACTGTATTTAATTAAAATCAAACTATTTCAGAGGTTTTGAGCTTTGTCAGTTTGCAGAACACAGCACTTAGACTTTTCCCCATATCACAGAATATATAAAGCCTTAGCTCTGACTTGGCTCAGTCATATACATTGTAAAAACTACCCTCTTTCCTGCCCTCAGGCTAGATAGTTGATACTTTGCCAAGACACTAGCAATCCATGCAGCTATAAAGGGAATAGTAAGATTATTTCCAGCCTAAATGGCAAGTTTGCCAGGACAAAACCACTATTAGAGCTGTTAGGACTTGTAAACTTTGGCTCCCTGACAAGGTCTGTATCTCATTCAGTTACAGAAGACACTCTGCTTATCTTTCTCAGTTGACTATTTTGTTTAATTATCAAAGGATGTAAAAATGAAGCAATGGTGGGTTTCTAAATCTTTTTAATTTCAGCTGAGATTTTTTGTTTGTTTTCTTAGAGGAAAAAAACCCCAGCTTATATAATTTTTTAACTTTGACCTTTATAATTTATTCTCAAGTCTTAAATATGTCACAGAAAGGTGTATACTAGACCGATCAACTCCTGGTGCAATGCATTATCTTTTCTATTAGATAGCTGAAGGATGACTCAGTGAATTTATCTCGCACGAATTATACAGTCACAATTTGGGCAGTTACAGCATTTCAGGAGGGTCACTTCACAGGCTTTTTCTCATAATGCATCAACATTTTTGCATGATTCATGACATATCACATAATTTTACACTTCGATGGAAAAATTATTTGACCTGAATATTCATTTACTGATGTGCTGCCTAACAAGACAGTTGAAAAAGGTGTAGAATCTTATTTTGTAATCTCTGGCATTTGTAGATCTCTAATGGATATTGAAGGTTCTAATGAACACTTATATAATACAGCAACCCTACTGATCATAGTGTTATCACTTTGTCTTACTTATGGTCGTTATTCCATTTCTCTACATCTTTCCCTGAATCTAAGAGGGTAAGATGGTAGAAGGTGTAACCTTCAACATTCATATCTCTGAAATATTCAGTCAGTCAGCCTTCCCTCCCACCATGGTTCTTCTGGACTAAATGTGGTAAGTTTATGACTTCTTAAGTTTATTAGTTCATTTTATTCTAGGGTGATCTGGTTGATCTACTACTCTTCTACCCCAGGTACCTTTCTATGCTACATTTTCTTTTCCTGACACATCTGAAATAAACTTGAGCTTTTGTATTATCTGAAAAGCCTATGAAAAATTCTCAGTTTTTGGGTTTTCATTTAGGAAAAAGCAAGTGCTGTGTTCTGCTGTCATTTGGAGACTATAATCGAAAATGCTGGAGTTGTTTTGCTTTCAATAATCTCTTTTCTCTAATTCTAAAGGTTTGCAACAATGAAAATCTTTGGGTCTTATTCTCTAAAGATAGCTGTGGGGACCCAGAGGGGCAATACTGCAAAAATCATCTTCCTTCACTTGTTTCTGAATAGGGAGGTGATTACCTGAAAGGTCCTCCCTCTGAGTAGGCTGTAAGATTTCACAGGTGTCTTTGAAAGTGTCTGCAACTCCACACAATATCAGAATTGAGCAGGAAAACTAGCTGTTAAGATAGTTTTCCTTCTTGAAGGAAAGAGC
Organism: Anabacerthia variegaticeps; assembly: GCA_035583185.1. Lineage (NCBI taxonomy): Eukaryota > Metazoa > Chordata > Aves > Passeriformes > Furnariidae > Anabacerthia > Anabacerthia variegaticeps. The sequence goes on from JAWWEW010000131.1 coordinate 47,892,250, forward strand.
TGATAATATTCTACAATAGGTGTTGCGGGTTAACCACAGTGGGCAGCTCAGCCCCACACAGCTGCTTGACCCAGTGCAGTGCGGAAGCAAATGAGAAGTGTAAAAGTGAGAAAACCTGTTTGACACATAAACAAAAGCTGTTTGTGCAAGTATAACTCTGAACTCCTCCTTTCCCTCAGATTTTATTGATGATCACAACTTCATGCAGTGTGGAATATCACTTTGGTCAGCTGGGGTTGGCTCTCCTGGCTTTTGCTGCCTCCCAATCTGAGCACTCCAAAGTACTTTTGTGGTGGAACAGCATATGAAACAGAAAAGCCTTAATGTTGCAGAGGTACTGCTCAGCAAGAGCTTAAACAGTGTGTTGTCAGCACTGCTTTGATCACACATTTGAAACATATCACCATACCAGCTACTATGAAGGAAATTAACTGTCCCAGCCAAAACCAATACAAATTAACTGTCCCAGCCAAAACCAATACAACAGGGTAGTGATTATTTTGCCTCGAAAATCCATTGCCTTTTTGAGTACCTGATATAAAACAAAATTCACATGTGACTTTACACTTGGTAAGGCAAAGCTATAGAATAAACCTGGAATGGAGATTTTCATTGAATTTGTTATTATTTGATTATGGTTGGAACCCCTGTTGTCCTAGTTCAGCAGGTGGGAC
>JAWWEW010000131.1:47893023-47909278 GCA_035583185.1 Anabacerthia variegaticeps
TGCTCCTAGCAGAGATTGTGAGTTAAAATATTGATGTCAGTAACTACCCTGAAACAAAAGTTCGAACTGTAAAAAGAGTGACATCTTGAACAGGATATTGTTCCCAGGAGTTTCTTATGTGCTGTGACCACAGACACAGAGTTGAAAGAAAGTAATTATTCCAGGTAGTTTGTTCATTCTAGAGAGAAGCATTCAAAGCTGCAAACTGTAATTTCATTTTGAAATTTGAATATCAAAGTCTGAGGTCTAAATTTTTTGTTTGTGCTAACTAAGGTTGGTGAATTGTATACTAATTCATTTTTTCCTGTTATCTACACCTTGGATAGTGATCAAATCATGTTATTCTTATACAAAACCTGTCATAAAAAAACTTTCTAGTTTTTCAATTAAAAATAAAACAGTTAAAGGTTGCAATAAAAGTAACGTAAAATAAAATTTTCCTATTGCTACTTGAATTTGTTGAAGGGAATTATCCTCTGTTTGAAAAAAAATAGTCTGGATTGAAAACACACCACAGCTCTCTTCATGAAAGTGCCTTTGGAGAGTGGTTTCTCTTTTTCAATTATACATCAGAGTCTGCCTCTGGGTTTGAGTAACAATGACTTATAAGAGTCTGCAAGGTGAAAAGAAGATTCTTTCACTTACTGGGCCTAATGGAAACCTATTGCCCAGAGTTAGAGAATTTCTTTTTAAAACATCTTTCCTTCTTTGGAGTTTTTATTGTTTCTGTCCACAATGCAAATCTGGCAGCAAGACATAAATTATGAACTAAGATACCCCTATGTAGCTTTATGATTCTGTGCAATGGTATTTTTAAGTGATAATTCAAACTAATAGAGGAGTTATTTTTATTTCAGGCTTCTTCCTTTGGTGTGTCACAATATTATAAGTAACATTAATATTCAAACATAATGCATTATACTTAATTTTACTACAGGGATAAGTCATCATAAAGACTGAGTTCCTTGAAAGGGTTGCCATTTGTCCTGCTGAATGCTACCATGAGTGCATTTTCAAGTACATGGCTGTACAGTGACCCACATATCCTTGCATGTGTTTACAAGGCTTCCAGTCAGGGAAAATTGTCTTTATATTTCAATTGGGGAAATTGAGCTAAAAAGCATTGTGATGCAATGAATGTGGAACAGCAGAATTTAATTTTGAATGCCATTCTAGCCTTTGTGATATTCACATTAAAAAAGAAACAAAAAACAAAAAAAGAGATAACTACCCCCTCCAAACTGTCATGAGCTGTCCTCCTCAAAATAGGACTGACTGTGGACACTGTCAGCTACCTTAGGCAACAACTGAAAGCAGCCTTTTCAATAGGATACTAGAAGAGATGCGCTTAAAAGTACTAGTTTTGGGTGACAGTCTCATCTGGCTTGATTTTGAATATATTTTTGGGAGAAAGAAAAGGTTATTTTCTTAAGCTTGGCAACTGTCATTGGGCTCAAGTGTGGCTGCTGACTGATCTGAGGAAGATAATAATTTGTAGACATGGCATATCATTAGGAATGACAATGTGTAAGCTCTGCCTTCTGGCTGCTTAAGATAGAAGGCAGAATTGTAACACCTCCCAGAAAACATAACTTATCACCACTAATTATTTTTTTTAATAAAATAAATATAAGCAAACAGTTCATTGTTAGGAACAAACCAGTTTAGAATTTGGAATTTTTAAACTGATGGGACTGAGTGATAAAAAACAAATTAAGCAGAAAATGTTGCTGATAACTGGGGCCATGTAGACTTGACAGAATTGAATAAAGCTGAGATAATCTGAAAGCCTTTAGATTCTGAGCAGAAGTTTTTTTTCCCCATGAGAAGCCAGTATTTCCTTTAAATGTAATTTATCTTCTCAGGTTACTTTTGGTTTCAGTGCAGTTATACCACTAATATTAACTTGCAAATATCTGGAATAATTATTCCTTCTTCTTGGCTGAGCAGTGGGTGGCACAAACCTCAGGGAGGTCTTACTAAAGACACCAAGCAGTATTGATTATATACGCAACATATGATTGCAGAAGGATGTGGGAGGACTTCATTGCCATAGTGCTCCACTGAAATAAGCAAACAGAATTTAGATTTCATTGTTGTCAAGGGAATTGGTTGGAAATTTAAAACCTACTAGGCTGTAAGATGGCTACAAGTATTCTGAAGTGAAATTTTGGTATTAATTTAAGTATTTTATCCTACTCTTCAGATCCAAAGTACTCCTGTATCTTGGATGATGTGCATTGTTCTGAACATCTGCCTCTCCTACACTCCTATCTTCTCAAAAAGACTATTGTAAAGCTAGATAAAGTTCAGAGAGTTAAAAAGAATAAAATAAAATCAGAGGATGATCAAATATATGAAATATTCTTTTAGAAGGAATAGGTGGGAAAATAAGACTCCTTGCTTAGAAAACAAATAGTGGAGGAAACATGGTAATGACCTGTAAAAACATTCACATTTTGGAAAATATGCAGCTCACTATTTCTTGTGATAAATCGGGAAGGAGCCAGGAGAAACTATTCATAGTCTTATGTAAAAGGAAGAGCATTTGTCCATGACAGATACTTGAGCTATGAAGCTCCAGGACGTGACATGCTGTGATTGTTAAAAGTTTATGTGAGTTCAGAAAGCCATTACAAAAATCAATGAAATACACAATCAATTCAAGAAAGTAAGTTTTCACAAAGTCCTTGAGCCGTAACTTATTGGAGGCTGTGAGGCTGTTCTGGGAAAGCATTGCTGCCCACTTGGTCTGTCTTAGCATTTTTCCCTGGAATATGCTTTTGACCACCATGGAGGGTAAGAAATATTAAACAGAGGGACTTTTGTTTGGATCTGGGACAGTCATTCCTATATAAAGAGGTTAATTCTCTTGCAAGAAGTGTTTTTGGGAATACTGCAAAAAGAATGATGGAATCATAGAATATCCTGAGTTGGAAGGGACCCACAAAGATCATCAAAGTCCAGCTCTGCACAGGATAGCCCCACCATGTCCAAATGCTTCTTGAACTCAGACAGGCTTTGTGCTGTGACCATTTCCCTGGGGAGCCTGTTCCAGTGCCCAACCACCCTCTGGGTGAAAAACATTTTCCTATTACCCAACCTAAACCTCCCTTGACAGAGCTTTGTTTCATTCCATCAGGTCCTGTCTCTCACTTGTCATCACAGAGATCAGTGGCTGCCACTTCCCTTCCCCTCACAAGGAAGTTGTAACCGCAATGAGGTCTCCCCTCAGTCTCCTCCAGGATGAACAGACCAAGTGCCCTCAGCCACTGCTCGTATGACTTCCCCTCAAGGCCCTTCACCACCTTCCTTGCCCTCCTTTGGACACTCTCTAACAGCTTAATATCTTTCCTGTATTGTAGTGCCCAAAACTGCACACAGTATTCAAGATGAGGACACCCCAATGCAGAGCAGAGCGGGACAATCCCCTCCCTCAACCAGCTGATGATGCTTTGCCTGATGCCCCTCAGGACAGGGTTGGCCCTCCTGGCTACCCGGGCACTGCTGACTCACATTCAACTTGCCATCAACCAGGACCCCCAGGGCCCTTTTCAAGACCAGGAAAAAAGAAGCCATGAGAACACTACCTCAATATCCCTATAAGATTACCAAGTTACTATGTGCTTCATTATCTATCTACAGAGGCACTCACACTTCTGAAAGAAAGGAGAAAATAGGCCACCAGGCTTGAAATGCTAATCCAACAGCTCTCCTAAATTCCTAATTACAATTGAGGAGCAATGGTTAATAATTTAGTACTTCAGGTAAATTACAGGACTGTGAACGGAGTCAGTGTCACACGATTTTTGTGGTTTATTAGTAATGAGGAGCACTTTTAAATCAAATGTGTAAGGTTAAATATGGCATTGTTTCCTGAGATGTATCAGCCTAGGACATAACTGAAAAAAGAACTAGTGAGGGAAGCTCTCTATTAATTATTATTGAAGAACCAGAATCTCTATTTCATATAACAGCATGATACTTTTTTTCCCACCTCTTCTATATGAAGTCTTTGAGTGTTTAAAAGAAAAAATTTCTTTTTGGAATGCTCTCTGACCCAGAGATAGCCTGCTAGGTCACATAAGCAGCCTGGATGATATGCTGAAAGAAGTGTGTTGGTTTTTTTTTTTTCCTTTGAATGCTTCACAGCATTCCAGAAGGTGAAGCATGATTCATTCTTCACTGCAGATTTCAATTAGGCTCTTGCTATCTAATGATGAATATTACCCTTCCTGCTACAATTCATCCTAGCTAATGCCTTGCATTCATGGAATTAGAACCCTTCTATGTTTCATGTCTGGTTATCTGTCATGCTGTAGCCCCCAGATGGCAAGTAAGCACCTTGCAGCTGCTCCCCACGTTCCACTTCTCTAGTGGGATAGGGAAAAAAATTGGAAAGAAGGTGTAATTTATAGGTTGAGATAAGAACAGTTTAACAATTAGGATAAAATAAAACAAATTACAATAACAATAGCAACAACAAATTTAATGAAAAGGAGTACAACAATAACAACAAATAAGAGATAAATATAAACCAAGGAAGACAAGTAATGCACAGTACAATCTCTGCTCGGTCTATCCCCAAGCAGCGACCAGTAGCTCCTACCATCTTCTCTAGTTTAGATACTGCACATGACATTCTATGATATGGAATATCCCTTTGACCAGTTTGGGTCAGCTGTCTTATTCATGCTCCCTCTCAGCTGCTTGTTCACCTTCTCACTGGCAGAGCATGAGAAATGGAAATGTTCTTGACTTAGAGTAAGGGTTTCTAACAACAACCAAAAAAATCAGTGTGTTATCAACATTATTCTCATACTAAATTCAAAATACAGCCCTGTACCAACTACTAGAACAAAAATTAACTCTATCCCAGGTGAAACCAGTACATTAACTCAAAGCAACAAGTAAAAAATTCATCTTTGGATGTGATTTGAAATTCTGAAAATTTGGACATATTTAGAAGTGATGTCTTTTCAAATGAGAGCATGCAGATCAACATGCCATTGTAGCAAAAAGTTCTCTTCCTGAGGGTGTGGGTTGATGTCAGAAATGTAGATTTTGGCATTAAGAGGAAGTTATTAATTTCAGGCTGACTACAATAAATTGGTTCAGAATCAGCATTTATTACTTCTGGGAATAGGAAGTACTTTACTTCATGTAAGGCCTGAATGAATACTTGTCCATTTCTGAAGATACACAGCACTAAATGAAAAAAAAAAAAAAAAAGTGTCTAAAGGCAAAAACCTCACTGGTCTTTTTTTTTTTTTTTTTTTGTTTTTGCCAAGGATTCTTGGCTGATTACAAGTAATGCCTTGTTTCCAATTCCCTTGCAACCCAGAATGCCTCCCAGGACAAAGCATGTACATGCAAAGAAAAAGGCAGAGTGCACCATGTGCCAATCATTCTGACTGGCAGAGCAGCTTTATGGGAACTTGCTTCTCCCGCTGCATTTTACTTTATAGGCATCTTTAATAATGTTTCTATGGTAATGTTTTAAGCTTTGCATTTGCTTTTACCTTACACATGATAATTCAGAAGTCAGCAGGGATATCTCTAAGCTTATGAAGTATTCTAAACATCAGACCTCAACGTATAAGTTTGATAGAATTAAAGTGCCTGCCGATAACAACCATGATGGGTAGGTCACCTTACTTGTTTCTGCCTTCTCTCTCCTTCATCTTTTTACAGATTTCATTGAAAGTTTTACTTTTTACTAGCTTTATAAGGCTAGTACACTTAGAGTTATCACAACACAAATCTGTGATGTATAAATTAGCCTGAATAGCAGCTATATAATTCAAAGTATCCCAGCCCTCTTTGAAGAAAATTATGTCTTTAGATAACAAGACTTATATATAATGAATTATAATCACATTCAGTTTCCCTAGACTGGAGAGCAATGTTAAAACAGTGTTAGGAATGAAATTCTGGAGTTTATTGATTTTGCTAATCTATCTGATTACACGTACAATTTATTACTAATAAATATTGCTAAACATAAATAGTAATTCAAATAAGATGTAGAGATCTCTAGTCTAAGATATAAACTTCACTGCACAAACTTCGATATGGTCTCATAAAATTTGTCAAACATTCTGCCCAATTTTGGAGAATAAAAAATCCGAAATTACATCTTCATCTGTCAGTGCTGACTCATGGTGTAATCACTTGCTACAGACCTCCAACTGTATAGCTGAAAGCAACCCTCTGGGATCTGCCATTCAGCCAGTTTTCAATTCACCTCACTGTCCACCCATTCAGCCTGCACTTCCTAAACTTTCCTATGAGTATGTTATGGGACACAGTGTCAAAAGCCTTGGTAAAGTCAAGTTATTTTCTGCTCTATCCTAATCTTCCCAGGTATTCATTCCTGATTATCAGGTAGGTCAAACAGGATTTCGCCCTGGTGAATTCACATTGACTACTCCAGTTAACCTTCTTTTTCTCTACATGCCCAGTGATATCGAGAATGAAATGTTCCACCCCCTTGCCAGGGGTTGAGATGAGGCTGACTGGCCTATAGTTTTCTGAGTCCTCCTTTCTGCCCTTTTTGAAGACTGGAGTGACATTGGCTTTCCTCTGCAGTTCTCTGTGACCTTTCAAACATGATGAAGAGGGGCTTATTACTAGCATCTGCCAGTTCCCTCAGCACTCATTCATGCATTCCATTGGGGCCCATGGATTTGTGGTTGTCAAGTTTGCCTAACTGATCCCTAACCCTATTATACTCAACCAAGAGATAATCTTCCTTTCTTCAGAACTTTCTGGTCTCATGGGTCAGGGATTTCTGAGGCCTTAACAGTAAAGGCTTTATGCTAGGAAGGCATTCAGTAACTTCAGCATCTCTGTATCTTTCATCTCCAGGGCACCCACCTCATTCAGTAGTGGGACATTTTCCCTAGTCTTCCCTTTGCTACTGATTTACTTGAAAAGTCTTTCTGGTTTTCCTTCACAACCTTTGTCAGATTTCATTCCAAATGGATCTTAGCCTTCTTTGTCACATCCCTAAATACTCTGACAGCATTCCTGTATTCCTTCAAAGTGGCCTGTCCCTTTTTCCATATTCTGTAAACTTTCTTCTTCTGTTTGAGTTTTACCAGAAGCTTTTTGCTCATCCAAGGGCTCTTGCCCCCTTTGCTTGATTTCTCACTCATAGAAACACAGAAGTAAGGAGCTTGGAGGAAGTGAAGGCTGAATATTAACCAGCTCTCTTGGACACCACTGCCTTCTAGAGCCCTAACCCACGAGATTTCTCCAGGTAGGACCTTCAACAGAACAAGTTAGCTCTCCTGAAGTCCAGAGTTGTAATCCTACTTATTGCACTGTTTCTTCAATGCAGGATCCTGAATTCCACTATGAAGTGGTCACTGCAACCAAAATTGGCCCCAGCCTTCACATCCACAAGCAGTCCTTCTTTCTTAGTACAAGGTACACACGAAGTTCAATTGACCAGTAAAAATGTCTGACAAAACAGAGTATTGTTTAGTACATATGCTTGTCATGAACTACAGGTGTCTTTCTTATTACTGCCCAGGTAGCTAGGACTAGAGGTCAGCTGGAGACCTTCAGGGGTTTCTTAGAAAGCAAACTGCTCCCACTGAGGATTTCTTCATTTGAATCTTTCTACATACTGATTTAGAGTAACTGCTGCTCACTCTGCCATGACCAAGGTCAAGATTTTATTAGTTTTGTCTGAGTATGACAAGAAAGTGTTTATTCTGTGAAGATAAAAATGTGAGTATAAATTTCAAAGGTACCCAGGTGACTTACAGTTTGTGTTCACAGACCAGTTAATCCACAGAAAAGGAGGGAAATAATTTATGGCACCGCTTTATTTCTGGTCAGCTACTAAATTACATCACACAAGCACTTGCAGATTGAACTCACAACCGTTAGCTTTAGCCTAGCAAGTTTTATCTCCCAAGGGTCCTCTAAACTTAAAGAATGGAGGTAACTTTAGATAAAGTGTAACTCAGCATGGGAACCCTCATCACATAGTGATGTTTTTCAGGTGTGGAGTTAGCATGAAGAAATCACTGTGGTGTAATTATGCTGCGCTAACTGTTTCATGCAGGCAAGTATTTGCAAACCTATGCTGTATTTTCATTCAAAAATGACAATTCTGATATAAAACTCTGTTGAAATTCAAGTTGATGTATTTTTCACTGATTATTCCAGACTTTTTGTATGTTGTTTGGTTGAGAAACTTTTACAGGTAATATGCAAATATTTCTGTTACTCTTTGGATTATTTTTAAAATAAAGTTGCTCCAGTTACTACCCTTCAGCAGTGTATTGCTTATTCCAGGAAGAATGTAGTAGCCCTACTATACCAAGTTCAATCACTACTTTTCAGATTGAGAGACTGAAATGGTAATGGTTAAAGGCTCAAATAATCAGCCACTTGCAAAAGCAATAGGTGCTTTGCTGATGATGTGCAAGATAATAGCCCAGGTGCAGAGGGCAAGATCACCAGAGGATGACCATAACTGTCAGAAACTGAAATAGTTAATGGTTTAAACATTGTGAGATCACCAAAAGACTTTTGTCCACTGTAGCAAACTGAAAAGAAAGAGCTGCTCACCCAGCAAAGCCGACCCCTCCATGAATATGCCTACTTCACAAGGACCTTCGGACCAGATAAGGGGGTCCCATTGTACAACTATCCCAGGTGCAGAAGGGTGTGCATATCTGAAGCTACAAACTGGACTTCCAGATATAAGGGAAAAGGCTGATGAGAGGCAAATCCTGTGAGGTGGGATAATCCTTCTTATCATGCCAGTATCCTCCCTTACATGATAAAGCTGCTCTAAAAATCTCTCTGGAGAACCTCAAAGACATTTTGCATCTGGCCTGGGCTATTCATCTCAAATGTTGGACTATGATGGACCATGTTTGACGCTGAGTCTTAGGAGGTGTCAGAGATTCATGACATGTCTCATGACATGTCCAGTGACCCTATCCATTGTAAAACTTTCTGCACCAGGGGATGTACAAGGTGTTCCCACCTGAGCTTGAAGTGTATAACTCATGAAGTCTTTGAGTTTTGGTGGGGGGCTTCCCCTACCCCCAATGCATCAAGATCTTCACTTTGACAGGACTGCCACCATCACTTCAAACAACAGACTACCAAGCTGCAACTACCAAGTTTCATCACTGGATCCAGTGGGTGGTGACTGTATACATTTTAGCACCCTTATACTTTCTTTCTCTTTGTCTCCCTTATATGTTTCCTTAAGTGTTATGCTTCAATATTGCTGTATTAGTATAGATGATAACCCCCCAAATGGCAACCATACCTGTTTATCCACATATATGTTTCGAAACATGGATTATTCAGTGTCATTTCACTCTAATCCATCCCAAAGGAACTATTAACAAGAAACTGAGTTACTCCACCCTTCAGGGGTGGATTGTAACAGACAGAAATAGACAAGAGAGATAGGTATCATCCTGTAAAAGGACGCAGGTACCTACATCATTGTAAAAACAGAAGTCTTGCTGCTTGGAAACATATAGATGAATGAATTACTAATTTCCTTGCCATCAGCTGAATTTATTGTGAACTTTGTCAGTGAAAGTGTTATTCATGTCTCAAATGGCATAGTCAATTAAATCAGTTATAAAATATGTAGAAACTGTTAAAATGTTCATTTTGAACATTTTGTATTAAGTACATTGATAAAAATCAAGGTTTCCATCCCCTGAACTCCATTACAAGAGCAGACATCTTCTATAACTACTTGGGCAATCAAAGTTTCTTTTTCATTTCTTCGAAAATGTTTATACATAGAGTTCTTTAGCACACAATAGCATGATCAGTAAATAAAATAATTTTGAAACCTCTATGTGTTCTGCTCTTTCTGAAAGAATAAATGGCTGCAGCTACATTTAAATATAATATGAAGAAGAATGTTGGCAAAATCACCGTTCACATCTCTCTTCTCAAATGAAGCTTATTCTGAGAAATTGGCCCAGAACATCTTATATCTCAAGTAAGCTGAAGCTGGATGACTATTATCCTTTTGATAAACTATATAAAGGACAACTTCATTATTTACCATCTCTAGGAAAAAGCTACAGCTATGTGATTAGAGGTTGTAACAACAAATATTTGTGGACATCTGACATTGAGGGACACTTCTTAGTAAACACTAGGTAAAAGTGTTTTTCTTAGTAAAAGCTCCTTTGCTAAGTTGGATAAAGGCAAAGGAATTCCTAATTAAAGCAATTGTTGTCCTTAACTAGCCTCTAGCTTCCCGTGTGCTAGATTTTCTGAGGGACAAAAATTTGTAGATGGGTCTTGTCAGGTAGGCACTCAGAAGAATGCATACTTTCTGTAACACATGCATTCCATGCCTTTGCACAAACTAAAGGATATTCCAATCTGGGCTAGCTCTACGAGACAGATATGTATGGACAACTTTTGCTTTTGTTGCAGCAATGTCAGGTCAGTAAGAAATGGGAGTCTCCCTCTATTGTCAAGTCACGTGGAGACTAAAGCAGTGGTCAGCTTCCTAAGCAGAGTAAGTTTCCCCAGATTGTCATTATTTTCAAAGTGGATCTGATCTTGTCAAGCACAAGAGCATTACAGCTTGCTGGCATTTGGAATACAAGTGGAAGAAAGGTTCTTTGTCTTGGAACAAATTAACACCCCCTATGACCCTCCTCCAAAGACCCAGTGAATGCCCTCTAAGCACGCTCTGCTGAACTCCCCATCTGAGATGCATTCAGGGATTTAGGATGCCTAAATCTAGAAGGATCATGAAATAGTTATGCAGCTGCTCTTTGGCTATCCCTTTCCTGTGCCTGTTAACTGGTTTGGCTACCATTTAGCTTCTAGAAAGCCAGTCTTAATAGGAAAAAATCAAGAGAGAAAAAGAAAATCTATCACTTCCTCCAATAATTGTTTTCCCATTCATTAATCAGTATTATGTGTGTGTTTTCATATTGGATTTGTATGGGTTTAGCTTCCAGACATTGGTTTTTAGCTATCTTTTCTCTTATAGCTTACCAAGTGCCTTAACAGAGATTTTCTTTATAGAATATTGTGAAGCCACTGTCATTAACTTTCTTTTGCATAAACTGTAGTGATTGAATTCTTTATATCTCCCTCAGGATGGCATTTTCTCTAGCCTTTGAATACTTTTCTGCACCCTTTGTGATTTCTCAGTGATGTTTTTGTGTAGTGTGAACCCCTATTGCTAGTCATTATGCTTGTGCTGGTCTTTTCATTACATAAGGAGAAGTGAAAATCACTTAGCTGTTGTTGCTCAGTAATCCTGGTTATATTTCTTCTTTCAAAAGCATTTAATGATGTGTTAAAAGCATAGGCTTTTGACATTTTTTCAGTACATATTCAGCATTTCATACTGTTTATGTGTAGTTTTGTCTGCAGCTGAAAAAACTGCATTCAATGTGATGGAACCCTGTTTATCACTATAGGAATATTGTCCTGTCATTTGTACCTTTCCCTGCTACTGTTTATGATGCTACCGCTCTTTGTTTTACCTGCACAGTTCATATGGAATTATTGTTCAGTTAATTCAGTGAATTGCTGAATATACTTTAAATGCAGTAGAATACCTTTGGGTTGTGCTCTTCTGCCTCACTTTTAATGAACATTTCTCATCAGCTGCCAGCTGAACCTTTCTTAGTCATCTGATGTGTTCTCACAATGCTGTGCAGCACTAACATTTTAGTTGAAGAATTGAGTGATAAGCTTTATATTTGAACATGTTGAAGCATTCACAACACACAACAGAATTTTTTTGTAAGAGTTTTGTAAGAGTTTGTTTTTAGGGAATTTTCCTCTTCCCCCAGTAGCATAACTCTCTGAGCCATCCCTTTCTTCCTCTGTCCCTTCCTGTATCGCATTTGGCTGACCTGGGCAGCAAAAACTCTTGTAAGTGCTGGGTTAATGATACCAACAGCTTGGTAAGAGCCATTCCACCTCTATCAAACACAAGTGCTCTTCAGTCCTGCTAGTTTATTTTTTATTTTTTTTTTAACATAAAGACATAAAGAAAATAGCCCCTGCTTTCCATTAGTAAGTTTGTACTAATCATGCTTGATTTCTTGTAAGATCAGGTTAGAGGAGGTGGGCTCTCTGTTTTACTTCCTCTCTGTCCCTAGGCTGTACCCAACAGACTTCTGTTCTCTTCATGACTTTCAAAGGCTGCTTCTCTTTCTCACTGAAGTGCTTTCTTTCAACTTCTTAATTTTCTCTTTCCAAAGCTGTCTCATCATCTTTCTGCTTTCAGTGTCTCCCATTATCCATTTTTTGTTCTCTAAGATTTCTCAGTAGGCTAGACATAAGTGTTTCCTCCACCCAGACCTGCACTAGGTGCTGCTCCCTGCATCCATACATTTAACTGTTCCTCACAATTAGCCTTTCTTGATTTCCCATCTAGGAAAATAAAACCTCTGCAATGAGTAATGCCTTACTCCCATCACTCTCTACTTATAAATCAGAATTTGCTTTAGGTGAGATTGAGGAGATGGGAGGGAACACTGCAGGTGGAAGGAATCTGTAACCAGTGCATCAGCGACAAATTATTACCAAGCTCCAAGTCACTGCTTTAATACTCTTTCTTACCAATGTGAGATTAATTAGTTTACCATAGTGATCTAGGAAGGTTCCAGCAGAGGAAGGACACAGTTTTTGCTATCTTCAGGCTGCTGAAGAAGGTGGTTTTTAATATGTCTCTTTCCTTCTCTCTCCTTCTTTCTTCACTGCTCTTTAGCTAATTTTTTTCTTTCAGTTTGGGAAAGATAGAGCTGGAAAAGATGGAGGGAGCAGGCTGTCTAGGAAACTCTGCATCAGAAAATGCAAGAACACATAAGAGAGTTTCCTGTGGCTGTACATTTTTTCCCCCTTCTGAAAATTTCTTTACTTAGGGCAATCAGCAACTTCAGTACAAAATTTGATTTGGATCTGACTCAAACTGAGGTATTGTATTTCATGGAATTAAGTTAGAGGAAAATTAAGGTGACTGACATTAGAATCAAGCTTTTACTGTACATTCAAACTTCTGATTTTCTGGCAAACTGTTTAGAGGAACGTCCTCTGAATTTGTGTATTTACTTCGGTATTGTAATTTTTTTGGGATTATTTTCCTTCAAATGTGTTTGATGTGATATGATTGTTAAGATAACATTTAATGTCATGTGAGTTCTTTGTGACTTTACCTCAGTATACCATGAACCTTGGTAACTTTAATGGAATTAACAAACATATCATTCAAAATACTGTTGTGGAAACAAAGGGTTGTGTTTTGGTTTTTTGTTCGTTTGTTTGTGGTTTGGGTTTTTGTTTATTTGTTTTTGGGTTTTTTTTTGTTTTGTTTGGTTTTTTCCCACCTATTCTTTTTTGATCTATAGGGTAAGAGAGTCCTTTTCTGGAGTAAATAAAGATTCCTATTGCTGGGTAGGAGCAACATAAATAATCTTGATTATTTGGATATGTAATGCATTTGAACTGAACTCCAGTTGCCTGTATTTCAGTCATTTGGACACAAATGAAAAAATTAAATTAAAGACAACATTGTCTTTTACAGTCCAGCATAATAAAAACCAGTACTTACATCCACAGATATTAGGTGCTTAATATGAAACTTAGTTTTATTTTTTGTACTTTTGCTCAAATTTACAGTCTTGCAACTTTAGACACATACTACCAAACCTTAGATGTGCTTTTGCATACCTATTTCCTCCACAGGTTTTATTCCAGTATCTGAGGATATTTCTGTTCATTCCCAGACCTCTTCCATTTTGACACCAATGTTATTTTCATCTCTCAGTTCTAAGGCCAGTAGTATTATTTTTTTTCTGCAGGGAAATGATAAAATGCAAGAAGAGGATTTGCAATGTGTTTTTTTTTTTTTTCCCCTGAATCATAGTTTAGATAAGTGCCCAGCATATTATTCTTTTCTGTGAAGTAGAGATTTTCCTTCTAATGTTGAATTCAATTATCATTAACATATTTATGATTAGATTCCGTATCTGTAGCTCTAAAAATGTAAACACTTGTACAATATGAAAGAAAATAGTCTTCATCTGAAGTTTTGCTTTATCAAAATCAATGTTTAGAAAAAAGTCTGCCCCCCTTTTTAAACAAAGAAAATATTCTGATATTGCACTTGAGGTAGTATTGGAAATAATATTTTCCAGACACTTTAAACATTTGAGGAAACCAGTTTAAAATCAGTATTATCCACCAATGTAGAACTCTTCATTTTAATAAAACTCTCAGTGTGATTCTTAGGATCAGTCAATATTCAGCCTTTGGTCTACCTTATTCAAGATTGAAAATATCGACCAAAGTCCTTGACATTTTTGTTTGTTTGGTTTTTTTAGGGTTTTTGTTTTGGTTTTGTTTGCTTGTTTGTTGTTGGTTTGGGATTTTTTTTGGGGGGAGGGGGGCAGAGTTTGGCCAAAGGTTGTGACTGTATTTGATTAAAGTGTTTTTGTTTCCTTAGATTGAGATAGTAAGTCAGGTGTCTGAGATCTATTATATACCCAGGAAAGAGATCTCTTGAGGTTTTTTTTTCCACTTTGTCACAAATGTTTTAGGTGATATAATTATGACCACAGTAGGTCTCTTCACTTCTGAGCTGTAATTTGCCATTTTATGAATGCATTCTTGTCCCAGATTTCATACTGAGAAAGATCAGATTATCAGAGTTATGAAATTACAGCATAAGAGGTACTTGCTTTCAGAATCCGAAAGTCTCCATTCCCCATACCCATCCTTCTTTTAAAAAAATTCACAAAATTCTACTTGGATTCATTTGATGTTCAATGTAATTTCTAGTAACTGGAAAATCTTTTAATGTTCTTTAATTACAAAGTGCTAGCCAGACAGATGACCTATTCTGTGCTAACAGACATGAAATATTTTTTGGAATTTTGAAAGTCTTCTGATGCTTGAGAAAAGTTATTGTGTAACAGAACATTCAGTTTTCAAGAACAAATTTTAACTTATGTACAATGTACTTTGCTGCCTTAAGCAGATCATTAGTTGGACAATTAGCTCGAAGCAAAGTCATTCTCCTTTGGCATTTATTTGTGGATAGAACAGCCTGTTCACCTCATTTGCAACCAATGACTTCTTGCCAAATTACAAGCCATTTATTTTTAACACATCTTTTCTTAATACGATTACTATGTTGCTATTTTTAAATTAATCAGCCAGTAATAACAAGTAATATTATTTCTTGTTCAGCTATATTTGAATAATTTATGTTGGAAATATTTTAATACTTTATGTCTTAAGACAGTAGTAATCATAAGGAAATCAATTTCTTAGTAATTTTAATTGTCTTATTCACTGATAGGATAAGTGCAGTTTCAAGATGCACAGCTAAAAATAGGTATTTCCAAACGTAAAAGGGAAAAAAAAATCTAATCTTATGTCCTATACCAAAGAAGAACTGAATTGCCATTAACAATAACTTTTGACTTCTCTGGGCTGTGCAGCAACTCACTAAGTTATAGGAGAAAAGGCCTGAGTTCCGTGAAACAGGACTAGTTTCTGGTGACCGTCTCACTAAAATGACCATTTTTCCACTGAAGATGTCAGATATAAGAAGTTTTACTGGAATGAAAACTGTGTAGAGACCATGGTACTTCTAGGGCAGTTGATTCATAAGCAGTCTGCAACCTTCCCTAATTTCAGCTATGAAGAGTGATACTTAGATGAGGCTGTATAGTAACTTTCCATGTACAAGTACTGCTCAGGGGAAATACTAAAGATGAATAAACCAATGGCATTTTTCATTTGTTAAGGCCCTTCCCTCAGATGAGTGAAGGTCAGGCTGAATCTCTGCTCCAAATTCTATTTAGCTGTCCATTCAAGAGGCATGATTTCAATAGGAAGAAAGCATCACACTGAAAAGTGGGAGCAAGTGTCAAGCAGATTTGTGAAGTCTACAGTCTGAAATAGGTACAAACGCACACAGATAAATGGTTGTTTTCCATGTTCAGCTACCTTTTGTGCAGGTAGTCGAGTCCACAGCAAGCAGAATTTTGAGGATCTCACTGGTAATTTTCGTATGATTTTATCCACATACATAGTTTTTGGTTTTGAGGAATTTTACCTTCGGTTTTTTTTTTGGGGGGGGTTTTCTTTTTTTTTTTTTTTTTTTTTTATATTAATTATTGTTTACACAAACCAAAATAATGTATAAATAAATTTTTTAAAAGTTTTTTACTAATAAAAAATTTAAAATTAAACAAAAATGTGGTTT
>JAWWEW010000131.1:47909288-48063936 GCA_035583185.1 Anabacerthia variegaticeps
TGGGTTTCAAACAAATTTTTTTTCTTCTTTTTTGTTGTTTTTTTTGTTTTTTTGGTTTTTTGGGGGGGGGTTTTTCTTTTTTTTTTTTTTTTTTTTGTATCTTCATTAGTGTTTCCACATCCCTAACTCACGTAGAAAGAAATTTTTGAAAAGTTTTGTACTAAGAAAAAGTTTCCAATTAAGCACACTGGTGGTTTGAGCTGGAGAATGGCATGTCCCTAAAGTAGCTCTTATCTTAAGAAGGAGGAGGAGGGAAGACATTTTTCCACAAATCACTACAGCCATGAATATTTTTTTATATAAAAGCTGTATTGTGGCTTATCAGCTACTATTTTCATTTGACCTTATGCTTGACACTGAAAGTGGCCCAAAAATCATCATACTTTATTTGTTACATGGGGAATTGTTCAACACAAGACCATAACTCCCAGTAGCAGTATACTTTGTCAAGTGATTTTAGTTGTGCAAGACAGAATCTTCTCCATGACTGTCTCAGACTTCTGGCATCAGGGCAGAACCAGGGCAATTTTTCTTTTTTTAACAGGCTCAATAACACTATAATGAGATTCATGGACAGTGTTGCCATATGTCCCACAGAAGCTAGACTATGATTCACTGCAAGCCCTAAAAAAATACCAAAGTAATTTTCTGGAGCCCATTTGCTTTTCCCAGAGTGAGAACCTGTTCTATATGGGTTCTTTACATCACTTCAAGAGTTTGAAAATTTTCTAATGGTGTATTCATCTTCATGATTAACATCTGCATCATAGCATTTCTTCCTTATCTCCCTCATCTTCTCTAGGAGAAAGGAAACAGTGTGGTTAGTGGACTGTTTCTGGCAGCTATTTTTTTCTTAGTCTGAAGTATCTGTTTTTTGTTTCATGTTTCTACATTATTGGAGGCAAGGACAGAACTATCGTTGAATTATTGAATTGAATTATCTGAAGATTAAAAGTGGTGGTATATTTTTATTTGGTATGAGATCTTTTTCTACAGTCTAAGAAAGTCTCACAAGGAAGGAGTCTCTGTAGTCATAGATATGTTGTATTTCAATATACCTGACAGCTCATGATCTTCGGTATGTCAGAACTTTAAGCAATGCTAGAGTTGTAAGTCATCCTTTAAATCTCATGGGCTTGGATCATTAAATACCTTGTCCTGTTTTTTGCTTGTTTTTATTTTTTTTTGGTTGACTAATTGGTTTGTTTCATGTTAATTGTGTTAACTGTACTGCAAGTTCAAAATTTTGGAGGAAAAAAGGACAAAGTATTCACCCAGTGTTTACAGTCTCATTTAAACACTAATGTTGTCTTCTGAAGCACATTCAGCACTTTCCCTAATTTGGCCAGTGCTATAGTTAGTTCCAAAGTGCTTTTGACTCAGTGTAAGCAAAATTAGTGCAGTGTTGATAACTTTCTGGGAAAACAAAAAAGAATATTACAAGTAGAAGTTTAGTTCTCTGTTACTCCTTATTTTTCAAGTCTTGCCATTACTAAATTACATATACCTTGCCTTAAATGATATTCAGTCATTAAATTGAGATCCAAGATGGGAAGAATTTGATGGGAAATGTAATGTCCAAGTAAGGATTAAAAAAAGGGAAAAACATTACTGTTGATGTCATTCCTGTTTATTGACTCTTGCTTTCATTTTCTTAAAAAACTCCATGAAACTCAAGCAAAGCATATGGACAAATCTAAACTTTTAAAGTATTGAACTTCGTGAGTTTCTGTTTTTAATTTCAGTTGAGATCATATATGGGAACTTTAAGAAAGTGCTTTAATACTCTGCTTGACTGGAAATGTCAGAATGAACTCTTTTCTCATCTGATTTGTGGCAGAACGTTTCAAATAGCTCAATTAACCAAATTTCTCATAAGATTCATGTCCAAGCACTTTGTGTGCTCACACAGGCAAACTTTCATTAGGATCAATCATTTAAGGTATCACACTTGTGAATATCTTTCTCAAGTCCAGGGTAGTCAGGAGGCACTCAGTGCCACCAGAGATTTAACTTTCTCAAGAAGTATGTTTCTGTGCTAAATCATAGGCTAGATGATTCATCTCCAAGGTGCTAGAGTTGTCAAAAAGTATGCAAGTCTAAATGGAAACCGGAAATTCAAGCATATTTTATAAGGCTATCAAATGTTAGTGAAACTCTGAGGAAATATGAGGAAATCAAATTCTACATCTATTTGGAATAACTCCACTAATTAAAATACATTAGATTTTCAATATCAAAGTCACCTTTCTTCCTAATGGTAGACTGATCAGTAACTTTTGAAGGGTCTCTCAGATTAAAATCATTGTGAGTGCAGAAAGACTTTGCTTCAGCTCTTGCTTCTGTACAGTGTTATTTTTGTCTTTTTCTTGGTTAGCAGTTATCTTTGTTTTCTACAAAGCAATTTTCCAGAGCCAGAATTAGGTTAAACCCCATTAATGACTATGTATCTAGAGCACTTAGCCAACTGGAATGAGTTCAGTGTTGGAACACTCTGTATTTTACAATTGTTAAGAGCTGGCATGCAAGGAATTATTCTCCATGGAACTGAGTTTCTCTTGGCAGCTTGCCTAGATAGTCCAGTACCTCACAGCAGAAAGAAGCCATCTCAGTTCTACATGGATGCTTCCTCTGCACATTGTGGGCAAGAATACACTGCCCAGAATGGCATTGTATGCATACATTTTTTTTTAAGATTTATTTTTTTAAGGTATTTCAACTGCTAGTTAACCTATCACACACCTAGGAAAGGAATGTATTTCTGCTATTTGGTTATCTTGAAATCACTCTTAATTCAAGTCACCTTCAAAGTAAAATGCATCATAAAAGTATTAAGCTCACAATAGCTGAATAGACAGTCTTGCTAGAAGCATTTGTAACAGTCAGAGATGATGGAATGAAAATTTTCACTTCTTTATTCATGTGACTTCATACAGTATTTTCAGACTTCCATTTCATCAAGAATTCTTTCTTTCTGCAAGGCTTGAATCTCTGATTGTGTCCAGAAAAGAACTTCTCAAAGTAGGCCAGCTCTTACTTTGAAAAAAAATCAACTTTTTGTTTGTACCAATAAAATCTCATTCTTGAATTTCATTCAGTTTATTCTTTGCCCATTAGTGTTTAATCTTTGTCCATGAAACTCTTTAATATCTTTCTTATTCATGAGACAGTTTTATTGTTTCTCTCAATCATTGTGGGTTCCTATTCACATGGACTTTAATATTTTTGTAAAGCTAGATGTCATCATCTCCTGTGTATGACTGACCAATTAACATTTTTTTGTTTCAAGATGGATTAATCCCCCTCTTTGACAACTTGAGATGCGTCTTTTGGTGTGCAGTATTTTTTCTGTTGAATCTTATATTTTATAACAATCTGTACTTTCATGAAAGTACTTGACACAGAAGTCTAAATGGGTGAATGGATGTAGCTGATTAATGGATTTTAATTAAAAACAGGTATTAGAGTAGGCAACCTCTTCAGAATGACAATAGGTTTGTGGTGATTAATCTGGAAAATTTTCTTCTAAAGGTAATGTAAAAAGGCCTTTAATAATTTTATGCCATTCCCTCTTTCTCCTTATACTGGCTAGTACTGTGCTTCTGAAAAGAACATCAGGAATTCTACATAAAAGGCATTAAATAAGAGATACCTGGAGTTTTGGAGGAGTGAGATTTTTTATTTTGGGTAAAGAACCTTAGGTAAAAAAGGCCTCTCCCTATAAGCAAGGGTTTTGTCTAAGGATGCTGTCTTGATTTGTATTTCTCTATGAGGTTATTCTGCACTGAAGTTTAAGGGTTTGAACATATAAATCATAATGGAAGAAGCATTGAAACCACATTGAGTATTAGTTCAATTGATACAGACCGGGGCTTAATTTTCATTGTCCTATTCTGCAGCTGTGGAAACATGCAAATTCATAGAAACTCTCCTACAAGTTATTACCTGGGAGCCGATACACTACTCTTGATCAAACTCTTGTTATAGAGAAGCCAGCAACCCCTCTGATTCTTTCTGGTTTGGAGTTGACCCATCAAAATAATCTACTCTGAGCCTCCTTATGTATATATGTCCAGGATATTGTGATTTTGCTCATCCCCATTCTGCTGATGGGTGGACAGAATGTTGGAGAAAGAGCACTGATGCTGTGGCAGCATTGCTCAGCAATAGCCAAAATACTAGGGTGTTATCAACAGCACAGCTCTGTATGGACTGCTCTGGGAAAATGAACTCCACTTCAGCCAAACCCAATACTCCAGGGTAGAGTCATAGACAAGGCTGGCCAGCTGCCTGCTTGTATGCTCAGTCATCAACCTTAGCATGGCTGAGTTTCTTTCAGCAGGGCAGGATCTGAATCACTTGTGGTTAAAAGTGGTGTTCCCAATTTCTGAAACCTTTTACCTTTCACCTTTGAAAACAAGGGAATTCTCTTGCTCTGATCATACAATATTACCTTATACTTTGTCTGATTTACTTACTTGCATAAAGATTTTATTTTTAAAAAATATGCATATTTGTGGAAGCCTTTTAATTATTTTACATCATATGTATCTTTTTCTAAATTCAGATATTTAATTTGTATTCTGTTATCAATCATTTAGTAAACAGACTTGTAAAATATTGTCATGTAGTTGATTCATGCATACACTTTCCATTTTGAACCCCTTCCTCTCTTGATTTGTTGGTAGAGGACTAATTCCCTATTCAACCATGAAATGCATGAAGCCAAAATTATTCTTTCCACTTGGAAATAGGAAGTTTTGATACAGTTGCTGCATCTAGGAGACTTCTTATTTTCTTCATCACTGCTCTTTATGTCCCACATCACAACCATAATCTGTTTATCTAAGGGCTAATTGGTTTTCAGTAATAACTCCAGTGTATCACTCTCTCCGCAGCAATGTATGCATTCAACACATAGACCATCTTCTACATAAATAGCTTTAGCAGCATTATATATTGCTGAGTTACACCATTATATTGTTAAACTTTAGATGCATAGGTAAATTGAAACTTTGAGGAAGACAAATGTATACTTCATCTACACATTTTAATAAACTTCCTTTATATTTGGAAACTGAAATCTGTAAATCTCTGCTAGGTTTCATTTGTATCTCTGTGTATTTGTTGTATATAGGGTGGCATACACATACAACACACACAAGAGAACTACAAATTGAGATTGCAGTTTTTACCAGAATTAATTTTAAGTCTTAAAGCATAGGAATTCCAAAGACTAGAACAACTTATTTTTCTGAATTTGCAGATGAGACCTGGAAAACAGTGAAACCGTCCCTTGTTCAACAGATCTTTTGCATAACAAACCTAACACCTTCCTTAGGATGCATCCTTGGAGCTACACAGGAAATGACAGGAACTTACAAGGGAGATTGTCATTGCACTGTAGTGAGGACATGCAGAGTCAGAACAAAAGGAGCAAGAAGGGAGAGTAAAAGGAGCATTCTGTATTCTGAGTTTTCTATCAGAATTCTAATTCCTTTGGGAATAAAGACAGGAAATTACAGTATGAGAGGCAGTGACATGGTAGACTTCCTCAAGTCTTTTGGGAATTGTCAGGAAAAGAGTTATTGAAGGTGTAGGTAGTTTCAGGTGAGAGGAAATGTCATTGTTGATTGAAAACTTCATCAGAGATAGCATCAAATGTGTAGTACAAGCAGGCAACTTTACCAAAACAAGAAAAGAACCTTGATTAAAACAAACAAACTAAAAACCAAGCAAAAACCAAACTGAGAGTTCAAAAAAGGAAGGATTTGAGTTGGTGGTGAGACTTTTTTTTCCGATACTTAACTGCATGCTTGTGAAAATGTACTATCTTCAACTCCAACAGATACAACTTCAAAAACACTGCACAAGTTCAAATGCCTAGTTATCTAATATACTGAAAAAGACAGCATGTCCAGCAGCAAAGATTTTCATAACAGCACTCATAAAGTTATCAAAGTATTTTATTTTATTTTCATAGAATCCCTGAAATGAAGCTAATATTTTCCTGAGGGAAGGAACTTAAGCTGGATGATAGAGTTTTTGGCAGACATTCATATGGCAAAGAGTGACTCGAGGTCAGTGTGAAATCTCTAAAAGTTCCTGTCGATGATATTGTCCAAAGATGTGTGTGTATACTATGAAAAGGATAACACATAGTTATCAATATTTTTGTGAAGTTGTATTATACCATTTCTCAATAACAAAATGAATTATATCACTAACGCTCTAACAGCCAAAGTAGAATACAAATTTGCATGGAAAGATAGGTATCAGAATGTGAATTGTATACATGGCACTAAAAGATTTAGGCCTAGAGGTCTGATTGATAGTCATATTTATGGACTTAATTTCCAGTAAATCATTCTGCTTATTGTTGTGGCTTTGTTTCCTGCCAAGCAATAGCTTTGTTAGTATGTTTGAAGAGTGAAAACAACTAAGCAACACATTTAGATAGAAATAGACAGTTTTATTAAAGAAAACAAATTGGGGAAAAAAAAAATCCATGTTACATAAAAAGAAGGAACAGTTAATACAAAAATAAAAAGAAAAAAAATGGAATGTTAAATCTAACAACCCCCCCCTCAACCAATAGAATTAGATCAATGAAAGTGAATATAATATGGATTAACAAAATGAAAGAATCTGCAAAAATGGTACAATTAAGCCTTTGTTTCGAATTCTGTTCAGCTATGATTGTCAGTTTAAAAAAAAATAAAAAAATAGAAATATTAGCATGAGTCAAGGTTCTTACACACATTATTCTGTTTATGGAGAGTTTGTGAATATCAATCTGTTATTCCATAATTAAATAGTTCTGTCTTTTTAATGCTCTATTACATTTCATTATTATTTAATTTTGTTACCTCTTTTGAACTAAATTATTTTTCCTCCAGTGATCAGTAAAAATATATCTGCATTATTCATGGATTTTATTATTTTTTAAAAATTTTCCTGTGTGTAACTCTTATTTGCACACAGAAACTCTAAAAGTTTTTTCTGGGCTACAGCAATGAACTTTAAATCCTGGTTTTGTAAAGCTGTGACATTACCAACTTTAATCAGTTTTGATAAATGATTGCAATATTTAGTACTGTTCCAAAGAATTTTGTTAAGACTTCTTCATCTTGCAATCCTTTTTCCTGTTATTTTTAGACTAGAAAAGGTGTCTTTCATGAAAATCTATGTTTACTTGTGGAGAAGAAAAAATATTGCAGTTTCCTGCTGTTATTTTGTAAATGTGGAAGGAAAATATCTTTCAAAGACCCTTCCGGAAATTCACCTTTTTATTTTAGGTGTTGTTTTCACTGCCATCACCGTTGCTGCAGTCATGTCATATGAAATACTTCTTTTCTTCTGAGTATGCAAAATTATAAGTTCAGAAGATAGCAAATGTATTTTTATAACTATGACTGTCAATCCCGGTCTTTGCTGGAGGTAAAGTTAACTGTGATGATACAGTTAGTTGCTAAATTGTGTCTTTGCACAGATGCTGCCAGTAAACTACTCCATACTATTGTACAGGGTCTATGCCATCTTTGTTGAGCTCATCAGGGAGGTCTCTCTATGAACCCCCCTCACGCAAGGAATGGAAGTCTCCCCTTTCAGTCCAAGTTGGCTTGGAAGCATTATACAAATGTTACTACACTTCTGGTTCTGACTAGTGTATGAAACGACTGGAAAATAATATTCATGTTTTAATTGCTAAATAAAAATGCCATGAAAGGAACTGTTTGAACTATAAAGTAAGTGGAGCTGTGTGGAGGCCATGTGTCAAGCACTGAGGTTCATATCTCAGAAGTTTTTGTTATCTCTGTTCCTTTACAAGAGTTTAAACAAGTTGATAGCACTGGTACTACATGTAAATAACTTACCTACATTGCCCCTTGCTGAAGTTTCTGGAATGGGCAAAATTTCCAAGAGTCTTGGTTTTACATATTGCGAGTTGTCATCTGTGGTTTTCTTCTGAATGTAAGAAACAGAAGATGGTAAAAATGCAAATATTTGTCGAAAGTAGCCCTATTTTAAAGTAATGCCTCAAGGGCCTCCTACCAAGAGAAGAACTGTGATGAAATGTGAAGACTTATTGTCATTTTTCCACTGTTTCTATAGGCTTGACACTAGTGTTACGGTATGTTTAATGTATTTCAGATCTGTGAGATTAGGTAGCTCCTCCTCATGTTATCCATAGCATAGGAGTACCCTCGAGTTACTTCTTGATGATTTCTCTTGACAACATGGATCAAATGCACCTCCTTTTTGATGATGTAAACCTTCTCTGAAAGTTTATCCTGCTGGATGACTGTTCCAGGTGCACTATGCTGCTTATGCTCCCTGTGTTAAATAGCCTGTCACCTTTTAGTGCTGATTGTTGTTCAGAGCTGTAGTGCTTAATTATAGTCTATGCTGATGTAGGTTGAAAGCTGACTACAGCAGAGACTAGATTATCTGGTAGATGTTTTGGCCAGCTGAAAAATGTGTAGCTGAATTAAATTACTCCAACAAAATCAAATAAATAAACAAATAGTCTAACAAAAAACATCAAGTGTAATAATGTTGTTAGTGGGAACTGTAGACAGCTTAATTAACTTCAATGTTATAACCATGAGGCCAGACTGGACCACGTTAATTATTCATTTATAAATCTTTCAGCTTCAATATAGAAAGGCAAATACTACTACCCTGAGTTCCTCTGACTTAGAAGAAGAATCTAGACCAGAAGTACCCAATAACATGAGTCTATTTTCAACAGAATGCTTCAAGGAAAAGAGCTTCAGTTTTCAGAGGAGTTCTTGATTTTATCCAGAATACTGTCATGGAAACTAGTGGAAGTAAAAAAAGTGTTATTTTTTCTCTAGTATCTGCCAGGAAATAAGGTTTTGTACCTCCATTCTGGCTATTAACCTGCAGGATAGCTTTGCACTAGCCCCTATAGCAACGCATAGTTGCCGCTAAAAAATGTTTACTCCTTTGAACAAGAAGTACCTTCTTTCTCATTTTAGTGCTGAGCATGATGCCCTTTCAGAGATCTGGTAAAATTCCTCTGTTTGGTTATCAGTCAGATTGTTGGGTTGCCTTCTCTAATACACTCTTGAAGTGCACTGGATATTTTCTGTCAACTAGATGCACCTTCACAAAATTTGAAGTATGAGACTATTGTGTGCACTTACACAATGACTTGCAAGGGAATGGTAAAAAAACAAGCTGACAATATGTTGCTGTTACAAAAAGGACTAATTCAGATAATCACAGTTTCCATGAAAGATCTATGCCTGCATAATTTATAACTATTTGTGGGAGTAGTGTATAGGAAGATTGTAGGGGCTGACTTCTTTGCAGTTTTATTCAGCACCCATAAATTCTACTTTGCCTTTGTAGTATACTATCTTCTTGATTATAAAAGCACACACCTGCCTTCTCCCATGACACATCCCCATGTTTCTTCATAAAGTTTGTCTGGTCCTGTCAAACTTCTTTTTCACCACTCCTCTTGCTGCTCTGTACAACCCTTACCTCACATTTCTTCCCTTTCCATCAAGACAAAAGGGGATAGTTATTTTCCCATCTCTAATGTAGCTCTAAGCAAAGTGATTATTGATCATAACTGGAGTGTTAATTTGTTTGCTTTGTGTAGATGTACTGACAGATGTTTAGATGCTTTGTCAGAAAAAGCATTCATTTACATGTAGACATATGCCATAATTTCAGCTGTAACAACGTCACGATGTTCATGAGAATTCATGTTTTGCATCTGTTCCTCGAGTCTTTCCTAGGCTCAGATGATTTCTGTAGAAATGTTTGCTGCTTTAAAGCTAAGATTATGCTTAGATATATTTCCTGTTGAGGTTCTTAGTTAAGATACAGCAGAAGAGTGTAATAAATAAATGGAGCAAGAATGAGGAGTTTTAATCATTTATTGATTGTATGAAACTTGAGCTATTTTTCATTGCAATTCTGAGGGCATAAAGCTTGTGTTTAGAAGAAAAAACACTACTGACAGAGAAATAATTCATTGTTAGCTAAACAGTACTTGAAAACTCTTTAAAATTTTCTTGTTGGAGAATACTATTCAATTAAATATTTCTTGATATGTGTACTTTTTCAACAGTCATTATTCTGGCTTTTGTTTGCCTTTTTTAAAAAAAATATTTATTTAATTGGGTTAAATTAAAATTCATTTCATAAGCATAAAAGCATCTCATACTTTGGCTGCCAACAAACAGTATTATCTACTTAAAATTAGAAATTATTGATATTCCTACATGATGATTGAATATCTTTTAAACTCAGTAGTGTATTTTGTACAATGTCGTTATCCACATTAAGTTTTGGTATTTAACATGAAAATAAAATCTCAGTTACTCTCTATAGGCACCTCTGAAATGAACAGTTTGCTTCATGTTACCAAGGAAACAGATCTTTGCAATGATATAAGGCCACTTTGATGTCATTGTAAACCACTAAAGTGGAAATCTTTAGCGTCTGTCAGCCTCTTGAGAGTAAGCAGTTTGCTCTAATCAAAATGAATATAAAATTATTCTGAGCATGTAGAAATGCAGCATTCTTGAAGCAAGCATGCTCACTAGTAACCACACATCTTTTTTTTTTTTTTTTTTTTTTTTAACAATGATTCAGGACCAAAAGAAATCTGATTATACTTTATTGAAAGATACATGGATATCTAACCCTGCATATTCCTGAGCACTTTTGTTCCTGAAAATTTAAATTGGCACATGCATAAGAAGTTGAAAACTGTATATTTTTCAATTCAGCTGCATATTATGTATTGCTTGAGGGGATAATACATGTTTATTTTTGAAACTCGCTAAGAATAAAATGATTGTAACAGAGAGAGAGAGAAAAAAAAAACCCAAACCAATAAATACTGCTATTTAGGGCTACTCTGTGACTTTTGAGAACAAGCTAAGTCCCTTTGTACATAATGGCCTTACAGGCATTTGTGCTTAGGGGGGACATGATTGACTAAATCAGAAAAATAGTAGAAAAGATCTACAGGGAAAAAACAAATCTCATTTGAAATATGCAACCATGTTTCTGTGAGTATGGAAGGTCAATTTCTGCTTATCTTTTCTTCAGGAGTTCAGTGCAAAACTAATAAAATCCTAGACTAATACAGCTAGCTCTTTAATGCTTCTAAAAATAATTCTCTGGCTACAGGGGCTAGAAAGGAGTACACATATGTTAAGGCAACATTTTGTAGTTTGAAATGCAGACTATAAAAATGAAGGAAGATGTGAAAAATTAGCATCCTACTCTGACATCTCATCAAGCCTCAGAATCTTTTTGCTTCACTACGCTGCACTCAGTGGAAACTGCTGGATCGTGATGAGGGAGGACAAGAACAAAAAAGTTGAAAAGTGCTTTCAGAGGATAGGTGAGGGAAAAGGAAAATAAGAGAAAGAAAATTGAAACAATTTTCAAGGAAGAGCAGTGGAAGCAATGAGGCTTTAAAAGACATAACCTGAAACAATGAACTACAGAAAGCTGGGAGACAGGGTGTGTCCACAGATGAGTTGGAAATAAGAACCAAGCAGTATTAGAGGTGAAGCAAATAAAAGATACCAAGAATTGATGGTAGTAGAGAGCCCTTGCTTGCCAAGGCTGATATTATGAGGTTGGGTTTTTTTCTGTAGTCACGTATTCCCTTCACTTTCCAGCTTCATTTATTTTGTTGAACATAATGTAAAGATAGGGCAGTTAAACACTTATAACTTCCTTGAGTACATTCTGCTAAATCAACACCTGAATACTTGAATATGTTTGTGCTTGTTTTTGGTTAAGTAATACATTTCATCTCTTCAGTACCATCAGCAGGAATAGGCTTATTGTATGTATTAGTATCACAGTCCAACATTACAGATAGTAGTATCAATAATACTTAACTTCCTAATGTTTTTATGAGATCATTTACTACTAAAAATATTTATTGCCTCACTTGCACATACTCCAAAAGCACAGGAATCTTATTCATATGCCCTCTTATGTTAAGCATAAATCAGCATATATATGTTTCCTTTATACTCTTGCATCTACTGTAGCCTCTTGACAAACCCAAGTTAATGACTTGTTAATATCTGATTAAATTCTTTTTGTCAGCTGGGATAGCCATTATTGTCTAGAGTCATAGTATAGGCAACAAACCCATGGACCTACACAATAGGTCAATAAATTTCATTTTACCCATATACACTTTCACCTGTATGCAGTATTTCTATGAGAGAGAGGAAAATACTATTGCCACTCTGCTTGGCACTGATTAAATAGCATTTTAAATACCATGTGTATGATAACTCCAGGAGGTACAGAACACCTATGTTAATACATATTGGAAGTTTTGTTAGCCAATAAAAACTAGTTCTCCAAAAATATATATTTATGCTTTATAGAAAAATTTAGAGTGCGAGATTAATGACAAAGAAGGAGCATAAATATTCTCAAGGTCAGTGGGGATATAAAAACAGGGGAGAACTGTAGATTAAAAAATATCTTAAGCTGTAAATCAAAAGAATATTTAAATTATGAAATGAAAAAACTTCTATGATAGCCTTTCTGCAGGCATAGTGGGAGAAAATAGCCAATGAATTTTACAGTGTATCTTAACTGGATTGTACACAATTGAAAGAAATGTTCTTTGATCTATGAACACACTTTCAGCCTTTTATTACTATTTCATGTAAGATTCTGATTGGAACGTGTGCCAGACCCTTGATAGGTGATCAATACCACTCATGTAAGAAACAGTATAAATGCACACACACACAAAGTCTGCAAAATATCTGCTGCCTATGCATCAGATATACATACATATACTGAGCTGTATTCATAAAAATATAAAATCCATCTTGTAAATTCACATAAACACCATGAGATTAATAAGTATTGAATTTTAAATACATGTGTATTGGCTGGGGCTTACTCCAGTTTTAAGTGTTTAAAAATTAGGTGTCCAGACCATGTCATGGCTCCTTCTGGGCTCAGTGCAGTCAGCACTGGAGCATATTCATCCCGCCTGCCTTATACACCTATTCTAGAGTGAGGTTAATTCTTTTCTCTTTATCCTAACCACTGCCCTAGCTAGCTCGCTTAAATTAAACATGTAATTTTAATTACTGTCATAAATCAGTAATTTCCCTCTGGAAACTGTAAAAGGAACATTTGAAAATCCCACATAACATTTAGTGGCAGTAGTTTATTTTTAGTAATGGTTACTCCACAAGGTGTTCAGTTAATATCTACAGTGAGACACAACTACAGTCAAAAAAGCTCTGCAGTGATTTAGAGATGTCAGCTTTGTGAGATAATGAGGGGACTGACTTACAATGCCACACTACCTGGAACAGGCAGCATGTTGGCAGAGATCAGCTGTAAACTTCCTGCTAATAAAGATGTAGCCCAGCATAAATCTCTAAATACCTTTTCTCAAGTCAGCAGGCAGCTGACCACCTACTTTAACGAACGGAGTCTCTTGTGACATGAAGTGTATCACAGACATCTCTGCTAATGAGAAGAGGTGGGAAGAAGCCCCTATAGGAATGGCAACTATGTAAGCCACAAGTCCAAAGTTCGCTTTTCCACCTAATGCTGGGGGAAGAAGGGCACGGTGCTAGGATCAATTCTTACAGCTGTTCTATTCTGACAATAAAAATGCAGCCAGCCAGAGATGATACATGTGCACAAGACTATGATACAAGGTATTTCATAATGATGTATAAAGGCACTTCTCCTGGCTAATACAGTCGATGTATTCTATGGGAAGAGTAGTGATTATAATAAAAGGAAGACAA
This sequence comes from Anabacerthia variegaticeps, assembly GCA_035583185.1. Classification (NCBI taxonomy): domain Eukaryota; kingdom Metazoa; phylum Chordata; class Aves; order Passeriformes; family Furnariidae; genus Anabacerthia; species Anabacerthia variegaticeps. The sequence continues at coordinate 47,923,097 of JAWWEW010000131.1, forward strand.
CACTTGGCATGGCTTGTTTGCAGAGGAATTCCAGTCATATCATGTGTCAGTCACCAGCCAGTACTTTTTTACAGAATGTATATTGCAGACGGCATTCAGTTTGCAGTTTGCACAGAGGCAAGTCTTAGGTCTGCCATACCATCAACAGCAATGAAATTCCAGCATTCAATAGTATTTCTTAACCACCAACACTTAAGTCTGTGCATTTTAACTTCCGAAAACAATGACAAGTGCTTTATACAAATTTGCTAGAATTATAGAAGGAGTTGAGTTGGAAAGGAGCTTAAAGACTTTGTTTCTAAATCCTGCACTGTGGGCAGGGACACCTTCCACCTAGACCAGGTTGCTCAAAGCCCTGTCCAATCTGGCCTTGGACACTTCCAGGGATGGGGCATTTATTAGTGCCAAAGTAGAACGTCATGTTCCAAGTGCTAAAATAAAAACAATCGAAACCTGCCTCATTTCAGTGTGGCAAACTGTAATTTAAAAGTGAGCAGGTAATTGTCATAATTCAGTCCCAGGTCTCCCACACCATCAACAGCAATGACATTACAGAAATCCACATATTTCTATTTTTAAACCACCATTATTAAGTCTATGCATTATTAGTCTATGCTATTCAGAAAACAACAAGTTATGAGATGACTGTGGATTTAATGGCTCCATTCGGGGTATGAAGTACTTCTAACAGATAAGTTGTTCCCCAAGATAGAGTTTTCTATCAGAAAAAGTACAAAGCAGAGAAACTCAGTAACACACCAGCAGGGCACCATGCCAGCATTTTTGATTCTTTCACAAAAAAAAAAACAAACCCACCCAAAACCAAAACACAAAACAAACAAATAAACAAACACCCAACACACCCCCAAAAAAGCCCCAAACAAACAAGAAACAAAGAAGAAAGGATGGGAAGAATGAGAAAATTATAGTGGAAATATGAGGTAATATGCATTATATTAGCCAGACTAACTTTGTGCTGAAAGACTGGTGTACAGAATGTCATGCAGAAAGAATCACATGACACTAAGGAATGGAATAATAGAAATAAGACAAAATTTAATAAACCATTACTAATACTAGGAAATTTTAATAAATTAATAATGAAAATGTAGTGCCTTTTGCATAAGAATTTTTGTTCCAACAAGAATTTCTGTTATAAACTTCATCATTTGAAAACTTCTTCATATAACATAAAAGAGGAAATTTCATGTGACTAGTGACAAAGGATAAGTTAAAACTTCTGGTACAATGTGGACAGAAAAGGATAAATGAGCTCACAGCAATCAAGTGAGATACAGTGCAAATAGAAAAGTATATATGATACATAAACTGAAATAAACTGGTCAGGATAAAGATAAGCTAAAAACACCCAGAAGGGTCTTAAGACATTTAGATGGGTTCATCATCTTTCATAGAAGAAGTACAAGGCATTAAGAATGAAAAAACTCACCCAAATAAAAAAAATGGTTTTAAGGTTAAGCTGTATAAATTAATAATTTTATAGACTAGCATTCAAGAGAAACAAATCACTAGATCTAAGGATTAAGGAGATCTCTTCCAGTCGTACATTTGTATTTTGAGGAAGTTGGAAAGTATATTCTTGGATGTCAAAGATGACTGCATCTTTACTCAGGAATATGTGCACTACACCTGGAGAATGTTATGAATATTTTAAGACACCTGAGAATGAATCAAAGACAATTCACTCCAAACATAAGATAATAGAAGCCTTGGGAAAAAAAGGCAACAATTATTTTTGAAAGTATTCCTAGGACATGATCTATTTCTTCTGTAATATTAAACAACAGAATTCTACAACAACAAAAAAACCAGCTCTGTTCAGCTAGAAGCCTTCTAGTTCAACTATCAATCTAATATCACCAGAATCACCCATAAACCATATCCCCTTGAATGCTTGGTGGGACAATCCTGCTTCAAATGCAAACCACATTAAAACTGTTGAGTTACCAGTTAGGGGTTTTGCAAGAAATGTTAACATCAAGATGTATCTCTCATAAATCATGGCTTGTTTTGAAACCTTTTAGACTTGTAAGTAATGCTTTAGTTTTATTTAAGTAACGATTTTATATTTTGGGATTGGGATTAAATTTGTATGCTTTAAATGAGAGAGATAACATCAGTTCATTATCTAGTTCAAGTATTCACTTACTAAGTATAGGATTTCCTCCTTTGGTGCACAGTCCTGGACTGTCCTCCAGTCTTTCAGTTATTTTCCTTACTTAATTTGTCTTTAGAAGAGTAATTATTTCTGCTTTGCTTATATACCCCTGATTTATATTTGGTTTCTACAAATATTGAACCAGTGCCATCCTTAGTACTATAGCAAAATATTATTTCATATTTAAAACACTTCTGTGAACTGCAACAACTGTAACATTTATAAATTTTCTCTATTTCCCCCATAATATTTTCAAGTCTGCTAGTGAAGGATATATTAAATGAGTTGCAATGACCTGTGTCATGGGATTGAGATTGCACATCTAAAAGTCTGAAGATTTTAAAGAATTCTCCACCTTTTATAACATCACTGGAAAGGTTTTAGTGAATCACCAAAGAGTTTTTGCAATAGATATTGAGAAATCCTTCAAAAAACAGTTTGAGAAATACTTGCCAGGTGATAGCACAAGACAACAGCAGCATTACCATGGCAAAATTAGTGTCAACAGCTGTTTTCTCAGTAAATCATGCTTGTGTCCCAAGTTTGAGGTGGGGGTGGACAAACTGGCTGAACTATACAGTATGAAGTTCGTGGTGGGAAGTCAGGGGAAAATTCACTCTGAGTAATGGAGGAACATCATCTTTATATTGCTTCAGTCTTTTCCTCAACACATTACAGTCTCGGTTCTTGTTACGTTCTTAAGAGTTCGTTTCTCATAGTTAATTATGTACCTACAGAACAAACAGATGCTAATAAGGACAAGCAATAAAGTCTTTGGCTTGCCACAGCTACCTTTCATTATTTTGATGCTTTGTGTGGTCTCTTGATTTGTTTCTGAGTGGGCTGGCTGTTCTGAGCTTACCTATCCTGCTGGTCAGTTTACTGTGTTAGTTGATGCTGATATGAAAGGCATTTGATTAAAAACTAGTAGGGGCATCTGGAGGACTTCCCCATGAGTGGATATTTGCTTTGTGGGGTTTTGTTTTCTTTGGTCTCACACACACGGGATGACTGGTTTTGTGATTTAAATGACTGCAGTTAATGAATGAAATGGCTGAAATGCAGATTCATCAGCATACTCATGGTAGAAGCTGAGGTAAACTTAAAAACCTGGTGCAAGTGCATTTTCTGGGCATTTGTCCTGGTAGACAATGTGGTGACAGTTTGTTTCCACTTATTGCTCATCCATTTTCATGTTTCTAGCAAGAAGACAAGTGAGTTGTGATGGATTTATGGATCTTTAGAGAGGCCTAAAGGTACAACTTTTAATTTCTTTTCAGGTTCAGACATTGTCTTAACTCTTTGAAACGGTTACTGCTGCTGCCTAACAGATTTTAAAGAAATTTGCAGACTCCCTGTCTAAGTCTGTTGACGTTTTGAAGCACATTGTTTCCATGCCCATGTCAAACTGTTATCTGTTATTAGAGTAATAGGAAGAAATAGAAAACAATAGTTGCAAATATTGGAAGCTGTCAGATTCATGTCATCATTAATTTTGATTTATTTACTTTTATTCTGGAAGCATCTCTATAAAGGATAGGAAGTAGGAGTCAGAAAATGTCAGGTCCTATCAAAAAAAAGAGAAGATTATTAAACAGGAGGAGGAAGATGAAACCAGCAATTTAAATGCCAGTACCAATGACAAGCTTGTTAACCTTCACAGTCTGTGACAAATAAGGCCAATTGGGATGGGATAGCAGTTGAAGTGGAGGAAACTCAATCAAGTTTTATGCAAAAATACAGAGAATAAATGTTTACATCTGCAAGTAATAAAGGAGCTCTTCCATCCTCTGTCTAAAAATGGGACTTCAATTCATGTATGCATCCTTGGATGAAGCACTTCAGAGTTTAGTAGTAGTCTAACCCCGGTTCTTTTGGAAGGTCTTGCTTGTTATTTCAGTTCTGGGTTTAAATAGCTGTACTCCTAACAACGTTCAAGCTAGATGGTTTAAAAGTAGTTTCAGGTATGACTACTGAACTGTTGTAACGGAAAAAACTTCAGTGTAGGCTTTCCCTCGGGTTGGGAACCCACTTTCTGCACTATAAAGATTCTCATTAACAGCATTCTCAAGGATATTTCTTTTTAAACTTTAAAAGTATCAGACAAATATTAAATATTGTTTATGAACACAGTAGTGCACCAGTAGGAGGAAGAAATAAAATACCTTCCTCCATCGCACTAGCAGAGGAACATTAGAGTACTTTTTTTACTGTCTGCATTTTCAAAGTGTAAGTGAGCAGAAGAAACATTTATAAAGTCTCTGTGGATTGTAAGACCAAAATTATAAGAACTACTTAACATTTCTTATAAAAGTCAAGCTTTTAAAAAAGGTAAAATGTGCCCCTATGATGGCTCAATAAGAATGTGCTAAGGAAGACTGCTGAATTTGCCTATTAAAAAGGAAATCAAAATTCCAAAGCTAGTACTGTCCCCAATACAATTGCCTCAGTAAGAGCCTTTCCATTAATTTCAACTGGAATTGGATCTATCCTTCTACTCTCTAGGCTAAGCAGTGATACCAGTCAGTTTTTAAAACCATAATTTATTCTAAATGCAATCTGGAGAATGTCACTAATAGAACATTCCTTTGTACTCAAAATAGTGGTTTTTTTCAGATGGAAAATACAGAATTTGCAGTCAGAAGCAGCACTGGACTCATTCTTGTGTTATTGCTCCTTGCTTCCAAAGATGTCAGCTTCTAATTGGCGAGAGTATGCTGCTGAAATGGGCAGCCAGACTCCCTCGTTGTAAGTTAGGATAACATCTGTCTTTTCAACTCGTTTTGGCAAAGGAAGCATGCACAATTTTTTGTTATTCCAAAAGTCCTTGAAGCATGAAGAACATGAAGTTCCAATGAACTGGAACTTCCTTGTTCTAGTGGTGTTGTGAAAAGTTGATTTCTTTTCTTATCTATTTTTTGTAGTTTTTTTAATTTTCTTTGTCTATGACCATTTTGTTTGTTTGTGTTTTTGTTTTTTGTTTGTTTGTTTGTGCTGTTGTTGTTGTTGATTTAGTTTTATTTTTTCCCCTGTTTTTGGCAATTTTGGTGAAGCTTCTCAAGTTATTTTGATACAATCTTATATGATACACTGGGTAGAAATTCTTTATTCTTGTATTATTTAAATTCCTAAAACTAAATCTTTAATAAAATTGAAAATCACATTTTCTCTCCAAATGATGCTGGCATGCATGTATGACATGCTGAAATTAGCATTCATGCAAGCTGTTTGTATATTTTTTATGGTGTATGAGGCTTTAAAAACACACAGTATTAGCTGGCTTCTAATGTTAAAAGCTACATAGAAATATCCTTCCTGACATGAAGAAAGATACCTAATACAAAACCAAAATGAACATGGTTCTTCAGCAAAGACAAGTCTAATTTTGGTGGGTTTTTATAACTCAAGATAAACTGAAGTGTTGAAGAGAGAAGAGGATGAGGTGAGATGGTCAGATACGCAATGAACCTGAAGAAAGGAGCATGGAAAAGAGCAACTAGTTGCACTGAGGCAAAAGTAATGCCACCCAAACTGCTGGAAATCCTGACAACTTCCAAAAGATATTTTGGGATGTGCTTTAGCTGCTTATCATCCTCCCACCTGCAACATCAGGCTGGTCTCAACATTGGCTACCTGCATTGCCAAGGAGCAGTGGCACCTCTAAAACCTGGAGAAGAACAAACCCCTAAGTGATCAGGGATGGCCAGCAGGTTTTATTTATCTACCCTTCCACCTCTCTTCAGCATCATTTGGATCAGGAGCCAGAGCTTGTGAAGGTCATGTTCTGTACAGTGTTTTTCACTAAAGGACTAAAGGTGGGAACAAACACCATGTACTTCCAGCTGAGGCTGAGAAGTATTTCAGGTGCTGGAATACCTTTGAAATGCAGACCTCCAGAACTAACCAAGGACAGTGTTCTTTATGGTATAATGTTATTACATGTGACACTTCTGTGACAGACCTCTTTTATGTGCTTTTAGCCTATGGCAATATGTTATGGAGAAAAGAATTCACTGACATATCCAGAAAAGGAAACACAATGCATAAAAAATTGAAATGACAAGGTTGACAAGGTTATTGTGTAGCTTTTGTTGTATTATGATAATAACTAACAAACTGTTATGCTGTGTCCAAAACCTCTTAGAATAAGCAAGGCCTTTTTCTCTCATATTCTCTACACTATACTTCTATATTTTTTTCAGACTATTTCTCCAGTAGAATAAAATGAAACATTCTGTAGTTTGTTCACTAAATACCCCTCTCTGCAGTGGGTCCTCTGTGGGTGTTGGCATGTTTTTTCATTTTATTTGGTTCTTTCATTGCTTGTTTACTTATGTTACCATATTGACTTCTAAATCCAGGAAGGGATAGTGCCACATTACAACTTCCAGGGCTATTTCTCTAACAAGAAAAGTTATTTTCTCTTGTGTGTATCTACACACTTCCCCTCCACCAAGCCCCCTGCAGTCACTACTGTGCTTCTATGTTCCCACTTCAGGGATCTCTGTCTTTCTAGCCTTTCCTAGAAAATTACTTACCAAAAGTGGAGGCATACATGATCAGATCCTTCCCTAACTAGATTTCATAAATGAAGATGACTTGTAACCCTTGAATATGTAGACTATTGTTGTGATTAGATCTTTGCTTTTTTTTTCTTTTTTTTTTTTTATTTTTAATAGGAACTTCTTGTTTGTTTGTTTTTAAAATACTATATAAAACCTTAAAATGAAACAGCATACGTAAAATCACCATGACCAGATATTAATAATTGACTTTTATGGGCCATTTAAAATAAGTTTGCCTAGAATATGGTTAAAAATTTAAAGGAAAAAAAAATTAAAACTCTGAAATCACATGCACAGAGCCATAGGCTGTGGAGATCTTGTGGGTCCTTTCTTTTTTTTTTTTTTTTTTTTCAACATTATAAGAAACCTATTCCATGCAATGTAATATGGAACTAACTCATAACAAGCTTCTGAAACACTAACACACGTCATATCTGTCTTGTACCTGTAGCATTTTGTAAACAACTGTGCTTGATGTTTGCTGTTGCTTCTTTGATCTTATAAAATCCACCACAGAGATAAGAATATCTTCAACCAAAGCTGAAAATATTTCCTTTTTAGCTATGGCAGTCACATTGTATCATTAGCAATTTTTTTTTTCCACCAGTGATGCATCATTTCAATTTTTACATTCTTGCTAAGGGAATCAAATTTACTTATGGCAGATTTTGCAGTTGAGAGGTAAGATCAATAACCTTCAAAAGCATCAGTAAGCAGTTGTGCAATACAACTGCATACACACACACAAAAAGAAAACAAACTGGAAGAATTATTTTAAATAAAACTTTAAAAAGACTTGACCATTGTCAAAAAAAACTATATGTTTCTGAACCGTCTCTTGTTCTTTTTCTATGAGAGATACAAAGACAACATAATGAACCTGCATTAAAATATCTGATAGCTTAAAATATTTCATACTCGCTTTTTGTACTCAGGAATATGTTTTAAGTTGTATTTAAAAATCTATAAAAAACCTTTTTCTTTCATGCAAGATGGTTTTCTAATCTAAATGCATTAATTTTTCTGTTTTCAAAGCATCCACAATTAGTATAAATGGTAATGCTACTCAAGACATCTGGAAAGTTGTCTTTCTGCTATGCATAGGATTGTACTTGTAGATAAGAGTCGGAAGGTAGAAGGAAGCATGCTGGCTGTTAGGCCTAACTGTGAAAATGATGCAGTCTGTAAGACCTCCTTCAGAACCCTTGAACTGAGCCTGTAATCTCTGCAGGATGTCATCTTCCTCAGAGCCTGCTGAGGAACCATTAGGCGGTAACCAAAGTGTGAGAGAATTAAGCTGGAGCAGGAAGAGGAAGGCTATGGGAAACCGTCAGATTATTACTCTTCCTGGACTTGTGGAAACACCAAGGATTCTAGAGGATGAATTGTAACTGGAATTCATGGAGTGTTTGTGTTATTTCTGCCTGAGCAGGGACTCTTAACACTGTGTGTTTGTGTAGCACAGTATTTAAGGGTGAAAACTAGAGCAAGTTCAAACACTACATATAATATCAGAAATACAAAGATAGTTTATGTATATCTCAGCATAGTCTCCAAATTTGAGCTTAGTTATTGATCTATGTGGGGGGAAATTATCTGTAATGAAAAAATTTCCCTGGTGAATAAACAGTAGATTATACTATGCAGTATATTTATGCTATACCTGGAAAGCATTTTTCATTGTAATTTTAAGAGCAAAAAGGCTTCAATTAACTATGTTATCCTAAAAACAAAGATATGCATAGATGATTTGCTCTTTTCAATAGTTTTTCTTTAGCTGATGTTACTTATCTGTTGCAAGAAAAAATTGTCTTCCTCTTTAAAGCACCATTAAATACACTTGATTATATTGACTGAACAAAGGATCCACATCTTCTTTTCTAGTGTCTGCTGCACTTCTGGGAGTAGAAATATTAAAAAAAAAAAAAAAAAAAATTAAGAAAAATAATTGTGGTACATTGTTCTGGTCCTTAATCTTGAATTCAAAAATCAGGAATGGCCAATGGCCATAGCCCAGGAAGTGGTATGATAGACTGTAAGGTAAATTAATTTAAATGTTAGATTTTTCTTTTGGACAAAGTAGAATGCAAAACTGGTTAAACTGATGAATTACTATGAAGATTACCAAGAAAAGATCATCGTCTCTTACTTCAAATGATTACTTAAGGAAATAACACTTTTATTTTTAAAAGAGGTAAAAAGATAGACTGTGTGTGTAGTTTCTTAAAAAACATGCAGCTGCCAGGAAGCAGAAACTTTGCGGTGTTTTTTAGGGTAAATTTTATTATGGGACTTCTCTGCAATTAAAGCTAAAGGGAACAAACAACACATGTATTATTAGATTGACAGTGTCTTAATCTATCCAGGTATTTTTTTTTCCTATTACTATTTCCATGTGATGAATTCTTCTTTGTTGTGGGAAACAAACAGGCAATCCATTTCGAATTAACTGAAGCAGCAGTAAAAAGTGCAGAATTCTATGAATCATACAAAAATATGGTAGACAAACTTTTGAAAGTCATTCCTCCATTCTTCTTTCATCACCCACTCCTTAAAAACAGCAGGGTAATTCGATAATGAGAGTTCAAGTCCTAACTTGTTTCTTCAGTGGAGTCCTGTGAAGGTTTTCAGTTTCATTTTCAGTGAACAGTAATGCACATCCTCTGGAAAGCTACCACCACATATAGTTAAGCTCTTCGATAGAACTGGCAATCAGTGGCTCTGTTCAACAGAGCAGTCTTCATCTGAAGATTATATTGTGTGGAGTTTCTATCCTTTCATAAAGAAAAGCAAGTATCACAGGTATACACTTTGAATTAAAAGCAGTTACTTTGACTCATGGTAATCTTTCAATTTTTGTCAGATCTGTCATTTTCAAAGATACAGATCTATGACCTTAAAAAAAACAAGACAAAAACCCCATAGCAACCCTTTTTAAAATCACAATTGACCTAGTAATAACTGCTATACACTTATATACATAATGCTGTTCTCGTAACCTGTTTTAATATTTCTAAAATTGTGACTGGCAGATTCTGGCACAAACATTGGTGGAGAGAAGATTCCTAGTGCAAGATTTCATAAAGTCAACACATCCTTACTCTGGCTAGCATGATCAGTTTCTTTACTTCCATTCATGATAAATCTGGGAAGCAGTTTAGATCACTAAATCCCTTCATGGCACACTTTATTTTGTGCTGTCATGTCACGGCTGTCAAGAAATCCTATGCTAGTTTTACTTTCACTGTTACCTGTTGACTGAAGAGATTCAACAGAAAAACTCCTATAGTCACATTCAATAATGTGAGGAGCTGGACTGGTAACAAATCAACATTGCAGGGTCTGCTGGGAGTAGGTCACTAGCCAGAGTCAGATGAAAATGTACACTGAGATGATGGTTGCTAAAACCTGGGAATGATTCATGGTAGATTGCATATGATACAAGATGAGATAGTTGCCCCGGGGGCAATGAGGCTGCAGGGGTGCCACCAGCGGCTGCAGGGAGCTCCTACCCACCTTCCTACACATTCATGCTCTCCTAAGGATGTCATTACCTTGGGCTGCTATCCAGCAGTGTGTGTGGGAGAATAACTTCATGCTCTATTGAAGCAAAGAACACTACAGAAACAGCAGAGATATTTGGCAAAGCTATGCTGGAACATCCAAAGGGTGAAAGCTGTGAAAATTCGACATGTTTGCTAAATAGGTCTCCTCTTGTCTGAGTCAGTGAGAAAATCTGCCAGCTGCTGCAGCATATATGGCACGGGGACTTCAAAGACATCAATACTGTTAATCTCTCACTAAGCATGAAGACATCTGTAATTTGCCCAAAGAATAATGATGATAAGAAAATATTTAGCCTTCATCTGTGGTACAACGTCACCTTTGGGGATTTGCTTTGATTTAGCAATGATCTAGCTCAATGCTTCCTAACTTGGTGGTATCTAAACCTTACATGCAGGCTTTTGATTGTCTTGAGGCAATTTTCTTTCACACTGGCATTATAAACAAAAGGAGGTTTAGAAATGAAAGGGACTGCCTGGAAAAGCTTGGAAAACTTACATAGTATTTACGACTGACTCGGGCATTTAGAATGACAAGTAGATTTTAAAATTAGTGAAATTATAATGTTTTTTCTTTACTGAACAAAAGATATATAGTTTATGTTAATGCAATAAAAATAATTTTTCAGTATATTTGTTAATGTGACACATACATGGATAAAATATTAAGCATGTTTCGGTATTTTGAATGAAACAATGTGAGATGAAACTACATGGAGACCACATATCTTGTGAAATGTGAAAAGTTAATATTTGACAAATAGAGTCACCTTCAGCACTTGAATGTGTGTACAAGGAACAATTACAGAGAAATCCCTCAGACCTTCTCTGGGAACTCAACACATTGGGGTGCCTTTCTAAAGTGCCTGTACTCCAATACAGACAGCATGGGGAATAAACACACTGAGTTAGAAATCTGGGCACAGCCGCAGGGCTACAGTTTTGTTGGGATCACAGAGGTATGGTGAGATGACTCCCATGACTGGAGTGTTACAATTTGGTAAATTTCTACAATGAAATGGCTTGACTGGTAAGTGAGGGAAGAGCAATGGATATTGACTACATGGACTTTAGTAAGAATTTTGACACTGTCCCTCATAGACAAGCTGTTAAAGTATGGGCTGAATGAGGAGAGTCTGAACTGAAAACTCTCTGGATATCTGGGTCCAGAGGATGGTGGCACAAAGACTAGTTGGAGGCTAGTGACTAGTGTATCCCAGGCATCTGTGCTGGGTTTGGTCTTGTTTAACATCTTTGTTATGGGCCTGCTGATGACACAGAGCTAGAATTCAAGGATGATAAGCCAGGTCATGCTGCCATTCAGAGGTACTATGACAGGCTAGAGAAAGGGGCTGAAAGGAACCTATGTACTTCAACCATGTCCAGAAAGCTAGTCCTTCACCTGGGGAGAAGCAAACCCAGGGACCGATAAATTCTGGAAGACATGCAGCTGGAAATTAGCTTGACAGAACAGGTACTGGAGGTCCTGGTGGACACCAGGTTGCACGTCAGCCACCAATGTACTCTTACCATAAAGAAGGTGAAAGATATCCTGGACTGCATTAAAAAAAGTGTTGTCAGTGATGATCCTTACCCTCTACTTGGTATTGGTGAGGCCACACCTGGAGTTCTGTATCCAGTTCTTTGCTCCCCAGAACAAGAGACACGGACATACTGGAGAGGAGCACCACAAAAATCATGAAGGGGTTGAAGCATCTTTTCTAGGAGAAAAGACTGAAACAGCTGAAACTGTTCAGATTGGAGAAGTCTCAGAGGGGACCTTATAAATATACATAAATAACCTGATGGGAGAATGCAAAAATGATGAACCTGAAGTCTTTTCAGTGCTGTCCAGTGACAGAACAACAGGCAGTGGGCACAAACTGATACACAGGATATTCCCTCTGAATATCAGGAAACACTTTTTTACTGTCAGTGTGACTGAGCACTTGCATAGACTGCCCAGGAAGCTGTGGAGTCTGTTCTTTGAGATCTTCTAAAATCATCAGAACATGGTCCTGAGCAGTCATATCTAGATGACACTGCTTGAACAAGGGGGTTTGATCAGGTGGACTCCAGAGGTCCCTTCCAACCTCAACCAGTCTGTGATTCTGTAATAGTATTATGTCATCAAAATTTCTATAATAGTGTGAGTTCCCTTTAATGAGAGTACAGTATCTGCAAATAAAATAGGATCATTCAAATAAGTTACAACGAATCAGTGATTAAGATGATTATAAATAGCATAATGGGAAGATACAGTAGTTTTCCTGTAAATGAGGTCCCTGAGGAATTTTGGTGTTGCTGAGACAGATTTGTTGCATGCATCATAAATACTCAAGTTCCAGTTAGTAAGACTTTGTAATAAAAACTGTTTAACATGGGTCTTGTTGTGTATATCATGAAGGATACAGTACTTTGTCTACCATTTTATTATTTTTTTATTCTTTGGGTTGACAAAATTTTAACAAAACATTTAACAAAACTGTTCTCTCTTTATCTAGTAGTCACTAAAAGAAAACAAATTAGTCCTCCAGTCTCACTGTGTGTAGTTAAACCTCTATTCATTGTAAGCTTTCACTCAAACACTACAGTTTTCTGTATTATAATGATACTTTATAAATGCTTTGCTATGCAGAGAAATACTTAACTACTGGCATCTGAGCAACTATTTGCTGACAAGCTCAAACTCTGTAGGGTTTCTTGTTTATGTGGAGACCACTTTATATCTGACAGCATGAAGTGGACACATCACATTTGTATTCATTTTTGAGTCAGTAATAGATCAGATACCACCCCTGAACACTGAGCTGAAATTTTAAGAAAAAAAAGTATTGCCACTCTAAGTGGATTTCCTTATGAACCACCTTACATGAAGGACAAAGTATGTATTATTGTGATAGCAAGGTTGGGTGGGTCCAGTACAGTGTAGTTTGGTGGGCTTTGTTTTACTTTTGAAGTTTTGTTTTCCATAAAATACCTAAAGAAATGCTGAAGAAAAATTGGTAAGCATAGAACTATGCAGGCAGGGCACACCTGTAACACTGCATATGCTGTGTAGAAAGATATGGCTGTATTATTTTGGTCTTTTAAATATATTTTATTGAATACATGCTATCAGAAGAAAATATCCCTAGGGAGTCTAACTTCTTCAAAAGATGAGTTTCAATACATTACATAGAACAGTAGGGCTCAGGCTTATGACTAAACTGTATAAACATACATATCTGTAATGGCATAAACTGGGCAGCTAGGTATGATGTAAAATGGGTTTTGTATTCCCCAAGCTGGAAAAGAATCCACATAATAGATCAGGAAAATAAGGCTTGCTTAGAAAACTGCATGGTTTTTTTGGTTTTGTTTTATTTTAGTTTTGGTTTTAGGAAGTGTAATTTTTCCTGCAGTCACTTTTCTATGTATGAGCTGGCAGGACTACGTACTTTCACAGGAGTTATAAGCTGCACATCAGCAAACAAATGTGGATGCAAGGACGCTAATTCTCATAACAATTTAATTCAGTAAAACATAAGGGGTAGAGGACAGAAGAGGAAGAATATTATATCATTCCATTAAGTATTTAAACAAACTTGGATGCTTGTCTCAGTAACAAAATGAAAATATTCTAAACAGGAAAAAAAACAAGCAACCCATATAATTTTTTTCCAGTTCTTCAGAGCTTTCCAATACTCCATAACTTTCAAGCACAACATATTAATTTCACTCTTATAGGTGTCTGTATTCCTGTTCCTGATGAGATTTTAGCTTGTGCAAACATTCTGGTATTGCTAGGCTTTTTCAGCTGCTTTTTATTATCTGTTCAACTATACCAAATTTCTTCTTCAAAGCAAATATACTTTATGTTCTCTCAATAACTTTCTTCAGCACATAGAAGAAATACATGTGAATGATTGATTATTTCAGGATCAAATATATGTCCCATCATATGATTTCTGACCAGCTTTTAAGAGACTGAGTGCTTTTTGATGTTTGTGTTACTTAGAGCTCTGGGCAACACCCATCACTGTCATTCACAAGATGGATGGTTGTAACTGCTATTATGTCTACTGCTTGCAGTTTCAGAGAGCCACTAATATAAATGTTGTATGGTTTATTGCTTCATAGAAAAATGAGCCTCTTAATGCAGCATGGCTTTGGTTATTCTTCATTACCCGAAATACTGTGGAAGAGCTTGTATGTCTAATGAGAATTATAGATTCAGTGCAGAGTGTACAGAATATAATTATCACTGTTTCCAGACTTAAAAGGGTCTTATTCATCATGTGCAAAAATACTTTAGCAACATTAAGAAACTTTATTCTTACTTATTACACTGCCTGCATAGAAAAATACAAAATATTAACAAAGGAAACATAAATCCTCCCATTTCCATAGGTCTGCTTTGAAACATTTGTTTGATCGTGAATGAAGGTGAAGCTCTGTATGGAAGAACCTTGTGTCTACGTACAACTATTCTCTATTTTCCTCCTTCTGTTTCTGTATATACAGACTTAATTGATGATAACAAATGCAACCTTGTTTTCCATCTTCCAGTAATGTGGTAAAAGAAGACTATAGATAATAACCTAAATGTCTCTCAAATGTATAGAGGATGCAGATCGCTAGGAAAAATTAGATAATTCTGGTCCACTGTTTAAGTAGAGTGGTTGGTGTTTAGACCTGGCTTTTCCTCCATAATAATGTATTTATTCAGCATATCTATCTCACATTGGCCTTTTGATCCAGCAGCGTGCTTGCAGCAAGAGTGAGTAAAGCCCTTCCCAAACCTTTGTTCATGGAGCTGAGCCATGATTGTGATGATTTAGCAATATGACTGTGCATATCTATGTATGTGCCATACAAAATGACCACTTCTCATATGAGAATAAGTAACAGATAATCATCATGTTCTGGAGTTATAGGTAGCATTATGGCCATATCATAAACTTTTTGAGAAAAATAAGAGGACTTAAATATCTTTATATATTTTCATAGTAAAGTGGTACAATCAAATGGCAGAAAAATCTTTCGGAAGTTAAGAGTATTCTGGTAAATGTGTTTTTATTTTAATTATGTGGCCATCTTGGTCTCAGTGTGATTTACAATTTACATATATTTAATTGTGGGCTGCAGCTTTTCAGAAAAAAGAGAACAAAAAGACCTTGAATTGTTTAGAATTACATTAATTTTGGTTGAATTTCCTAGTTCATTTTAGTGTGTTTTTTTTTTTTTTCTCACCTAGATTAAGTGAGATTAAATAATACTCTCTTTAATTGCTGGAGGTAATCTCTGAAATGAATAGCTGTGTAACCAACATATAAGACCTGTGACTGTATTGTTATTACCCACAGAAATTTACCAAGATGAACTTCCAACTCTGCTATGGTGCTACAGCAGAAGTGGCAGGAGGAGGGGAGCTTTACCCCATGATGCTAAGAATCTCAAATTTCTCACAGATTTGAAGGTAGTTTTCCTCTGAATCATATAAAGGAGCTAGGCAAACAAAATAAAAATGTCTTTATGATGTGAAGGGACTCTAGTGAGAGAGAAGATTTTCTGCACAGTAGCTAAGGGAACCCAACATTTGAGAGTGGAACAGACCAGATTTCAGTCTAACTCGTATTAATATAATAATTATAACAACAGCAATAATAAAGCTTAAATCCTATACCATATATGGATATTTATATCACACTGGAGATAGGACTCAAACCTATCTTTCACTCACTGTTTAATAAGATAAGAAAAATAACCAGTGATTTTATTGTCATGCTTTCTCCTCCAGTCTCCTGTCATATAATCAGTGCATTATTCCATGGAATGATGAATGACTTACTGGAAAGGGTATTGTGAGACCTACTTGGAATATTCTTTAGTATGGTAATTGATTTGTGTCCATGTATACAAGTACTAAATGCCTCCAACATCATGCCTCAACTGCCTCACTGCAGTGAAAAAAGTTATGTGACACATAGGCACTGAACTCCTTTTCTGATTTGCACGTTACATATTGAAATAAGCACAGTATGAATTTTAAGGAATTGAAATCAAATAAATACTACTCCTCTGAACTGGGGGATTTTTGTGTGAATATGCTCTGAAGTTTTTCTTTCCTCAGGTGTGCAGTACACATACTATAGAGTTATGAAAAACCTGTCAGTAACCTCAATGATATGTTTGCAGACCTTTTGTCCTTTGCAGCACTGAGGTCAAAACTTCATGGATGCTATAAAAAGTCAACTTTTCCTCTACTCATTGTTTTTGTGATCTGTTTAGCTAGAACTAAACTACTTTTTAAGATTAGAAAGGTGCTCTGAGGCCAGAGTAATATTCAACATGGAAGATCTTAAAATGCTCTGCACTAACCTCATTGAAGTCAGCGAAATTAATTCTACTTATATCATGTAAGAAAAAGAACTATTGCACCAGAAGAGATGACCATGGATGATTGCATTGTATGAATGCATTGCGTGTAAATGAATGTAGTGCTTGCATCCAGTCTAATAGAGAAGTGCTAAATCACTGAAACAAGATAACTATTCTTGAGGGTCCCTCTCTTCTTAATTCTCATTAATAAATCATACAAGTCTGGGTACCTGCCTAGGTTTTCAAAATCAACAGCAGAAGGAGTAATCAGGGGTATACGGGGGGAGGAAGGGGGAGTGACAGAACAAAACAAAACCTTAGTGGTTTGTCACTCAGATCTATTCATTTCTCTCTAATTATCATAGTACCCTGTTCACTGGTGTTGCTGGTACTTGCATCAAAGAGCACTGTAGAAGAGATTTATATAACAGCCTAATAAATGAGAATTTCCAAGTGACACTGGCTCTTTTTTTCCCTCTGGTAAGCAGAAAAAAAATGCAAATTCAGATGATAAATCTATAGAATGAAGTCACTTCACAGATGTGTTAAATCAAATTAAGAGTGCTTTTATAATATTGAGCAAATGGCAGCTGTACAAAATTGCTCATTTGTAAGCCTCATCTATTATAGTTAATTTTGCTGACTTCAAGTACTTAATTTACATTTGTTAAACTAGCTAAATAATGTAGGAGGCGGTATGAATGGTATGTTTGTTCATACTAGAATTTATCATGTAACTTAAGATCCAAGTGTTTTGCCCACTTCGTCATTTCCTTGTTTTCTTGAGAGCTTTAATCAATGAAATGGAATTGCTAAAAGTATCTATAAGACTTATTTTACAGATAGAATTTACTTTTAAAAGGACAATCAGACTGTAGTAAAAAAAAAAAAAATCAACAGAAGAACACAAAAGATAGTAGAAAGTTCAATGCTGTCTTAACTGTTTCGGTTTTTGAGATGTCACAAATGGTCTCAGCATCTTGATCCTGTTCTGTGGGTGTTCTTTTTCTTTGGAGCATTACACATAGAATTAAAAAATTTCAGATGTTAACATTTTATTGACCTTGGTGGAAAAAAGGATGCTTTCTGATGTGCTATTAGACCTGTTTTTCAAGATTGGTTGAAGTGTATAAATTGAAGAAAACTGCACTAAAAAAAAAAAAAAAGAAAAACCTAGTGTTCTCAATATATAAATACAAACTCAGGTCACAGATTTTCTCTGCAAGAAATTCTTCCAACAAAAATACAGAGTTTTAGTTATTGCTTGGCAGAGGGAAAATAAAGGCATGCACTGAAGACAGCATAAATTACATTGAAATATTTGGTTAATGACATTGGGTAGTTCCCATCTTTTCTGAGGTCACTTTTGTAAATTGACTACCAGAACTTTTTATATAAGAACAGAAATACCCTGAGGTGGTTTATGAAGTCAGTAGATCTCACTGTTCTCAAAGTACTATTTCATTCTCTCACTAATTCCTAATATTTTAATTGCTTAGTGACTTCCACCAAACAATTAGTTACTGTGTGACCATGCTACTATCACAGCTTTAAGATTACACATAAAGAGTGAATTTAGCAACTACGATGATGTGTGAGGTTAGTGTTATTTTTACTCGTGTGCACCTCTTTTCTTTTTTCAAATTCCAAGTGCCATCTTAATTTCTTTTGACAAAGAGCTGCTAGGCATTGGAACAAGCTGCCTGGGGAACTAGCAGAGTCACTACCTCTGGAAGTATTTAAAAGATATATAGATGTGGCAGTTAGGGATGTGATTTAGTGGAGGAGTTTGTAGTGTCAGGTTAATGCATTAATCCTATATGGTCACCTGACCATACTTCCACTGGGCATACATCATCCTTTTTTGCCTTATTTCCAAGAGAAGATCTCTGCTCAGCCAAGTTGCCCTTCTGCCTCACCTGTCGCAATAATATGTTATTTCTTTATACATTGTTCATGTTTAATCTACTTGCTTTATACATGGCTGCATGATGAACTTTATTTATAGTCTGTTCTCATGAGTGCTTTGTATCTCTGAGATTAATTTCTAGTGTCTTCTTCCTTGGTCTCTAAATATTTTTGGGGGATTCAACAAGCAATTTACATGCATGTCAGTAAGATGGAGCTTTTGGGGGTAAGAAAATCAGAGACATTTACTGGGTCAGTATTGGTGGGGGAATGAGAAAATATGAGATCTGACCATTATTTGCATTTTCCCCTCTATTATTTTTTGTGAATCCTACTTATTAAGTTGTAGTCTTCCTTGCTAGGACCAATATTCTTCTGTTAAAATGTTTATAGTACAATAAGTCTCTCATGGATCCGGTCTGGACATTTCAAGGACACCCTGAACATAAATACAAAATAACAATATTGCTTATGCTGACAAACCTATACTGAAGTCATACCAGAGAGCTTAAATTCTCTCAATTAGTGTTTTTTCTTGACTTCAGAACATTTATATTAATGATATGAATGTTCTGTGTAGTTTCATCGATGTATTAAACACAGAGGGAATACAAATTGCGACAAATCTATTGTCTGCAAGAAAATCTGCAATACAGGATGATTTTTTCTAAAGCTTAGACAACTGCTTATCTTAACTTTGACTTCACAACTAGTATCTCAGTGTCTTTGCACAACCCTGATGCTGCCACAAGTAGTTTTAAGTTTATAGGAGAAGAGGAATAACCTAATTGGTTGTTTCATAATACATTTTCAGCTGTCATTTTGAAGGACAGTACAGAAGACCAGCTCCACTAAAAGTTAACTTGAAGTAGAATTCAATATTCTGAATTTTCTTTCAGGGGTGCTGCTGGAGTTCACTACTCACAAAAAAGAAAGGCACAGCCAGACATACACACACACATGAAAGCTGAACAGGGAAAGAAAGGAGAACAAAAGAAAGAGATAGATAATGTAGTATCTCCAAGAAATGTGGATGCCATCTTTTTACAAAAATCCATCTGCACACTATAGGTAATTTATATATTGTGGAAAACAGCCCTCTGGAGGTTGTGTGATATAAAAAGGGTGTAGGAATGCTGGTTTCAGGTGGCAGTAAGAGATAAAAAAGAAAAGATAAAACCTCCGACAAAGAAGAGTGACATCTTTTCAACATATGTGTTAAATAAGGAAAAAATATGGCATTTAAAATAGAAAAAGGTGGTTGAATCTCCACAGAACTGATACATTTTATTGAAAATTCTGACCTATGCAAAACCAATTCTATTAGTATAAATGTCAGTTAATGGTGTGAATTCTTTTCTTTTTAGTATAGTTGTGTCAATGACTGTTTTCACATAAAAGTTGTCACCTTTTTTTTTTTTTCTTTAATTAGAAATGTTACATTTATAGCCATACCTTACTCCATGAATAGGATTAAGGTATTGAAATCATAGAATCATAGTTTGAGTTGGAAGGTACCTTAAAGATCAACTAGTTCCAACCCTCCTGCCGTGGAGAGGGATACCACTGCCTTCTTTCAGTTTAAAACCATTGCCCCTTGTCCTCACTATCTGCTTGTATAAAAAGTCCGTCTCTCTCCCTTTTATACACCATTTTTAGGTACTGAAAGGCCTCAGTGAGGTCTCTCTGAAGACTTCTCTTTTCCAGGTTGAAAAAACTCAGCTCTCTCAGCCTGTCCTGGTAGGAGGGGTGCCTTCATGGCCCTCCTCTGCACCCAGTCTAACAGATCCTCATCTTTCTTATGCTGGGGATGCCAGAGCTGAATGCAGTACTCCAGGTGCAGTCTCCTGAGGACAAATGATGGGTGGAATTTGTGTCCCTGGAAGGTTGATGCATGTCATACTACTGTGGTCATGTATGGTTCTAAAGTCTCTCCTCTAGATGTGATAAAATTTTTCCTGATAAAATGACAGAGGCAAAGCACTGAAATGGGAAAGGAAATAAAATTCAAGGAGAAGGGAAATGGGGAATGTAAAAGGGTAAAAGAGTAGAGTCCTGGGAGAGAGGCACTGGTGACATCTGTTACGTGAGGTGCAATCTGGACCCATTGTGCACATCAGCTCAGACACTGCATTGACATCTGCATAAAACAATGAGAGGAGACCTTTTAAGTGTTTAATGTGGTAGACCTTCATGGCTAAAGGAATGTGAGTCATTTGTATTTCTGAGTATCTAGTAACATTGGCAAGAATACTATTGTGTGTTGACCAATGCCTGATTTAAAAAAGAGACGTGAATGATGCAAGAAGTTAGAATTAGTAGGTTTAGTACAGAAAAATCATATAATCTTCTCCTATACAAGACAGTTAGAAAAAGATTGTTTTGAGGAGCCTTCAACATCGACAGAAAGAAGTTTCTCAGCAAGGCAGTGAAGCCTTAAGGCCTGTGGAGAAATCCAGGTACCCAAAAGAACAAGCCTTTATTAGCACAGCTTTTTCCTTAAAAAATGTCCTGAGACATGTTCAAGTTACATACTTGATAGAGAATGTTTGTGAAAAAACGTAGCCCATAGTTGTTCATATGAGCATCACTGTAGGCCACAGACAATTCAATAGTATCTAATTTAATCTAATTATTTGACCATTAGCTAGGATTTGATGTTCACTACCCAGCTTGTGCTGATTCTTACTTGACCTGTTAGCACATGAATTAAAGTTGCCTTATTCTAATCTCAGAAATGTGATTTTTGTTTTGTTGAAAGAATGCAAAATGTCATGTATGAGGCAGAGAATTCTTGAAGGATAGGTGGAACTGGGAGACAGAGCGAGAGGCAGGGCATGTATTTCTGCTTCTGATGAAATTCAGGTTAGTAGAAAAATTCCAGCTGACTTCAGTGCAACAAAAATCTGTCCTTTCAAAAAGGATACAGTCATGTAATTCTGAATATTGAAATTTTATTTTATTATTTGAAAATGGCTTTGGAAAAAAAAAAAACCTATTCTAGTTTTTTAAATGTAATCGTGTAATTTAAATGACACCATTTTTATTCTTCTTTTTAACACAATTTTGTGCTACTAAAATGAGATACTATTGAAGACTTGGAAATTGGTGTGTGTACCTGCTATAAGTAGCTTAAACATACTTTTTAAGCAGCTACCTTTAGAGATCCTAGCTATCACTCTCACAAGGTAAGCACTTGTAATGCTTAATAAGAGAGCAGGAGCCAGTCAGTGAGGGTAGTCAAGAGTTCTATCATACTGCCCAGAGGCAGTTTCTGGCTCTAAACACCTGCAAGTCTTGTGGTGTAAATCCTATACAAAGTGTATGGATTTAATGTACTATATCTACTTGCTCTTAAGAGAGAGACATGAAATAAAAAGAATGTAAGGTTTTCCAGGCTGTCCATCAGCTCCAAAGTAACTGCAATATTTTTAGGGTCACTGCTTTTTGTTTCAAGAAGGAAGCTGACCTATTTTTAACATTTAGTAAGTGCCAGATATTCTCATTATTTTTCCAAGAAAGCAGCTGCAGTGTATGATATCTTATAAGTTTTCCAGCCAAAAGTAGATTGGTAGCACTTAACTTTTTTGTAGGAATTAACCTTTTCTGATTTTGGTTCTGCACACTACTGTGAAAAAAATAAAAAGGCAAAGCAGAGAGAACAGGGTGGAGATAACCAATTCATCAGATCTCTGTCGTGGCTTTGAAACAAAATACTCTTTTGTTGGTTACTGTAGTGTATACAGAATGTAGATCATAATTTTTGAGTTGCATCTCTTAGAAAAATGGCATATTTGTAATGTAATGTGTAATAGCATAGCCATACAAAAAAAATCCTAAATGTTTTATGAAACACATTCTCAGTGAAACATCCATTTTTTTGAAAATTCTCTTCTATTAACACCTCACTGTTCATTTAATTTCAGATCCATCATATATCTGTACAAGTTCAGAGGTAGTTTGCCTTCTCTTTTGAGGCTGTGGTGGTACAACAGCCAACAGCATGCATAAGGACGGCAAACATTTGATTCCGCAGACCTTTCTATCTCTTATAAAAGTGCTTAAGAAGGAAATGCTGAGGCTTACTTTTAAAGGCACGTGCTTAAAACAAATAGTGAGCTAAGTATTCACTTGGATTGGTGTAAGTGAATTCCTGACTGAATTCCTGAATGGAGAAGAAGACCTAAAAAGGGATTCATTAAAAGAAAATTTTATGAATTTGATATTTTAGTCACTGAGTCACTGTAAAAATCAGAATTCAGAATATTGTTTCTGTAGAGTCAGTCTTTTAGAGTTCAATTTTGATCATGCTATCATAAAAAGAAGAAAATAATTTAATAAACCCAAACCTTTCTATTGTTTTCATGGGATTCAGTTAATGATTTCTTGTTTACTCACTATGCACATCTAGTCATAAGTTAATTTTAAAAAGATCTAAATTTAATTATGATCAGGGATTTTGTGTGACTAAATTAAGTAAATTGAACTGTGTTCTACTGTTAAAAAAGTAAGTTTAATTAATTCTGTTTGAATTGTATTTGGTTTATATTATCAGTGTTGATTCTATGCTGTTAAATCTTTTATAGTTTAGAATCATGTATTACTAACCATGTTCCAATCACTGTGAAAAGAAGGCTTACTGAAATGAAGATGCTGACTTTGGTGTCATAATTTTCATGTCTAGAAACACCAGTGCAGGCTTCAGTAGTATTTATAAATATAAATAGGTTGCAAACAAATGTAAGGCATCATTTCAATGAATAATTCTCCTCTGTTCTGTACCTTGTAAGCAAAACTGTGGAGGTTATAGTCAGCAGAAGGTATAGCCTGATTATAACACACATTTTCTGGGAATAACTGAAATACAACATGGCTTAGTTTTCAAAGGACTTCTCTGTCCTCATCAACATTATGGAGGTAGAGGAAGTAAAGACCAAGTTTCAAAGAGTCGTCCTTCATATAGTGTACAAGAGAGCTCTGTTATGCCTAGCAGAACAAAATGTATGTTTGAGTCATACCATAGTGTCTTCTACAATGTATGCCTCTTTTTGAAAGTTGCAGGCTTTTGGCATGACATTGTGATGCTGAGTTCATTGTTCTAAATCAGAAATGGATATGTCAAAAAAAAAAAACAAAAAACAAACAAGGGCTTGCTGCCAATCTTCCCTATCAGTGCAATTACTTGTATAATTTTTATTCTGTTACTTAAAGACAGTGACTATAGCAATTTCACATTATTTTGAATTAAGGTGAATTTAGAGTTCTAAGTTACTTAAAGGATTCTACAAATTCTACTCTGTGTCTGTATGTTACATATAACTTGGGGCCCTGCATAACTAATGAGTGAAACTTGTGCTTTTATTTTCTGCTCTGCAGCAACAGTCCTGGCTGTGGAGTCTACAGTGTGGATCCCTTTTCACATCAGTTCTCTCGGAGGGCACTTTTCCTTGAAAACAGACAAATAACATAGCTTGTCCTTTATCATGTGATCACCTTGTCTGCTGGAACACAGAGTGCATGAATGCTTGAATAGTAAAATTTTCAAAGATTGTTTTATGTTTCCTTATTGATACCCCTTGTCATGTGACTCATGAGTACGTGCTTATATGCCATAGTGCTGGTAAGTGGAGGGATCTGTTATCCATCCTCTCAGCTGTTCTTTTGTTTCAAACACCCAATTAGAAAATATTCCTCTTTTTATAATTATGTCTTTTACATTAGTACTGGAACACTTCTAATTTTTTTTTTTCCCATACTTCATCAAAGCATTTTGTCACCAGTAAAAGCAGAAAATCAGTAAGTACTGCATGCTTTTGAGATGTTAGATATGGTGAAGTGTTAATTAAAAGAAATTAGTTACTTTTTAATCTTTTATTATTCAAGTGTCTAGTATGAAGCTAATTTACATGGAATTTGTTCCAAACTTCCCTTGACAATATTTGCAGGGAACAAAAAATGTAACAAATGTTAATTGAACCTTCAGGTATATGGATACTACAGAAAAGGTGCAGTATAAGGACTTCAGATTAGGACAGTTTTTTTCAGGAGAAGATCTAACAAAAATGTTCCTGGAAACTGACACATGAGAATAAGAAAAATATGTAATTCATCATCAGAACAACCTTTTCCTTTAATTCTTCAAGTGAAGAATCCCTGAAGGCAAAATAAGAGTTTCTCCCAAACTCTCCTGAGTGATACTGAGAGTTCTGTCAAATGTGAAACATTTTAAGGGTGAGTATCACCTGTGGTATGTGATAATAAATTGATCAAATAGTGTTATTAATTTATTAATTATTATCTTCCCAAAGGCCTCTTCATGTTTCTTAGAAAGAAATAGCATGTAATAATGAGTACTCAATAGAAGTATTCAACAATAGAAAATACTTTAATGCAATCAGATGGTGCTAGTGTAAATATTACTTTAAAATGTCTTCAGATATGCAAAAATTATAAAGCTGCTCAAAATGAGAAAATCAGCTTTGCATTCTAATATCTATTACTTTAAAATACAGAATTATAGAATTGTTTAGGTTAGAAAGGATCTTAAAGATCATGTCCAACCATTAACCTGACACTGCCAAGTTCACCACTAAACCATGCACCTAAGCACCACATCTATACATCTTTTACATATATCCAGGGATGGTGACTCAACTGTTTCCCTGGGTGTCTTGAAAGCCACTTTGGTGAAGGAATTTTTCCTAGTGTCCAATCTAAACCTCCCCTGGTATAACTTAAACCCCTTTCCTCTTATCATATCATTTGTTGCTTGAGAGAAGAGACTGTCCCCTACCTTGCTCCAACATCCTTTCATGTAGTTGCAGAGAGTGATAAGGTCCACCCTAAGCTTCCTTTTCTCCAGGCTAAACAACTCCAACTCCTTCAGCTGCTCCTCATTATACTTGAGTTCTGGATCCTTTGTCAGATTTGTTCCTCATCTTTGATCTGAAAGTACTCAAACTATGGACATAAACCAACTGAAACTATAAATGAATGATGATGAGTTCTATACCAGCCATTATGTACAAGAACGAGATGCACACATCACCCTGTATAAGTTTCTAAATGTTAATTCAAAATGACACTGATTTATCTAGAGACATTGAAGACAGAAATTATCAGAAAAATTGATTAGAAACACTGAATGGTTTAATCATACAGACAGGTTAGAAAGGCTAGATAGACTTAGATACTTGAATCTGGGAAAGGAAAAAAAAGCAAGTGAGTGTATGGAGAATATGTGAATCATAAGTGGCAAAGAGAAGGTAGCAAGGGAGTGATTAATAACTCTGACAGCTCAAGAACCAGTGAGTTCAAAATCAAATTATTATGTATCAGGCTTAAAACAGTTGTAAGATTTTTCACCTGATGTGTCATTTAAAATTTCTTGCCAAAGAATGTTGTGAAGATCAAAAATATGACCTCAAAAAGGGATTAAACAAGCCCATGGGCAGGATCCGTCAGGCATTAAACAGCTATGAAAAGTGATGCTTTGAATAAAGCCTCCAGCTCATGTCAGAAACTGAGGGAAAGCATATCCAAGGGACACTCTACTTGCTATTTCCTACTTACTCCTTATCAAGTGCTTAAAGATTTCTGGTACATAATGAGAACATTTCTGTTAAAACTTTACATATAGGTGGTTGCTGAGTTAACTATACCTGCAGAGAAGAAGATAACTGAAGAGCAAAGAGTGGCTTGATGAGGAACAGAAGTGACAAGAATTTTGCCAATTTGATCCTGTTCTGCAGGAGGTGGAAAACAGAAAAGTCACAGCTTTTATTCTGGGGCTTGCTGCTTAAAGCCTCCAAATGTACATGCCAGAGTCTTCTTCTGCTGACCAGGAGTGCATAGAGCTACCTGAACAGATAAGGTGGATTTTAAGAAATCATTTATTGAAATAGTATTTAAATATATTAATATTATTTCCTTTATTATAAGGGTGGTACTTCTTACAAGGCCTCTGACAACTTCCTAAGAACATTGCCTGTCAAGTGGCAAGCCTATGCCTCTTACCAATTGATGCATCCATTTCATAGCAATCCATTTTAAGGGTTTCTCCATCAATTTTGCCAAGCCAACCTAATTATCTACATGGCTAATGGGTTTTCTTGCAGAAGCTATGAAAAATAATAGTGCATAGTACCACTAAACTGGCTTTTGTTCCAAGGAATGTAATACCTTTTGAGGTAATTTCAAAGAATAATGAATACCTAGTTGAATATTATATTGTATTTTTTAGACTTGCCATCCCCCTCAAGTCAGTCATGGTTTAGATATGAATTTGAGTTGAGCTCTGTGATTTCTTGGGGATAAAAGTATCATCTACTTGCAGCAAACCAATCATTTTAGCCTTATTTTTCTACATGACATACCTTCTGACTTTGTTACTCTAACCAGGTATGAGAAAGTTCATTTCACATATGAGAATCCAGATACTGCATTTGAGAGTTTTTTGGATGTATGCATTTTTTGAGTCACTTATGTGGTCCCTTGCTCTTATCTTTTTTAATAGATCCTTTCTGATTTATCTGGAGACTTATACACTTTTGGGTATACAATATTTGCAAAAGTATTGCTGCAAGTAATGGAATGATAGCCACAGGAATTTTAAAAGCTCTGTGTAGAACTGAGAAGCTGAGTTCTTCAGAATAACAGGCAGTAAAATATACAACAGGAATTATAAAGCCTTTTGTGCCTTTAGTAACACAGAATCTCAGTAACTTGTGTTGTTACACACACATACATCCAGTTTTACTACAGGACTTCCCATTTCACATTTTGACCAAAAAAAAAAAAAAAAAAAGTTAGCAGGAATTTATATTAAACAGAAAAATCAAGAGAAACTCAGTTTTTTTCTGATTGAGCATGACTATCTCTAGGGGTAAATAGCTCTTTTCCAGAAGATATTGCTACCGATGAGGAAATTATTTTTCACTAGGAAACTTTCCTGCCTGGAATGAGACATCTTTCCCAGACACAGTGTTGGAATGTTTCTCTGCATGCATTCCACCTAAGGTTACTCCCCAGGCACAGGAGATAATGCTCGCAGATGTGATGCAAGGCCTTGGCAGCCAATGGGGAAGCTGAGGAGGGGAAGCGATGATAAAGACCAAAGAATGACTGAAATACTTGCCTTTACCTTTTGCTCTGAGGCCTGGTGCTGCCCATATAGCACCATTAGGATCTATAAGTTTTCAGTGTCCTCACTTCTGAAATACACCTCTTGAATCCTTTCCACTTTGCTGTTCTTTGGGGGAATACCTGCATATATTTTGCTTTACACTATCTGTGTTAACTTTCTTTGCTTCTCAAAATATCAGGCACAGCTAGGATTCTGGGATTGTTCTTTTAGGAAAGTAAAGAAGTATTCCATATTTATAATTTTGCCTTGCTTCATGGAGCCAGAGGTGCAAAAACAACCATTTCCATGCCAAAGTCACCATATAGCTGCTTTTCAGTCTATGTAAACAGTGAAATTTTGTTTTAGATCTCAGACCTATGAAGGCATATACATTTAACTTTGAACTTGTGAACAGTATCATTAGGCTCAGACAAAGTCATTTTCATGCATTCCTTTCTGACAGCCACTGTGTTATTAATAAATGTTCCTGTGTGTAGACTTAGAAGGAAGACATCAAAGAACTTGAACATTGCAATATGAATAGGTGAAGTATTTTTGGCAACCATGTTGCCAGTATTCATTTCCAAAGCAGTAAAAATAGAGGTGTGAATATGTTTAGATATATTGGCTTTGTATAGTGTCTCTAAATCTGAGTGTAGTGCCAAAATTAATTAATTTTGTGAAATCTAAAGGTTTTGGTTGGTTTTTTTCATTTAAACAAAATGAAAATTGCGATTATCTCATTACCAATAGTATAAATTCTAAGTACACCTAGCAACTCATTCCAGCTATCTGGTTTAGCAAATTAAAAGACTACCTCTGTGACATCTACCCCTTTTTATCGGTGTATTAAAGGTGATCTGAGACTATGAATTGTAGTTCGACAGGAAATGATATTATAGTGGCTATCCTGGGGCTACAAAGGCAAATAAAGGAAGCAGAAAGAAATGTATTTTCCATGTTAGTATAGCCAGTAGGTTTAGTTTTACATTCCATTATTTCTGTAGCAGTTGTAGAAAATCATCAGTCTGTGATGCACAGTGATACAAAGTTACTGTGTTTTGGGGACTAATTTTAATTCATACTGAAATCTGTTAATTGCTTTCAAATTGGTAATCTAGTAATCAGTGGAGTGAAATCCTACATGATTCACAGTAATTTCACATCTCCTATAAGAAGCTCAATTGTACCCCTCCAGAAAACAGGAAGCTTGAATGTCAGCCAAATGCATCAGTTTGTACATAGGTTAATCAGATATTATGTCTAAGGTAAGGAAATGATTTATGGAGATCTGCTTAGAATTGTCATCATTTGAACCTGTAAGGCAAGTCAGCCCCATGTAGGCTACTCAATCAATTCCCCCCAGTGAAGTGGGGGAAGGCGTTAAGAAGGGTAAAGTGAGAAAACATGTGGGTTGAGATAAAAGCAGTTTGATAGGTAGAGCAAAATGCTCACATACAAGCAAAGAAAAATTAAGGGATTTGTTCACTACTTCCTATTGTCCAGGCAGATGTTTAGACATTCCCAGGAAAGCAGAACTTCTTCACATTCTTCACGCAGGAAGACAAATGCCAAAACTCCAAATGTTCTTCCTTCTTCCCTTGGTATTTTATTGCTGAACACAATGTCATACATTATGGCATTTGGGGTTAGTGGTGTTGTCTGTGCTGCCTTCCAACTTCTCGTGCACCCCCAGTCCACTCACTGTTAGAGGGGCATGAAAAAGTGAAAAGGCTTTGAATCTGTGTAAACACTGTTCAGTAACAGCTAAAACCCCACTGTGTTATCAACACTGGTTTGGTCACAAATCCAAACCACGACACCATACTAGCGGCTATGTTGACAATTACTCCAGACCAAAACCAGTATTGAATTCAGTGGTTAATAGCAAGGTCCCTTGATGAAGGTACTGCAGTTCTCTGTAAGGGCTTATCATTCAGTTATTATACAATCATAATGCTTTCTGCTGGGGGACATGGTTTAGTGGTAGACTTGGCAGTGCTAAGTTAACACTTGGACTCAGAGATCTTTTCCAGCCTAAAGGTTTCTATGATTCTATGGTTCTACAAGTTTTTTTGTCTGTTTTTTTAAACCACATCTATGACAACAATGCATGTAAACCTGTGTCTATGTGATTTTCAGACAAGCAGCTAGTTGATTCTTAATAAACTATTTCAGGAAGACCTACAAGTAACAATTGATGGAAAATTACAACCAACACCTTATTTTTTGTCCTTGAGCTGTGTGTTTGTATGAGAAGAAATGTTTAAAAATCATCCTGTTACACCCATACAGGAGATGATAAAGTAAATGATTGAAGAGCTTAGAGCAGAAAACAGAAAAGAGAAGTGAGTAGTTCTATTTCTCCTTGCAGAACAGTTAAAAAAATGCCAGCAAGTAGTATCTAAAGTTGGCAGTGTTTAATAACCACAAGTGTCTGAAAAAGAGAGGAATAATTTTAATAAAAGGAGTTTAGAGGCCACTTTTCTTAGGTTTTGCTATTTCACATGGAACACATTTAGTTAGAGTTACCTTAACCAAAATACACACTTCTAAAATATATGCAAAATGTGTGTATGTAGGTAATTATGCATATAAATATATATTTACATATGAAATTACAACTGTCAGTAACCAGAATATTTTTGGGTTAATGCTAATACTTGTATGAAACTTGTCTCTGACCCACATTTTAATATGGTTTGATATTCCTCTAACTTTGAAGAGCTGCTGTTGCTGTTTTGGTTTTGTTTGTTGTTGTTGTGGGGTTTTTTTTTTTTGTTTCTTTTTTTACTTGAAAACACTTATTTAATATAGATAAAGTGACAGGCTGAAAATCACATTTCTATAATTTTATTCTTTCCCATACCAAATTCTGAAGAGAAAGAGTGGGTTGCCTGCCAGAAAACATGATTTAATTTTTAAAATTAGAGAATTTTCTCTGCTAAATAAGACATTATGATTTTTAATTTGGTTTATTCTTACAATAAGAAGGTGTAAGAGGACTGCTTTGCCTTGTATCTGGTAAACAAAAACTGTAGGTTGCTAGACTTAAGTTAAGATTAGCTGATGCCAATTAACTTCATTCTGATCTCAGTCTCCCATTCTCTGGTCTCACACACCAGGAGGCATGAACCTAGTCCATTCAGGTCCTACTAAACAGAAATGTGTATTTAAACCCATTTGTTAATGTTAGAATTATATATGGACATTAAGTTTGTTTGTGGAACTTTCAAAAATATTTTCAATTAACAAACATCAAAAATGTTTATTCATTAGCAACATGTCTATATAACGCAGCAGAAATAAAAGCATGCGTGCCCTTGTATGATAAAATGCACATGTATATCCTGTGTAAGTCACACACATATATTTAGTATCTATTGGTTGTTGGACAAGAATAAGTGGAAAGAGAAACGAGGATTTTATGGGTGTTAGTTTTTGCTATATAAAGTGACAAAATCATAACTCTAGTTCTTGTGTTCTCCACCGTATGCTGGAGATAGTAGCAAACAGTAAAAATACATTTTTATAATGATACTTACAGAAACCTCACAATAGTACCTCACAGTCTCAGATGAATTTGTCTTCTGATATTACTGTGAAGCAGGAAAGTCAGTTTATCTTCTTTTCACAGACAGGGACCTGAGGCGCAGAGAGGCTAAAGCCCAGATTCAGACAATCTGAATGCCAGTTAAATCTCAAAGTCTTGTGTTTCCAATTGGCTAGGTGCCTCTGGCGCAGAGTCCAAGGTCATATAGGATGTCTGTAGCAAAACTGAAACCTGAATCTAATTTTTTCTCATCCCAAAGTAAGGCTCTGAATCACAGGATGACTGTTTTTTAGGGACATGTTTGTATCACCTAGAATTGAGGGGTAGCTTCCATCTGTCTGGTCTACCTCTGTTGCTCAGAATTATTTTCACATCTCAAAGGCTCCAAATATGCACGTATAGTTTAATTTAGGAATTTTTAAATCACACAATTCAACCAAGATACACTCAGTATACGTGCAGTGAATTGATCTCAACTAATAGAATACAGCAACATTTGCATTCCAATTGCATGGAAAACTATGCTGTTTGCACTGAATTTGCATTTTCCAAACACTTCTTTCTATAGCATACAGTGGATCAGTCTGAAGAAACCTTTAAATTAAACCTTCCAAGCAGGAAAAATCTAAATAGTATTTGAAGAAAACAAGCCATATCCAAATTCTTCTTCAAATAAAAAATATCTTGTCTGTATACAACTTGAATAATTTGATCCCCATAATACCAGATTATCAGAGACAAAGAAACAGCTAAAGCAAAATGCCAGAATCCAGGTTAACTAATGGCATGAAAAAAATTACAGTGATTTTTGGTTTTAATCAGAACAGGCTTGCTTGATTAGCCCCCCTGAAATTGATGCAGACCATTCCTGAAAGTAAGATAAGTAAATGCAAGCAGAAACATTGACATTCACATATAGAAAAGAATGCAAACAACAGATGAGGAGGAAATTTGAAGTCTTTAGTGAACATATGTTGTGATTGGGTAAAATCTACTTCCAAATTGATTTTTTTTTTTCCAGGTAAGTTCATCATTATCATCATGGCTAGGCTTTGCGAAAAAAGATTTGGGAAGGGCTTTACCCACACTTGCTGCAGGTGCACTGGTGGCTAAAAAAGCCAATGTGAGATAGGCAAGTCTGATTGCAAAAGGCACAGTGGAAAGTCTCCATCGGCACTACTGATGAGGCACGGTTCTTGCTGCTTTGCCTTTTTTCCTCAGGACTGATTCTGTGTGTGATCTCAAAGGAAGCAGCAGCGTTATGAATGGTGTGTCTCCATTTCTCCCGATTGGATGCTGGAGTGGTGGTCAATATGGCCAAGGCTGAGGTGTTGTTTCAGGGAGTCCTTGTATCTCCTCTTTGGGGCTCCTCTCTTTAGGCAGCCAGTGGCGAGTTCCCCGTGGAGCACAATCTTAGGGAGGTGGTGATCCTCCATCCTGGAGACGTGCCCTGCCCAGCGCAGCTGCGTTTTCAGCAGCATGGCCTCAGTACTGGTGATCTCTGCCTGGTCAAGGACAGAAACATTAGCCATGTAATCAGACCAATGGATGTTTAGGATTGTACGGAGGCAGCGCTGACGGAAGCGCTTGAGGAGGTGCAGGTGGTGGCGGTAGATGACCCATGATTCAGAACTGTATAGGAGAGTGGACAGTACAATGGCTCTGTAGACACTAATCTTTGTGCTTTTCTTCAGGCATTTATTATGTCAGACTCATTTACAGAGTATTCTAAAAGCTCTGTATGCCTTTGCTAACTGGTTGTCTATCTCTTTGTCAATCTTACCATCTGAAGAAATGATGCTTCCCGGATAGCTGAACTGCTGGATTGACTTAAGCTCTGATTCGCCTATGGTGATGTGGGGATGATGGAAGACTTCCTGAGGTGCAGGTTGATAGAGAACTTCTCCTCAAGCTGACTTCCAGCCTGAAAATCTCAGCAGTGTCTGAAAAGCAGGATGTTAAGTGCTGCAGAGCTGCTTCTGTGTGAGCAACGAGTGTGGCATTGTCAGCAAAAAGCAGCTCACGGACAAGGTGATTCTTGGTCTTAGTGTGGGCCTTCAATTGCCTTAGGTTGAATAGGCTTCTATGGGAACGATATCAGATGTAGATGCCGTTTTCTTCATCGAGGTCTGTCATGGCCCTTTGGAACATCATGCTGAAGAAGATTGTGAATAGAGTTGGTGCGAGAATGCAACCTTGTTTCACACCATTGGTTATTGGAAAGGGCTCAGGGAGTGCATTGCCATATCTGACTTGGCCACATTGATCCTTGTGTAGCAGGATGACCATTTTGAGGAACTTGGGGGGTCATATTACTGTGGTTTCAGCTGTGCGTGAAGAAACTTGCTTTGAAATAGCTGTGCTTTTACTAAACTTACTAACAAAGGTATGTAAGAGTGAACAGCAAGTGTTTGATTGTATGACTGTTAGTGAAAATGAGATTATGAGTATCTCCATTATTGCTACTCAGAAACGGATCCAAGTGCTTCACTCACATCATGTGACTCAGGCCTGACCCCAGCACAAAACAGAAATACAGCATGGATGCTGGAGGCAGGAAATGCTGTCTCTCAGAGCAAGTCTAAGAAAAATTGGTTTTGGGGTCCACTTCTCTTCGTAATAGTTTTCCACTCAATTGGCAGTACCCCTGTATTATGCTCCTCGGTATCTTTGTCCTCTAAGAAGACTGCCTGATGCTCAGAATCTTAATATTTGATTTCCAGAGATAAGCACCCAAGCAAGGTGTCAGAGAACTCAGTATGGAGATTTATGATCCCTCTCAAATTTACCTATGAAGTCTCAGTTCTTGAAGATGCTCTCCTTAGGTAGTGACCTCATATATGTGTATATTATCGCTGGATTTCACTGGCTTTTCAGGAAGTAGTTCTTACCAGTTCCACTTATTAGAATTCATGGTGGTTAGGAACTTACTAACCACTAAGTTAGCTAACTTTCATTTCATCTGTAATGTAGTTATGGTTTTAGTTGAAACATATGTCTCTCAGAAACTGTATGCACTGGTAGTAGACATACCAAATATATTCTAACAAGAAACAGAAGCATATTTTTAAATTATTCAATGACCCAGTTTTGTTTACCATTAACAGCTATATATCTCAGTCAATGTCTGTGATGATATTGTAAGGAGCGAGAAGTTATCAGTCAAGCAAGGCAGAGGACTACGGTCTAGCCAAGACGGTTTTCACACACAATTCACTACCCCAAACTGAAGCAGACAGCACAGTAAAGCTTTTCTTAACTCTGTCTTCTAGCTCAACCTTAATCCTCCAGGGTACCTAACATCCTACACTCTTTAGATATAGTTCCCACAATTTTCTTTCACTTGGATGAACATGGATCCATCACTTATAAAATTGGCTTACATAAACAGTAGAGAACTAGGTTAAACATCTAACTTTGGAGCTATTCAGGTACACATAATTTTCTTCACTTTGAATCTTAAATTGATTTGTATTCAGAAACATTCAAAAAACTTCCCAGGATATAGGCATGTGTAGTGTTCTTTGGCCTTTCTCTTTGCTTTGAAGTAGAAATGTTTTTAATGAGTTGGCTCATTCAAAGGACAGAAAGCAGAACCATCTGATTGGTTGTTATTTCATATGCTCCCAAAGTCAGGATCACTGTGTTTCTAATGACCATTTGATCTTCACACAGATTTCCTATGGTCAACAATTCAAATTCCTTTTCCAATAGTCTTTCCAATAAAATACATAGAAGCTGATTTTATTTTTTACCTCAAGGAAAGATAAGATTTACTTGATGGGTAGTCTTACATGTCATATAATAATAGTGAAAAGCGTAGATTTATTCATTTTACTAATATTTTTAATATTTAATAATATAATGTTAATTTTATTATATACCACTCTCTCATGCATACAAGAGAAAATCTTTTATGGGAGGCTTAGTACCCCATCCCACCTGTTCCCCCATAGCCTAGCTGACTACCTAATTCTTCTCACTATTTCTGAAAAAGTTTTATTTTTCTTTTTTAAAACTTTGTTTTGTTACCTTGCATAGAAATTACATCCTGAACTCAAGTGAACTTCCTCACATCACTCTTTTTGAAACTGAAATATCTGTAATCCAAAGCTTTCATTTTAATTAAATGGTGGGTTGAATGAAATACTTTTGCACAAAACTCTCCCTAACTCTATGTGTCAGCCTTGTTATTGTCTCAATTCCTTGAACATGCAAATGGCACTAGAAACTAGCTGGATCTTCACATTTTATGATTTCCATATTATGCCACTTATTTTCAAGAATCCAAGATCTTATGTGGGGAAAAAACAAACAGAGAAAAAATATTTGGCAACATTTTAGGGCCTTTTGAAGACTGTTTTTCCAGTTTGTCATGGATTCATTGCTATAATATAATAGCTAATAATAATATAATACAATATAATGCATAACATAAATACTGATGAAATGAAAAATACTGACCACATACTTGAGTCCTGGCTGGTATCTACTTCTCTTAATATCAGGCCTGTGGGAGCAATAGTCCCTTCAATATCAGGATATAGGGCCTCATTACTGTTCTGGGAGGTTAGACAAGTTCCTGTGAAACTGGCATTAAGTGAAAAGCAAAAGTAACCATGAGAGCATTCTCTGTCCTATCAAAAACTACTTGATAGAGATGACTTTTCTTCAATTCTTTTTACTCCTCAACTTGACTTTTCTATGCTATATAACTGTAGAAGCTCTTTTGTCTAGCAGGCAATGATGATCAGCTGAGAGAATAAAAAACCTGGTAAGTCTTATGGGCTCCTCATAAGTAATGCTATGAATAATAAAAATATGATGCTGTTCTTTAATTAATAATGGCAACTTCTTGACACACAAGGACAGCTCAAAATTTATTGTAACACAAACGTGTGCAACTAGAAGTTATAATATGACTAATAATGTAATGTACCATTGATTTAATTAAAGGGGTTATCCAGAGAAAATTTCTATTAATTGCAAATGATCAATCACAAGAAAATATAGTCTTTAATTTTTTTAAAGTTAGTAGATGATTCAGCTCCCATCTTTATTGCATTTACATGGACCAAATACAGCTGGAAATACCACTGTTATTGCTAAACTGAGTGATTGTTTTCTGAAGGGCCATGTGTTTCACAGGTGTCTCAAAGGAGCACCTTGGTTTTCCAGACTTGCAGCAAAGCAGTTGTTCTTCTTACAACTCTACATGGCATCATCCAAAGACCCAAGATCATCCAAATACTAGAAATATGGTAGCTATGGTAATACAAAGTAATTAATTGACTAACTGATCTTCCCGAGAGAAAATTAGCTTATACACAACTGTGGTCTGCTGCAGCCGCCAGAATTACCTTATTTAAAGTTACTATGCTGCTCCCTCTGATTTATGCCCATCTGTGATGTAGCCATAGCTAATGGCAGGATTACCCCAGTTCAGCAAGAGGGAAAACAACTTATGCCTTCCATCTCTTGCCATTTGAGTTGCTTGCTCATGGAAGATGGCAATACATGGAAACTGCTAGTTGCAATAATGATTATCAGATGTATTCAGAGTTATCCCTTTATGTTTTCTGAGTTATAGTGCCCTCTTTCTCTGTGTACTTTTTCCGCTTCAAAGACAAAATGTGATGTGAGTTACAAGAAGCACTCAGATAAGAAAACACCAAGTTTTGTGACCCCTGACCATTTTTTTTTAATTCAAGAATTTATAGTCTAGGGGAAACTATATACAACTTTAGGATTCCAAAAGATAAATTGTGGAGACATAAATAGAGTAAAATACACCAAATGGGACTGCATTATAACATTGAATAATCAGTGGATCTAAAGTCCATTTCATAGGGTTTAGAAAGATAGGCAGCTTACAATGGAAAATTTACATCTTGGAGATCTTTAATAATGGAGCTACACATCAGTGACAGTGTATTAATGAACTATGCTTTAAACATTAATTTAAGAGGTGACAACTCTATTCAAAGGGAAAAAAAACATGAAGACATTTGTTCTATTTTTATTACTATGTGCAATGACTGCTTATAATGTTGAAGAAATGAACACTCAACACTCAACTCCATTTTTAGCTATTAACCACATTTATTAGGAATCATTAACTTAAACTGATGGAATTTTATTTCAAGAACATGACAATGCAGATAACTTGGTTTGTCTTCAGCCTTTTTTAGCAGACTTTTTATAGATTTTCTTTTTTTTTTTGCTCACCCTTTTACCTGTTGCATCCTATGGGAAATTCATTATGACAGTGGTTTAAACTAATGTGAAAAGTGTTTCAGAAAAATTCCTTTGACTAAGTCTAGAAAGTAAGTTGTAGTATTTTCAATGACTTTCAAAGCTACTTTACATGTAGGCAATATAAAAGAATGTCTTTATTGGTGGGGTGAGGTTTAACCTTGGCTAAGGGGACAAACTCCCATCCAGCTACTCAGTCATTAATTGGTGGCATAGAAACTAGAATGGGTCTTGGGTCTTGGGCTGAGTAAAGGAAAGGGAGATAAAATTAAATTACTTTGTTACCAGTTCAAATAAATTGGGGTACTGATAAACAAAGAGAAAAAAAAAAAGACAGACTCTCCCCCCAATACCTTTCCCACTGTCTTTTTCCAGGCTCAACTTCAATCCGCTCTGACTCCTCTACCTTCTGCTCCCACCAAGAAGAACGGGAAGGATGGGGAATGGGGTTTACAATCAGTCAGTCCATAGCATTTCCTCCCGGAATCATCCTCATCTTCCTCACACTTATCTTCTACTCCTGTGAAGGCTTCAGTTCCTTTGGAAACACCTCACTGCTCCCTCTGTTGGCTGCAGAAGAATCTCTGCCCCAGAGCCTGAAGCATTGCTGTCCCCTACTTCACCAAACCTGGTGTTCCCTCTGTTGTTTCTCACTCTTTCCTGTGCTCCCCACCCACTTCCCCATCATTTTCCATTCTTTCTTAAATATATTTTCCAAGTGACATCAGTGCCTTGGCTGAGGGGCTCAGCTGGATCTGTTTGCACAGCTGCAACCAGTGTGTCCAGCACAGGCAGACACAGCTTCTCACAGACATCCCTGAAGACCCCACTGCCAGCCTCCTGCCATGGACTCCAAATACGATTTCATTTTGTACCTTTTGAAAAAAACCAGACAACCAACCAAACAAAAGATGAATGCAGTTATTTAGGACGTTATTATTTCAACACATCAGAAAGGAAACAGTCTAGGAAGTTCCTAGAATATGTGGAAGATAAATTCCTGACACAGCTGGTAAGTTAATCTATTGAGCAGGAAGAGGTCCTAATCTCCTAAACTGGGCACTTCTTCCACTAAGATGTTAGGTATCGGAGGTACCTCCAGAGTGCCTCCATCTGCTTTAGTTAGGATTTAAATTTATTACCACTAACGTTAGTTGCCCAAAACTAGGCATATAATGTTCATTTCTCTATGTTTCTACCTACCTATTATACAATATATCATACGTATGAAAAGTATTTCTGGAGGGTGAGACAGGGTCATAAAATGAGATGGATCACTGTCTGGAAGTATTTCTCTTTTGCTTCGTTAACTGTAGAAGATAAAGATGATGAATCTATCTACCACTGGATGTATATAGAATTAATAGGAAATAATGGATGCCCCTATTACATTAAGTTCCAGTTCACCTAGTTCTCTTTGGAAATAACCATGGTCTGTCTAGGGGGTCAATTCTTTTGGAGAACTCACACAAAACAACAGGAAAATGGATTCCAAATAATCCTCAGCATGAGGCAAAGAGAGATGAAATCCATAATTCTTTTATTCTAGGAAACACCATTATGTATAGGTACTTGTGTACTCCATCAGCCTGATTGTTGCCTAGAAATGAATGACTAAAAGGTTCAGGGAAGCAAAAAGTAGGAGAGACTCTGAATTTTACATAGTGGTTATAGCACGGAATAGGGAGATTACATTCTGTGTTTGTCCCAAAACAAAAATGGGAACAAAAGATTTAACAGTTTAAGTAGTCTGATGTAATATGCACAGACACACAAGCCTTCTGGAATTCCACTACCATCACAACTGCTTGTGCCAGGCTCTCTGCACACCTCCTTTCTTTACCATTATGCATGATACAGAGGAGAAGTGGTGGAACTGGAAGTGAAGTCACCTGGAACAGCCATAATCTACCAGTAAACTGTTTGTATGTCTTTATTTGAGTTACAACAAACAGATATTTTACTTAGACAATTAGGAAACCACTATGGAAAATTAAGATTGTTAATACCCACTATGCCTGTGGTTTTGTCAACATTTCACTCCTCAGTACTAAGTACAGAGAATGCATGGAAGAGGGACTGCTAGGGAACTCTGAAAGGGAAGTAGATTTTTGTCTCCATAGCAAAGGTACCACCGATCACACAGGTGATTTTACTGCATCAAGGAGCTTTTGAGGTAAGTCCTGGACCGTTGAGTATCTTTAAGTGCTTAGACACTTCTGAAGAACACAAAGTCTGAATGAGATATACTACGTATTTATGTCCTACAGAGAGCTTCTAAAAAGAAAACCCAAAACCATTAGGATGAGTATTTTTTAAATTATTTTTGTATTAATAAAAAATTAGCTATCATTAATAATTATGGTAGAGTAATTAATAAGAACATAACACTCAATAATATGTTAAAATTGCAAAAATAAGACAAAACCTGATACATCCTTCAAGATAGGTTTTTGTTTTGTGGGGTTTTTTTGTGTTTGTTTGGTTTTGGTTTTTTTTGTTGTTGTCGTTATTTGTTTTTTTCCAAGTTATTGCTTAATCTGAAATCTAAAGAAAAGTATGGCAGCTTTTAGACCAAAGAAGTCTAGGCCAAAAAGATTTTGATTAGCTGCCTAAATGGAATTTGTAGTAGAATATAAGTAAGCACTTGCAGTGTTATGTTTGCTTTGCAGTAATATGTTGTTTTTCATTTTAACTATTGTTTTATGTAGTTACAGAATAAGCATCTAGCCAAAGTTGTCTTCTTTCTTATTTACCTTTACAATCCTCCATCTAGTTAGTTCTTCCTACAGGGGCCAAAATTTCCTTGATTTTTCTATCCTATTTTTAAAATGCAATCCATTTCACTCATAAAATTTCTAAGATGCAGTATTTTTTATTTTTCAATTTCCTCTTTTCAACTAGTAATAAATAATTTTAAATGTTTGAAGAGCATATACAAACACACAGAGGTATTATTCCGTTCTAGAACAAAACACATCTTCAAATGGATTTAAATGCATAGAAAACCATACCTCAAAACTACCTTAAGCCACACAGAATGTAGCCTGCATACACAGACTTTTTTAAACCAGAGCTAAATTACACTTAAGCTACATAAGAAAATATTCACAAATTATTCCTTTTTTGGATATGAGTCTGTAAGACACTACTGAAAATGCAGACTTAAAGAATAAAAATTCATTTTACCCAATCCACAGGCTATACAAAAGACTCATGAATTATTTTGCTATTGATGTTTTTCTAGTCTTTGATTTTCTGACTGATCTATTGCAAATGCTTTATGTCACTGTGTTCCTCCATCACATCATGTTAGAAGTCAGCATAACAGAACATGACTGATTCAATTGAAAACTTCAAAAAGATAATATAGGTGAAAAATGTGGTTAAAGGCACTGTGGTTTGGTTTAGAAACCTCTTGAGTCACAGAAATTTCATGCTGTTTTGTTTTCTCAAACCACATAACAACTGCATGGTGGATGATAATTTTGCATTCATCTATCACATTGTAGACTCATGATTTTACTAAACTAGAAAAGGAAACCCTGGAAAACTGAATTTCTGTACTAAAATCTGTACCATCTTTCCATTACCCATTATGTGCTATTTATTATTTGATACAAAATGTCTTATGTATAGTCTCACAGGGAAGTAATGTTTCAGCCACATATAAATCTTACTGTCAAGAAACATTTATTACACGATTCAGTTTTTATCATACATTCTGTAGACAAGGGGCTTGAATTGGGAAAAGAATTCCATTGACACAAATGTGTTTTCCAATAATTTCATATAGATTGACTATATTCTAAAACCATTATGCCAGATTTTTGTAGCTGAGGGGTGAAAACATTTAAAAACTTTGTGCCATTGCAGGAATTGCAAATAGAGTGACAGTTAATTTGTTGTGTACATTGCAGTACAGGATCAGGTCCTCATCGCTGAATCACTTACCAGAAACAAAATTTGTCCTAGGAAGCAGAGACAAAACTGATTCCACCTAAAAGTCTCATTAGCTGCTGAAGCCCATTGATACTCATAATTCTCAGGTCGCCTGCTGCTTAGCCTTGTAGCTGTCTAAAGACTTTAGGAGTTTAAAGACATAATAATTTTATTTAAGAGTACATTCAAGCCTACTGCTCATATCAAATTGTCCTGACATCCACATTTTAAGCCTAATTGCATCTGTTGTAATAAGTTTTAGTGTTGACCACAGATAGAATGAGAATTGTTCTGTGGCTAGGTTGTACTTGCACCACCTGACAGGATACAGTGATTTTCTATGGAGTGCTGTTTCAGATACAGTGATTTTCTATAGAGAGCTGTTTCATTTTCCATGGTTTTTATCTCACTGGCAACAAGCATTCTTCAAGCCTAATATATAGACTAACATAAGCAGTCTCATGACTAAGGATTTCCAATCCTCCCTGAGAATTTAGGCCTACATTTGGAAAGTAATTTAGGCTTTACCATTTTGAGTGTTGCAATACCATCTCCAGAAAGGGAATTCACAAGCCTGGACAAGTTGCTTTCCTTTCCTAAGCAATGCAGGGAAAATTCACCATCTATAAAGCTTTGTTTCCTAGGATTGGACAGTTTGAGCGTGGGAATGCTTAGGCCAGCCAAGAGTGCCTGAGAAATTTTCTTTACTTCTTGCACCTGTGACAAATGAGATTTCAGGCCCAGCTGCTTTCCTGAGCGGAGCTGTTCCCGGTAGGCTGAGCAGGGAGCTGGCCATGGTGCTTCCCTTTACACCCTCAAGTCAGTTATGATAAATTCTGTCCTCACCAGAAGAGAGTTCAAACCCATATTTCTCTACCTTCCAAGATAACATGGTGGTTCATGCTGGGGTTCTCCCTCCAAGCTATTGAACTGTCAGTGCTTATGGCAATTTTCTGAGAAGCAAAAACCAGTGAATTTTTATGCTGAGTGTGTCTGTGTATCTATGCCTTTTGCATTCTTGGCAGGATTTCAAATCAATGTGA
Source organism: Anabacerthia variegaticeps (assembly GCA_035583185.1). Classification (NCBI taxonomy): domain Eukaryota; kingdom Metazoa; phylum Chordata; class Aves; order Passeriformes; family Furnariidae; genus Anabacerthia; species Anabacerthia variegaticeps. Next base: position 47,965,592 of record JAWWEW010000131.1, read on the forward strand.
AACTACTGTAAAAAGTAAAGTATTTCCTATTATATCAGACAGATACCTAACCCTGGACTATAAGCATTTAGGTTGTTCATAATCTAGCTACTATGGTGATTTTTTTTTCTACACAATAGACGTACTTAAATTGCACCAAAGTGAAATGCCTTAAGCCTTTCCAGTTACAAAAACTTCAATGTCAGTTAGAAACACATCAATGCTATTACAAGTACTGTTTGCCAGTATTAAAATCTTTCCCCTTCCAAAAGAAATAAATTGACTCAAAATGCTATACAGTGATTGGAACTCCTGTGATAACCTTCAGGCCACACCAAGAAATTATCTGGAAACATACCTGATATAGAACAACATCAAGCATGGGACTGGCTGTAAATTTAACACTATCAACAAAGCTAGTCTGAACTTCCATCTATACTCTCAGGTGCCAGGGAATCTGATCCCTAATTCATTGCTTGCTTTGGGTTTCTTACTTGTAAATTTAAGATTGGTTTTAGAGTCAGAAACAAGCAGGATAGCGGAGGAACAAAAAGGGACAGCAGAGCAGCATGAGAGAACAGAATAAAATCAGAGCTCCTGAGTTACTGGCAGTGGCCTGAAACAAATGGTACACTCTTTTTGACTAGTTGTCAGTGCCTGAGTGAAATCACCACAATTACACAGAAATTTGAAGTAAATCATTAGGATTTTTGAGTACACAACAGATTGCATGTTGATACACAGCTTGACTGTAAAGTTAAATCCTTTTAAAATGTCAAACCTATTTTAGCTTGTGATGGAAGAAGTACTATATACTGGTTATAAATTATGCCTAATTATCTGAGTGGGAAATCTGTGTGGTAAAAAAAACCCCTACCAAATAATAATGGTTATTTCTTCAGTGCCTTTAAATATGGACCTGTCTAAAATCAGTACTTCAAAGAGTTTGAGCAAAATTAAATATTCTTTTTGTTTATACAAATAGTAATAGAATAGAGAGCATTAAAGCAGGACTATATATGTATATACTGATCATAAAGATCATATTAGTTTATGTTAATGATTGATGTGAACAAAGCTGAAAATTACTTCCAGCAGTTGAAAAGAACTCTAGTAATAACTTTCTATATTACTTGCAGTATGTGGAATTGTGGAAAGAAATTAATACCCTGTAGTGAAGCCTTGCCTATACAGCAAAGACTTCCATTATTTTCTCCATTTAAAGGTTTATTTGGCATTTCAATAAATCTGGAAATGTGTTGTAGCATTGAAAGAAAGGTGGTAGTAAAAACATTTTGAAATAATCTATTTCTTCTATGGGAGGGTGTCCTAAGCGAAGCAGAAAAATTAAACCAAAACACAAATGGATGTTGAAAAGCAGTTTGGAATGAAAGTAAAGTATCTCAGCTAAGGTGAAAAAAAAAAAAAAATTAAGAGATCAATTACTGTCAAGTATCTTGACCATTGTAAAGCCTGTGAAATCTAATGTTGATTTTTAACCTTACACCCTTAAACCAATTTAATCTTCTAAGTGCTAACATGGGGCCTGACCTTCCCACTGACTTCAGTAAGTTTCAGAGACTATAAAACAAATTTACAAGTTTCCATTTGATTGATTCTGTAACATCTTTATGTTGGTTTAAGTGTATTGGTGTCACTCATCCAGTAGTAGTGAAGCAAGAGAAGAAGATACAGAGAATGTATAAAGTTTTCTGAACTCTGAAAAGGTGACTTACTGCTTGACCTAATATCTCTTACTTTTTTTCTGCTACTGGCAATCATACTGGAGTAAGAATAGATGGGGAACAGTTATCATTTCAAATATTTCTTAGGTTTCAGTCTAATTGATTGGTAAAACTGTTTTTGTGTTTACTTCAGCAGAAAACAGATAGCAGACGTTCTGGATTAATAAAATCAAGGAAGCAACCTCACAAGGTTGTCTTATTAACTGTATCTTTTCTTCATGTTGCTTTCAGGAATATGTTTGGCAGATATAACACACACTGTCTTGAGAGACATTATAGAAAAATCTCTTTTGACTGCTTTCATAACCAAGCCTTAAAAAAAACTTACTTGTATATTAAGGAAATAAGCTATTCATGCTTTTCCTGAGTACTGTCATTAGAGAATCAAACAAAATTTCAGCTCAACCAACTGAAAATTTCTCAGGACTTTAATGGCGGTTAAACACTGGAACAAACTGCCCATATTTCCATCCTTGGAGACAATCAAGTCTTTACTAGAAATGGTCTTGAGCAACTTGACCTAGTCCCACCTATTTTGAGCAACGACTAGGATTAGATGATCTCTGAAGGTTCCTTTCTAATTAAATTATGGGGTGTTTTGTGATTCTGGCATGACCTTGAAGATCTAGAATGGCAAAGTATGAAGTACAAGAAGTTTTGTAGGGCAGTGGAGAGATTTTGAGAGGCAACATATGCCTTGAAGGGCCAAGAAAATCTTAGGAACACTTCATGTCACTATTCAAGGCTGTCCAGGTAACAAACAAACAAACAAAAAACAAAAACAAAAAAAGCTTTGTGGGCTGTGATTGAGTTAAATATTGATTTAGTTTATTTTAATCTGTTATGCAGGCATTATTCTATAACAAAGGAGACTTTTTTTCTGTTTTAGTGTAAGTAATTGTGTGGAATAGCAACACTGAGGTAAAGCTTACACAAATAAAAATTTGTTGACAAAGATTTATGAACGTGGTGTTGATGTTAATCTCACTAATATATGTTTTGTAATTTCTTTATGCCCTTATTTATTAAATGTTATTTAACTTACATATAACAGAAAGAAAATAGATTTTTTTTCTGTGATAGTGAGAAAAAGAATTACTTAAAATGATAATCTAACATATCCTATAATGGTTCACTGCAAGTTGTCTCTTGAGGAATATGAAGAATATTCAGGAATGTAATCTAAGATTTCATCATTTATTCTTGACACTACATTCAAATTTGCCTTTACTATCCCTAATATATTATTCCATTTGGGAATGCACACTTTTTTCTATGTTATTAATATCACTTTTTTGACATTTCTTCCTAGCATCGTGGTCAATCATTAAGTAACAGAATGACTCACCAGAAGTAACTCAGAGTTAAAAACCCTCTAATTTATGCCTTTCTCTGCCTTACAGATTTTTTTAAAATTTAGTTGATTTGGTGGATGAATGTCACACACTGTTACGCTTTCTTTACTGCTAGTATATTTATTAATGAAATAATGCTGAATAAGAAATACAGTTTAATGATCTGAGTTAAAAATTATAAAAAATGGCTACTTAAACTGAGAAATGTTTTTTTGAGCTGGTTCATCCAAAGTAGTGATCTGTGGTGAACAGTTCAGTGTGGCATTTTAGCTATTGGCATCACAGAATGATGAGCATTATCCAGAGAAACCAGTTTGCTGGTGTATGAATACTGATGGGATTCCTAAACCAAATGCTGCTCCTAATTTTCCTTCCTGCTACCCACAGAACCATAGAATGCTGTGAGTTGCAAGGAACCTTACAGATCAACTAGTTCCAAACCCCCTGCCATGGGCACCTTCCACTAAACCGGGTTTTTCGGAGCTGCATCCAACCTGGCTTAGAACAATTCCAGTGATGGGACATCCACAACTGATCTGGACAACTTGTTCCAGTGTCTCACCACCATCACAGTAAAGAATTTCATCCTAATTTCTAATCAAAACCTACATTTTCCAGTTTCCCTCATTTCAAGCCATTGCCCCTTATCCTGTCACTACATGCCCTTGTAAATAGTCCCTCTTCATCTTTCTTGTGGGCTCCCTTCAGGTACTGGAAGCCTGCAATTAGGTCACTCTGAAGCCTTCTCTTCTCCAGGTTGAACAATCTTAATACTCTCATAGGAGAGGTGCTTCACACTTCTAATCATCTTGGTGACCCTTCTCCAGATTTACTCAGGTCCATGTCCTGTGCTGGTGACCCCAGAGCTGGATGCAGCACTCAAGGTGGGGTCTCACCAGAGCAGAGTAGAGGGGCAGAATGATTTTGACTACTTTTCAAATATATAATAGGACTCCCTAATCCATTTCCTATGTATTCAGAAGTGATCACTTTCTGAAGCCTTAAAAACAAGGTCAAACAAACAGAACTAATTTACTTCTTAAAATCAGCCAGTCTTTTCTTATGCTTTCTAGTTAATTAACAAGACTGATTAGTCATAACACGGGAATGCTTATCCTTCTGACTTTACAATTCTGATTTTCTAATAAAGTATTGAAGTAAGAAAACACTTTTCTGACCTTTTCTTGCTTCTTTTTGCCTTCAGCTTTTTTCCCAGCCATAGAAAGAAGCTCTGTCTGTTCCAAGTACTAGATAGTCCAAAAGGAACAAGGCATAATTTCTTGACCAGGGTATCTATTAATTTGAAATTTCTAGAGGAATTTTAAGGAAAACTGAGACTACAGACTTGTAAGAAATAATTTCTTCCAGAGAGCAGGATCAATCATTATCCACATTGACTAAAGTCTTCAGTGAAGTGTGTAGGTTTAGTAATTTCATAAAAAATTTTGAAAGACGAACATTCCTGGATCTTAGTTATGGTCCCACGAAATTACTGAGCATATAATTTCCATTTCAAACAGCATACCTTCAGGAATTTGGCTGGCCAGACAATCTTTAACCTTCCTCAGTGCAGACTTTCTGCATTCCTATCTTTTTGTCACAGGCTTTCCATCTCTAACAAAATTGAACACTTTCAATATTGGGAAAACTGACCTGTGAAACACTGTGAATTATTCAGTGTTTGTAGCATTATAGAACAGTTATTTTTGTAAAAAGGAGGGGGATGTTGAGGTAATCATCCATTCAGCTCTATTGAGCTTCCATTTTTCATGCACCTTAGCTTACCAAAGACTCTGCTGCTAAAGATATAGCTAATGCCAATCACCATGTTGTCATAGAAAAGAGGTCTTTTCAAACAAACATGCTTTTTTTTTTTTTTTTAAACAAAATTATAGGTCCACTTAGTAAAGGCTGTAAGGATGATAGTGGATACTTAAGCTCTTTGTCATAAGGTATTCTGATTTGAGAGCTTGCATTGTAAGGAATGAGGTAACTGCACATCAAACAGAGAAATTATTGAGAGAACTTTTAAAGTAATAGTAAATGGCTAGACATTCTCTGCTGGGATGCATTTCTAGCCAATTTTCCTTGGTTTGATTCTGTTTAAAATTTATAGCAATCTTGTAGGGCCACAAAAATGCAACAAAAGCTAGAAGACAAGTCTCGCAATTTAAAGAGCTCTATTTATTCAATTTATTAAAGAGCAAACTGAGATATAACTTGACTGATAGTTATGTGTACTCACAGAAAAAAAAAAAAAAAAAACACCCAGAGAGAGGAGCTTTTTCACCTTGAAGGAAATAAATAATATGATTCAATGAATGAATACCTAAGTAGGATGGATTCAGCACTGGAAGCAACTGACGTGGTGTAATTAAAAACTAAAACAGCTGCTATGAGAAATTCTGCAAGCCTATGTACATAGGAGGTGTGATAAGATGATCACAATGGCACATTATGGCCTTGAAATCTACACAGGTGTAGGCTTCCCGATGAAATGCAACATAAGAATTGGGATTTTCAGAATATATTGCATATGGCATATTTTTTATTGTGCATAAAAACTACAATGTATTTCTTAATAGCAACTTTTATTTGAGATCAAAGAGAGACAGTTATATCATGTCCTAGGACTGACTACATGTATCAAATGTTCTATTTGTTATACTTAAGAATATTTCTTATATGTTCTCCCTCCACTTCCTTTTAGGTGTTCCATATCAGTGGTGCTGACATTTCTATGCTTCAAGTTACATATTGTCTTCTGACTTTATTTCTGAGATAATGTAGCTTTAGTACATGGTATAGTTTGCATTATAAGGTTGTCAGATCTTGAGATATACTACAGAACTTCAATTCTTTCCTAAATAGGAAGTGAGATGCATGATGCAAAACATGGATGTAGCCTTGTGTACCACTCCACAAAATGCCTTCAAAGCATCAATTGAAATGGCATAGTCACTCCATTCTGCTGTACTCTTTCTCAAGGGGTTTTGTCTCCCAGTTTAATCTCCTGTCCTGTAAGTACACTTCTTAGACTGGGTAGCATGTGAGTGAGAGGCACTCCATTAGACTTTCCCGAAACTCTCCCCAGAACACATTGTGGTAGACCAGCTATTTTTAATTAGTGGCCTTTCCATTAACTAGCATAGATCCCAGAGGAGAATCTATCATCTGAGCAGATCATTTTCTGATCACACACACATTTTTGTCTTTTTTTTCTGATTCCCTCCAGAATCAAGAAATGTCTCCTGTGTATATGTCCTTTAAACTCCCTTGAGTTTTGAGTGGCTTGGCTCTGAACCACTTATTGCATGTCATCTGCAAGGATTTGTTTGATTTTTTTTCATTCACTTTTGAAAACTTAAAAGGTTTCTGGTAAATACACAATAGAAAGCACATGACATTTCCAATACTAGTGGACACCCCTTTGTAAGTTTTTCTGTTGTGTGTGTTGCATGTACATTAAATGACATATGATACTTTCTATCTTAGTGCTGTGCATCCTCTACACTTTGAGGGATTTTTTGCCTCTTTTTCTCACAAACCAAAAGCAAACAGCACTGAAGAATAAAACATCTTTTTTATAGCTGCAATCCACTTATACAAGGAAATACAAAATAATTCCCTAAAAAAAATTAAAATCACAGCAGAAGCAACAGTGCTTCCTCAGTTTATAAACTTACAAATGTTAACACAGAGGCATTTTTGGATCCTCAGGAGAAGAGTAATTGTCAGTGGAAATTTCATATCAGGGTTTTTAACTAGGGATGTTTTATGAGGATACTGCTCCTCACTTTCCTGATAATTTCTTAACCACTTGTATTGCACAGAATATGCAAAAGACTATAAGGTATGGACAAACTGCTCTTTCAGTAAGAATAGTTGATGTGCATGATGTGCATTTCTGCAACTACAACAGTTGAATGATTCCTTTGGAGACTGCTAGAGAAGAAGCTAGAGCTGAGGAATTGCTGTAAGGGCACTGGAACTGGTTTGTCAGATTCAGGAGCTTTGCATAAAAGACAGTGCAGAGAGCTGTTCATTTGGATCTGAATTTACAGTGACAAATAAGCATTAAGTTAGACAACCTGCTTTCACAGTGGCAGCATTACTTTTCTCAAAGACGGTAACCCTTTCTTTGGGGATAAAAACATCAACTGCTGATGTATTTGCTGTTTCCTGAGTGTCTCCTAACTACTGGAAAAGCAGTTTTCCTTCTCATGTAGTCTAAGCCCACGCCCTGCACTGGCACAGATTACAATGTGTTGCTGTTTTCACAAAAATGCAGGATTTGCAAAGATTGGCAGGAAACACTGTATTTGGGAGAGCAGAGCATGTCTCTACCATCTTGCTCAGAAAGCAATCTGTTCTTCTCCACATCCTCCCTGAACTGCTGCAAGTCTGACTTCTTTGTACTAGTTTTTATGACAGGACCCTTGAACAAATACCATAGGTCTCTCCATACAACTGCAGTAGGCCAATATGGGTGTTTACCACAAAGAAGAATTGAATTCAGACTGAACTAGGAGGATGTAGGCAGGGGAAGAACATCAGGCAGCAGCACTTCTTGATTAACAATTACAGCCCGTGCAATGCTGTTCCTGTACTACAGTTGATGTGGGTTGGAGTGTGCAACCATGAAACCACAGAAAAAGGTCCTATGGTCAGTTGGAAACATCCACCAAAAACCACATAAACATCTGTGATTTCACTTACAAAATTTTTTTTCAAGAAAAACTATGTTTCCTATGGAACTGTAAATTCTTTTTTATACAAGTGAGAACAGAGTACTGTTGGGATATCTTATGAAAATATTTTATTAACTTTGAAGCATTTCAGTGTAGTTCTCTCCTGGGTGTTATATTGCAGTTTAAGTCTGTGTTTAGTACTCTAAGAGGGGAGGGTTTGATTATGCAAGAGGACAGATATTCCCTCTTCCTGATTCTTTTTCACAGGAGTTAAGAGTACTTAGAACTTGCCACAACCAAGAGATTTAGAAATGCTCAAGATGTCCTAACATTGTTTTACTGTATATGGCATTCATTTTTATAGCCATAGAATTGGATATTCTATAATATACTGATTCTCTTCACAGTGTTTACCAGATCCATCAGGAGGATAAGCGCCATAGAGAGACAGAATATATTTTTTTAATAAAAATTGTAATAACACAAAGAGAAATTAATATAAATTCCCTTAATAGAGTAGTTTGAAGATTAAAAGAAGGTCAGTAAACCATAGAGGTTATGGTGCAATTAAGTATGATCTCATGTATGAAAAGAAGTAACACATTTTTAGATGAAACCTTCGTCTTTATAATGCTTATTATAATCTATAGGTACTTACAATAACTGTAATTGAAGTCAGTGAACCCAGAAACCTCCTTGTCTGAGTTCTTTTCAGTCCCACCGAAATTTCTAAATCATTCCCAAGAGAAGCATAGTCTTATTGTGTTGCAAGTGATGCTGCTTATGTCAATGAAGAACAATCAGTTTTCATTGCAAGAAAATTTTAAATACTTGCATCTTTGTTCAAATCTGTACTCCATTTATTTTGCTCCGTCTAGTTTATGCAATTTAAAATAATTCAGTCATAAATACTTGTGATGTTTCAGCTCATGCTTGCAGGAATATAAAATATTGAAGATCATGCTTTCTGTGTCTTTGTATGATCAGATCTGTTTTCTAATTTTATTGAATATGGCATATCAGATACAAAAAATATCCATTTTTTTAATATTTAAATTGTTTATTCCAAACAGATCATATTTCCATAAAATAAAATGAAAGCAATGAATATTTCATAGCCTGGAAATGGTAAATGAAGCATTTTGCTGTGAATTTCTGCTACTAAATACTGAATATGTCATCAATTGCAGCTTAAGATAGATTATTGCTTTATGTTGAGTAATGTTCAGTATGTTTACGTGTATTAAAGCAACAATTTCTTTTGGTTTTTACTTTTTTACTTACCTTTCTCCTTTTTATGTCTTGTTTCAGAAGGAATATGATAGTGAAAAAAATCTGGAACATCAAAAAAAAAAAAAAGGTGTAGCAAAAGAAATCCCATGTGTAGGATGGAGTTATACAGCAAAATCAAAAATAGATGCCAGGAGTGTGAGAAAAGGGTCTTTATCAATCTACCAGTAACATTTGGCTGTCTTCCCTTAGGCTGTGTAGGAGGCTTGAACTTTGGTTTTCAGTGTACAGAGGTATAATCTTTATTAGCAGCTGATCTCATTAGGTCTAGTCTATTTTATACAACAGTCAAAGGGTCCCGCATTTGGAAAATGCCAGCCATTATGACAAGATGTGCAAATTTCTCTGTTGAAATGGACATGGCAGGGATTTGCTCTTGTGCCCACTACATAAATGTTTTAAAACTACTGGATGTTTTGGGACGGATTACTTCTGCTTTTTCTCATGGAAGTTTAGAGAAATAAATAGTGCTTTGTGGTTAGCATGGAATGAATATCAGTTCTGGATATCTTGAAATATTTTCTATATGAGGAAAACTGTTATCCAATCAGCTCTAGAAGTCTAAATGTATGAATGAAAGTAATGTCTCCAAAAGAACTGCTCTGCAAGTTTTTCAGAACTTTAGATAACATAAAATTGATATGTACATACCTAAAAGACATTTAAAATAGACCGATGTCTAAAATTAATTGTTTGACCATTACCATGGTGGAATTTTTTTCTTCAGATAATGGACTGCAAAAGATCAAAGGTTAGATAAGAAGAATGACAGGTGTCAGGGAACTTAACAATATTTTCTGTGTGGACAGGAAATGTTCTTCAATTTCTCTTTAAAAAGGTACACTGACTAACAGGCCTTTTTAACTCCTCCATGTGAGATACAGGAAGATGACAGAAGGCATTACTGCTGGACAGAAAGAATTGACTTTGTTCACTGTAAACTCTTATATTTCAAAATAAACTTGTTCACAGAGGTTAAGAATGAAAACAAAACAATTTAAGGTTCCTGACAAGTTGGAAAACTGATAAAAATAAATAAAGTATTATAAAATCACTGAGAATATTAAAAAAAAATAGTTTTGAGAATAACTGTTCTAAGAGAAATTATAAATGTAGCATAGTATTTGAAGCAAAATATGATCATCTCTAAAGTAGAAAATAAAAATATTGGCTATGAATAATCTGAATTTTTAACTATTTCAAATACAATAATTTAATATGTGGATATTGAGAAATCCATCTTTTTCAGTGAATTTTTTTTTTTTTAGAAGTTATTACACGAAATTCTCTTGTAATTAAACATAGCAATTTCTGAGGTTGCCCTGCACAGGTGAATTCTGATATACAACAACCCTACAAGTACTTTTACAAATATAAAATTGACTATGTGGTCTCCTCACTCTTATTTTGTAATAGCCAGGGGTATGCACTCAGGAATCTGACTTTGCTTTAATTTCCATATTTCCTGATAATACCTAAAATTGAAAATTTGTAAGAAATAAATCTGTATCTTCAATATTTAACAGAAATAATTTGTATTCAAAAATCTGAATTCACTGGATAAAAAAAATCAATCAGTGATAATGCAGGGTCCTCAATCTACTTAAAACTAGCGTTGAAAGAATGAAATTTTGGTGTGACTCTTGTAGTATGGAATATTTTTTGAATTTTCAGCCATATCAGCTCAAAAGGTTACTTTTGATTAAGACAAAAGGGAATATTTTTCCAATGTACCTTTTTTCCAGATGAAGATCCTGTTTCTTTTGCTTAAGGCTTACAGACACTCAACATAAATTACAGGACTTGGTGATCTTGCAAGAAGACCTGGTTACATGACTCAGCTCCTACTTCTTGTTATTGCTATAGTGAGAAAAAGAAAGAGGCCTAAAGCTCTCTTTGGACATTCAGTAATCCCTTCTGCATGATACTACCACAACTACAGACAACCTAAAAGATTGAAATGGGACTTCATTAAGACATAAAGTTGAAGCATTGCAAAAACATATCTTTCCTGGCATCTTGGGGTCTGATTCCTAACAAGGAACTACAGCAACAAAAGATCTCTTTTACTGCATGAATTTGTTGATTTTAAAACATAGAATTCCACATATCTGGGTTAATAAATGGATTATATTTTTCTTTTTGTCTGGAATGGTAACAGCTGCTTATATTCTTTCAAGTCATGGCAGCAAAGAAAAAGCTCTAAAATTCTTTCTGTCATTGTCTTGGGAAAGATTGTAGTTTTAATGCATTGTTCCTCTTCTTATGATCCAGTGAGGAGAATGCAAAATTTGGAGTATATGAATTTTAAAATGCTATTTAAAAGAATAATGGCAATAGTAGTTTTGTTTAAAAAAAATGTTCATTGATCCCCCAAACAGTGCTTACATATGTGAGTCAAAAGAATCATAGTCATACTTGTGCATAACAATAAAACACATGATGGAATTTGACCATAATATTTATTACAATATTTATTACTGGTATGGCTTTTTAATTGCTCTCTGTCAACCTTGGACTCAGAACTGACTTGAAATACTTTTGCTTTATCTGTAACTGCAGTGAATAACTGATAAAACCAAATGCTGCTGCACATTTTGTATGATTTTCATTTATTTTCCTTACATTTCACATTTTCTGCTTCTTTACTATAGAGAATCAGCTGTTTTTCCATCTTCCTTCCACCTTCCTTATTCACAAATTGTGAAGCAGGTTTAACTTAAAATTCATGTAAGAGTGCATCTTCCCAGAATTTCTACTCCACTTTGCAACTTTCAATCGCCTGCAGTTATCTTTTGTGACCTATGACCCTCTGGTTTTCTGTCTTTTGAAATTTCTTGTGTAACTATTTAGTGATTCAGTTGCAGTTGTACGTCAGCAGTGACAACCTGCGTGTTCTGTGTGGCAGTTCTCCTTTAGGCTGCAGAGGATTTATGTGGAAGAGAAGCATGGTTCCTCTACCCTTTTGCATGTGTATTTCTTGTTACATGTGGAAAAATGTACTGAAGTGGTCCAACATGACCAGAATAATTTACCTGTTTGATTTAATTTGTCTGTGGCATTAGTTGACATCACCTCTATTAACAATTTCCTCTTCTGATCTCACAGAGATAAATTCTTACTCACATTCTTTGACTGCTTTTAATCTGTCTCTCATGATGTACCTTTCAGAGGTTGAAGAAATAATCAGTTGTGGGTAAGAGCATAATCTACTATAAGTAGAAGTGAATTGTTCTCTTTTGACCCAGACCATGAGTTAAATATGGAATTTTTGTTGTGTAATCTCCCTGCTGTCTGTCTCAAAGCAGGTACTGATCATTACATTATCTTCAGGCTTGACTCATCCTCATGTGCCCTCCATGGGCCTGCTTTTATAGACAGATGTGACAAATGCAGCACTTCAGGCTTCTGAGATTTCTGTCTGATCCCATATAAACAATTTAGCTAACTGTCATACACAGCTTATCTCTGGTTCAGCATGTGGGAAACCTTTTTTGACTGTCTTGTTTCGAGACCTGGCAAAAACTAGAGTGAGAACTGTTTCTTCTAGTTGCACTTATAAAACTGGTCAGTGAATTTCTGTATTTCCTGGAGCTTTCTGTCAAAGCTGTAAAGCTGTTCATGGTGATGGATTATGCCTCCTGTTCCACAGATCTTTCTGTGTTGTAGTAAAGTCATGCTCTACGCTACTAACCTCAAACAACATTGCCAAGTTGTTTTGTCTTCACCCTATACCTCTGAATTCCCAACAGCTTTTCCTTTTATTGCTTGGCACACTCAGCAATGGCTTCCTTGCAGTGTGCTTTAAGGCTTGTTTTCAACCTGCTTGTGCCTGAAGGCAAGACAAGGATGCAGTCATTGACCATTTTTTTGTGGATGCATTTCCCTCCTGCACATTTAAAGTTCTATGGCAAAAGCAAGGATCCTCAGGCTTTTTGCCAGTGTGGTTTCTAACACTAATAGAATACTATTCAATGTAATTCTGACTTCTCTGTGGTCTTGTTGTGAGAAGATGGCTACGGTTAAAAGTTAGAGGAAACTAAGAATTATAGGGTAAAATTCAGCTGCATCTGCCTGGATGGAACGTGGTCAACATACCCTACTAAGATTCATTATACAACTATAAGCACCTGTTACAGCATATGGAACAGAGGGTGGAGTGGAGTGGAGATAGTGTGGCCTCCCTCCATAGAAATCCCTTCAGGGAGGGGAACATGGAGGTACTTTGTAGTTCATAAAGCTGTTAGTACCTATCAACCAGGGGAGATAGATCAAGATTTTCTGCCGCTGATCCAACAACTATGTCAAAATCCCTCTCCTCAGATGCCAAGATATGACCAGCCCCATTAAGCATGTGAAACAAAGAGAAAGTATTTTACATCATCCAGAGATAAAAGTATTTATGACTGGAGTCATTCAAGCTCCACTGAAACCTAAAGAGATAGTATAAAATTAAGTTGAGAATATGGGGAAAATTGAGGAAGACTCCATCAAAACTGCTGGGATCAGTCAAAGGGCTGAACTTGTCTTCCCCTGCTGTAGGGACATCTACTAGGTAAGAACCGTATTCTGTGCTTGTTAAATGCTGCTATTAGGATTAGAGCTTGATCTTGCTTCATAGTATCAGTAGTCAGTATCATGCAGTCAGACACTATCACAGATGAGCCATGAACCCTATTAAAGTGTCACAATTGTATCAATAAAGAGTGTTTTGCCATAAACTGCTAGAGTGAGTCTTCTACAGGTACAGCAGTTGCCAGCAGCAGATAACACATTGGGAAGACTCACTGAGTGGTCTCCATGTTGTTGGCTTAGCACCCTGAAAGGGCAGCCAAATCACTCTCTGACCTTGCGAATGTGTTCAATGAAATATCCCTCTATGGGACGGTGACAGACCAGTTGTACATAAAGGTGTCAGCTTTGCTGGAGCACTGACAGAAAAATAAATCACTGAGTTTGAGAAAATCTCCCCATGCTAAGGGTCAGGTAAACCTCCCCATTTTCATGTGACACTTAAGGTATGACTTCATGTGACATAAAGGAGTCAGGTCATACTTAAGGACCTGATGACTATCCTGTAATTCTTTCATTCTCTAAAAAATTGCTTTGTTCTAACTTTTCCTTTCTGCATAATTCTTTCTTAACTATCAAAGAAGTTTTCCCCCTGTGATGAAAAGATGTTGTAGCTTGGGCAGATGATTTTAAAAAGTATTCCTCTAAGTTAAAAATATCTTAAAGAAAAAAAAAAATATCACATCTTCCCCCCTCCCAACATTCTTATTCAGTTTTGTTGGATTATTTCAAGGGTATGGCAGTCCATAGGGATTCAAACTGTATGATGGCTACTAAAAAATTAGACAGAGACTGGCAAGGGGCAGGATGGTCCTTTATGTAGACATGCAAGCACACGGTGAATGATTTATTTTTTCACAAATCAATGTATTCTTAACATTGACAATATTTCCAATGTTTTGTTGTTTTTGAGTTGTTTCGAGAATCCTTGGCAGGTTTTCTTATCACTGTTGAAGTCCCAGTCTTCTGTGGTAGTTACAATAACCAGGTAGTTGTAATTGCCTTAACAGAAATTTTCAAGCAGGAGTAAGGGAAGTCCATTCTTAAACCTCAATTTTTCTTGTACAAGTCAACTTCTTTGAATAACATTTTATAGATGTATTTCCAACTGTTTATACTTTCCCAACAAAGCAAATATTTCATTAACTTGACTGAACACACAATTATCTTCAAAACCCCCTTTGTTGAAATGTAATTAATTTCTTAAAAGAATATTGTAGATTTTGTGCATATCTATACAAGATTGAGTCAAAGACTTCATGATTTTATTAATTTGTGGACCTATCTGATCAGCTTTCATTTTCTAAGAGTCAGTGGTAGGTTTGATTTCTATCACGGAAGCCTGAAACTGAAGTTGTCACAGTGTGAGAGAATGTGGACCAACTTAATTCCTTTAGCCCGTGTCATCCTTGTGCTGTTATAACTAGGCAACTCTGGAAGACAGAAGAGCACAAGAGCAGTTTTGCTCTGAATTTTAGTACCATTTTTTGTGCTGTCTTTAGATAATCCGATTTCAATATTTGCTTTTAGGTTTTTTATTCCAATTTTATTACTTGTCTACTTAGTCTCTGCTTCTTCACTGAGACCAGGTTTCTAGCATTTTCTCTTGGCATATGCAGTATATAGTGGAGACAATATTATTTCTACAATGCTGTATTACAGGTGACATTTATTCAACATACCAACCCTTCTTTTTCCTTTTGCTGTAAGTTGCACCAGGAATGGTGCGGGACCCTTTGGGTTTTCACCTTTCTGAGACAGGACAGCACAACCTCTGTACATGTATTGCTTTCATATAGCAAATTTACACACAAAAATCAACCCCACCTTCCCTTACTCTCAGATGTATCATATGAAAGCTTCTCTTCTTATCAACATTATCAGATTTGGCTTTTCCCCCTCCTTTTTGAGTCCTGTCTAGCTCATGTGCTTTGGATAAGGGAGGGAAACAGCCTCAAATTGCACTCTGGATTAGAATGAGCTGATAGCTGATCTTACAGCTCTCTCTTGTAACATGTACCTGCTGGCATGGAAACTGATGCCTCTCTACGCTTACTCCAAAGACTATAGACAGAATAATGTGGCCCCTGCCTATACCTGTCTATTCACAAGACCAAAAATGTATGTAGCTAGTCAAAAATAACCATGAAAAATTTAACCCAGGAAAAGGACAGTTGCTGTCTCAAAATTTCTGTGCACCCTGAGAGCCATCTTCAGTTGTTTAGTCTCCCATCTGCCATGCTATCTCTTTTTCGAGAGGACTTTGTTTCATGTTTTACAGCAAAATGACTCCAAATATAGCAAGAAATTATGTTTTCCTTGTGAAACAATAACATATATTTAACACAGTGTATTTCTGTATCCTTATCTTCATTTTGAAAGAAGAAAACAACAGTCTTCTGCCTCTTGGATGTCAGGATGGAACCAGCTCTCAGAAATAAGCAGTTCTTTCTCCTTGAAACATGTCCAGGGAAATAATAGTAGTTGATATCAAGGTGTATTTTTCCTGCAACTGTGAGCAGCATTTTTGTAGTTGGTGATGTAAGTGGCCTGTGTTCACATGCACAGCAAGCAGATATTTATTAAGAGTACTGTAGTGTTTTAAACACCTCACCTCCTTCTCAGAGCTCCAGCACTTGTTGTCATGGAAACAGAGCTGAGAACCAGAAACTGGCAGCTGAAATTGCCTGATTTGCTAGTGGCTGCGTCCATGTCTAGTCCTGCTTCCATGGAAACACAAGTCAGAGCAGCAAACGCAAGGTAGTGGTTTCCAAAAGCTGCCTTAAAAATAACCCTGAGCTTAGTGTTATTTCATTTGTGATCATCTCCCCACCAGGCCTGCTTTAAGTAGAGCTTTTGAAGTCTGCAGTATTTACAAGTTTAACATAGATAAAAGGGGAAGAAAAATGCATAAAACACAAAGTATCTTTCCTCTTTGTTTTCCTTTACCAACATAATAGGTTTTTGGGAGACAGACTGATTAACAAACCTTGGCCTGAGTACTTACATTTGCAATTGACTGTCAGAATTCTCTTTGGTTAATTAGGTGTCCTTTCTTATAGTTGTTGTTCATACTGAGCGTGTCAGAAGCTGTGGAATGGTTAACTGGTTAGCTGGGCCTCATTAATTCTCTCTTAATACAGTGATATTCCATTTCACAAAAAAAAAAAAAAAAAAAAAACAAACACAAAAAACCCCTAAAAAAACCCAAACAAACAAACAAAGACAAAAAACCAAACCAAACCAAAACAAACCCAAAAAACAAGAAATTCAGATTCAGGTGACATTTTTAGGTTTCCAAAGAACTATCTGTAAAAAGCTAAGATAATTTTTATAGGTTTTTGTTTGTTTGTTTGTTTTTTCCTCAAAAATCTGCATCTATCCTCTTTACAAATTTCTAGAATTTTCATCTGGCTCTAGCTCTTCTGCTTTGCAGCAGACTTGATATACTTAGAAGTCAGTTACTTTCTGAGAAAAGATGCTCAGTTTTGAAAATGTTGAATGGGTTGCCACATGTTTAGTTCACATACCTGTTGCCTTGTTGACCATCTTTCCCAGGTGTAATGTTCTGTTTCAGACAAATGAGGGGCGATCTTTTATCCTCCATGGTTCTTGCAATTCTTCTGTTTGTTGTGATTCTAGATGACTGGAGAAAGTGTAGCAGAATGTTAGATTATACTTGAATAGTTTATCAGTGTTGGTTTGCTGGCATCAATATCAAACTCTTCCTCCAGGCAACTTGCAAAAGGACAAGAGGACATAGCTTCAAACTGCACCAGGTGAGGTTCAGATTGGATATCAGGAGGAAAGTCTTTGTAGAAAGGTTGTAAGGCATTAGAATGAACTGCCCAGGGAGGTGGTGGAGTCACCATATGTGGAGGTGTTCAAGAAACACCTGGATTAGTTGGTCTAGTTGCCAAGATGGTGGTCAGTCAAAAGTTGGACTTGGTCTTGGAGGTCTTTTCCCACCTAAACAATTCTGTGATTCTGTGATTCTGTATTGAAGAGACAAGAAAAACTGTTGGAAAATAGGATCAGAACCATGTACTCACAGAATACTTGGTGGTTGCTCAAACTGAGAAGGAGATTGCTCAAGGATTTCAGATGAATGATGTCTTATGTGAAAAACTGAAAGTTAAGTGTGCACTGATATCATCAGTAAAAGGCACCTTTCCTAGCATAAAGTTCTGGAGCTCCTGGGAAGTTGCTAATTTGAGTATTGGGTTGTTGTAAAGGAAATTAGACAATGCACAGGTTTTAATATGAAGTGTTAGGTTGGAAATGAGATAGGAAAAGGTATCAAGCTGTTGCTTTTTTTGTGTGTGTATTTCCTTACGTAGTCTCTTTTTTTCTCAAACACTTTGTCAGAAAAGTCACAGAATCATAGAATAATAGTCCTCTTCACAAGTCCTCTTCTGTACTCAGGCAGCAAATGATTCTGGTCCATTGAAATTGTTCAGCCATAAAGCTTTCAAATACAATGGTACTCTTTTTTCTTTGAGGAAGACATAAAATCAGGTCATCATATAGATGATTAATTTCTTGAAGAAGCTGGGTAATGGATAAGAAAATTGTAGCTCCACCTTTCTTCTAGCATTTTCAAGAATGAGCAAATCAGTGCATTTCTTCATACTCTGAGAAAGTTCCTGTCTCACAGACAACTTTGGGATAAAGAGAATATAAACACAATGTGAGAGGATTTGAGAGAAATGCAGTTTGGTTAACAATGCATGTACAGTTTAAATCAACCTTGTGTTGGTTACCACAGCTAAAGTACCTGTGTGCATATTGAAGATTGGTGATCAGATCAGTTTGTCTGCCTAGTAGAGGCTTAGATTTTTGATAGATTCCCAATTACTGTTACAGCTAATATAAAATACTTCTAGATTTGAAGAGAGAAATAAGCAATACTCTCCTCATAGGAGACTGATGAGGCACTTGGTTACAGTTTCATAAAAATAGTGGTGGTTTTTCCCTTATGGATACCTATGGTGCCTCACCTGCATGATCTTGACATTTTTCATCCATATTTTTCATTTCATTGAAATGAAATGCAACTTTCTTAAGGTTGAGAAGTGCTTGAAATTAACGGGCCTGATAGAATCTTGTTCAAAATTTCAATACAATTGTTACTGGGCAAGTTTTTTAAAGGAAAATATGTTCATATCAGTTCTACATTTTCAACATGAATACAGCAATAAGTAATCAGGCCATCTGCTTGTATTGGAAGCCCATTTCCAAATCTCCCAATAGAAATTTCATTCCCTATACAGACTTTGATATTGCTGATTTTTATGCCTGAATATCTTTGCAGTTAAAGATGCTTCTTCCAAGCCCAAAACATCACGAATTCACCAATGGAATTTCTTGTCTTTTGTTACTTAATTATGTTGAAATTAATAGAGAAAAACTGGATAGTGCATGAATGATATTAACAATCAGAGTAGGATGCTATTAGGGAAGTTTTTCAGTGCTATTTATCCTGCATCAAGCCATCTGGAGGCATCTGAATGTGCCATTGAAATAATTAAGAAATATCAAGAACAAAATCATTTTAAATGAATTTTAATGACAAAACTCATTAGGGGACCATTCCCATAACACACAACAGTTACTGCATGTTACTAATGTGTCACAAGTGACAACTTTTGCAGGATAAATGGCATATTTTGCAAACTCATCTCTTAGCAGTATCTTTCTGGAGTTTTATATTTATTTTTGAATCTAGAAAAAGTGTGTGTGTTTTGTGATTATACGTCTAAAGTGCATGCCAAATTTGCCTTTAACTTTGGCTCTTTCATGTTTTTAAAATTAAAAAGTTAAACCTCATTCTTTTAGCACTGGGGGATGGAGTGGTCTCAGTATTTCTTTAATCAATTTTGATATTTTATAAATAAAAACTATAAAATCATAGAATCTTAGAATAATTTGGATTGGAAGGGACCGTTAAAGATCGGCTGTCCAAGCCTTCTGCAATGAGCTGGGACACCTTCAACTAGCTCCAGTGTCTCAAAGCCCTGTCCAAACTGACCTCGAACACTTTCAGAGACAGGAAGTGTCCCACCAGCTCTCTGGGCAATCTAGCCCAGTGGCTTACCACCCTCACTGTAAAAAAACCTCTTCCTTTTATCTTATCTAAATCAACACTCTTTTAGTTTAAAACCATTACCACTTCCATAACAACAGGTCTTGCTATAAAATCCCTCTCCTGCCTTCTTATATGCCCTATTTATGTACTGAAAAGCCACTATAAGGTCTACTTGGAGCCTTTACTTCCCCAGGCTTAACAGCCCCAACTCTCTGACTGTCTTCATAGGAGAGCTGCTTTTTCCCTCTGATCATTTTCATTGCCCTTTTCTATATCACTCCAACAGGTCCACATCTTTTTTAACCTTTCCAAAGTGGAAACTATTTGATCCTTTCTGTTATGTGTTTCTTTGCATGCAGCCATGGACACCTCTCTTATGGGTTCTTCGAAACGATTCCTGGTGCCAACTAGTTGAGGAAAATGTTTTCAAAGAATACAGAATGGATGCAGTATGATTTCAATAGCCAGCAGTAACCATGTACTGAAAAATAACTAAGCTGATGTTTTCTTCAGAAGGAAATTATTATGAATAATGAAAGCTGAGTGGTTAACCTTCAATTGCTTTGAACACACATAAATCTTGATGATGGTTTCAGTTTTTACACATATCTGGTACCTGTTTAGATAAAAAAAGCAAATAGGTTGTCTATGTTTCTTTCTTCTTATGCTTATTCTTTGCACAGAAAAATCTCTGTTGTAATGGTTAGTTTTGTTGAGCTCTTTAAAATACTGTGGGTGAATTAGCAATCATTTTATATTTCTTGGATGTGAGATCACTTTTTTTGGTGTGGAAAAGCCTGTCTGCATATCTGAAAGAACTCTTAGTGCAGAGCATTATGCCAGGCATTGACTGGAACAACCTCGATTCTTTACTCGTAACAAAATCATAGCCCAGAGGACAGCTCTCTCAGAAAGATTATCTCTGATTATTATGCCTCAGAGATTATTAAAGAACTCTGCACTTGATGGAAAGTTTGCAAGTTTCTGCAAGTAGAAAAGCTGGTGTAGCCATGGCCTTACCAAAGCAATAGTTGTACTGACTTTACCTCAGCATAAGTATTGCCACTGGAAACTGAAAACTAATATAAGGCAATGGTAACATGTTTAAGGTAGACATGGCTTTTTATTGTGTTTGAGCTTCTTTGTATTTACATGTTGAATGAACAAACGTAAGAGTGCTTAAATCTATTGCCATCTTGTCTTTTGTTTCTATACTGAGAGCTAGTAACACCGCATCATTACTGTAAAGTAAAGGAAAGCTGGACAGATCTGATCTATTTATGCAAGAAATTCAAGCTTCTATGCTACTATGCAGTTAGTTCAAACGTGTTTTTCTTCCAGTCATTGCATATATGCCTTGTTTCTGTATAATGTATGTAACTTGAGTACATTGGAGTGCAATATGTTTAGATGATTCAAACAACTAAGTTAAAAAAAAAAAAAACGCACTTGAGCAGTTTGCAGAATGTGTGAAAAGTTGTCTTATACGTTTGTTTATGATTTACCAATTATTTCTGTAGCAGATCTTACAGGGATTTTACAGAGAAAATACATACTCCCTAATCTTACTGTGGCTTGAAATCTGACTGTGTCTTGAAAGTCGTGTCTAAGATCAGCCTACTCATCTTTTTTGACTCTAATGGTGAACCACTTATTTAAAAAGGTTTTGACTTTCTCTTACAATCTCAGTAAACTACTTAAAAATGCACAATTGATGTAAAGTTTGATCACCTTAAAATTATTCAGTTGCCAGCAAATTCAGTTTGTCTTAATGTTCGGTGATAATTTGCATTTCGGGAAAGTCTGATTGTGTTTATTAATAATTTTACATTTATTTAATAAGCAATCAACCTTTAAAAAAAGTGAGCCTTTGAAATGTCATATTTTATTCTTGCGTTTCAGATCTACTACACGTTACTTCTCCTTTTAAGCCACAAGACACACACAGCATATATTTATGGAAAAAATACACTACCAATGAAGAGAGCTGAAATATAAAAAATGCCTGTCAAAAAGACTTTATATCCTGGAAAGTGGAAATTAAAACATTTTCTTTTCAACAGAAACTGAAACATTTCTTTGTTTGTTTCATATATCAGACAACTAAGGCATAATGAATTGCAATGAAATTCTGTAATCTTCTTGCATTTAATATTTGAAGTCTGGTAGACTGCTCATACACTCATCAGAGAAGGCCAAAATAAAATATAAAAACCCCTTGCTTACCACCCACCATAATTTTTTCCTCAAATGTCATTGTAATATCTCTACTTTTATGAATATCTCTGCTTTCATGGATAATCTACCACAGTAAATTAAACTTTCAAAGTTAAGCTGTTTTATACAGCTAGCTCCTCTTTTCAGAAATACAATATTAAAAAGAACAGAAATTTCTTCCTTAAGCTGAATGTTACAGTAACAAGTCCTTAGACGGTGTGCAGTATCCTCTCTTGGGACTGAAACTTGGGAAAGGTGAATCCAAATTATATTAGATGCTGAAAAGGACCTTGACAGTGACATGAGAAATGAAACTATTCTCCATTTCCAAAGAAGAACTTTAAGATGTCTCCCTGGAGAAAACTAATATATTGTTGAATTTTTAAAGCTGGTAGAGATTCCATACAGAGCAGCTTAACACTTACCAGCAGATGCTCAGAAACAGGTATGAATTCAGCGTACGTTTTAAGGGCAAGGATATTAGTTCTGATACAGTGCTTTGAAAATGGAGGCCCACAGCTTCCAAAACTGATTTAACTGGTGCCTACAAGGCTTTCTGGAGACTTTTATATCCACATATTCAGTTTCAGGGTTTGTTATACCCCAGAGCAGCCACAGGGGTACATATGCCCTAAAATCCAAATTTGATTTATTTTGTGTAATACAGTTAAAGCTGGCATTTACTCTAATGAGATGAGGAAGACAAATACTGCAGTTGCAGCATTTAAAGTTCAATTTTTCTGCTTGGTTAGTAGGTGCCAGGTAAGATCTAGGATCAGTTACTTTAGACATATTTGATTTCTGGGCACTTTGACACAGTTTGAAGAATACAGGAACCTGAATGAAAGACCTGATATTTAATGACAAGAAGACCACCAATATTTTATGAAAAATTTAAAAAAACCCAAAACACTCACGGTTAAAAGAAGTACTGTATAATTTATATATGTACTTAAGAATTAATTTTCTTGAGATAAACCCATGTAAGTATCTACTGCTCAGACATATCTTTGTTGACACAGCAAATACTATTTCATAGAAAGGAAGAGATTGCCTCAGAGAATTATCAGACCAAATATATTGGTGAGCAAGTAACCATGATTCAGTCTTTACAAACACAATGCTGCTTATATGGTAATTAGCCTGGATAGGCTGTGGTAAGATGAGAATGCATGTAAGCAGAAAACAAAAAAAAAAATCTGTTTTATTTGTTTTATTTGATTATTTTTAATGGAAAAGAAAGCAACTACTCCTCAATGTTTACTGTACCAAGAGACTTGCATTGTTAGCCTTGAGAGAATTTCATGTAGAAGATATATAACATCATAAAAGTGTTAATTTATCCCTCACAAAAACTAAAAATTGCTGTGTCTTTTCACTTTTCAAATTATGAATTCTTTACAACTATTTCTACAAATGATTCATGAGAGGGATTATTGTCCCATTGATAGCTTGCAAAGGGACTATTCAAAATTGTAACTATTTTATTAACTTCAGTGCCTTTGATGGGATAAATCTCAAAAATAACAGCAATTCGGTAGTGGAAATATAACTTATTTTTTACTGAACCAAGGTGTACTTAGTCAAACTCTGTGAACGTTCTTTCCAGTCACTATTTTTGAGTGCCTTTTGCAGGCAAAAATAAACTCATTTAAAAATACCTACAGATGTCCTGCCAACCTATACTTATTCAAAGAATCAAACCCAGTTGATTATGAACTACTCAAATGAAGTAACCTGTGTGACTTTACAGAAATAGACATCCTGCCAGTGGGATATATGTTATTCCTTTTTTGCTTAAACAAACCTTCTACACCTTCTATTCGGTTGTAGTGGTTTGTTTGGGTTTTTGTGTGTGTTTTTTGTTTTGTTGTTGCTGTTTGGGGGGGGGGGGGGGAGGTGTGTTACTGCTATCTATCTTTCTTCATAGTTGCTCATATGGTGCTGTGTTTTAGGTTTTTGACCAAGACAGTACCATAACAGACTAATGTTCTGCCTTTTGCTGAACAGTGTTTGCACAGCACCAAGACACTTTGCCTCCTCTGTCCCAATGCAGGTGGGGAAGGAACCCAGTGACTGCGCGGTGTTTATTTGCCAGCTGGTATTAACCCACAACATCAGTATTTTCATCAGACACTTTTTCTTGGTCTGGCTAAATAACTTACATTCCATATCCAATTACATTCTTGCCAAGAATAAATGTTCCCAGATATACCGGACAGATCAAAATACATAGGATTTTGCAGATGATGTCTTTCAGAGTCAAGTCAGATTCAGTGCACTTGAAGTATGTGGGAGCTGTAAAGTGTGTGTGTATACCTTTAAATAAGTTTTCAACAAGAGCTGGCTTGTAGACGCTGCTGTTTGCCAACAACAGGACAGCCTTCAAGGAAAATTATGCCAAAAAAAGTAAACTTAAAAAATGCATATTTTCATCTGTCACAGCATCCTCCTCCCTGAGCTTAAGCAGCAATGACTGTTTCTTTCAGTGTTTTTTTTTTTTTTTTAATTGTGCTTATTCATATATTTTCCTTTGGGAAAAAACATGGTCACATTGGAGCTGTTAGACAAAATATTCTCAGAGGATTTTTAAACTAGATTCTAACCAAAGTATGACTAATACAGTGTCATTACCATCAGAGACTTCTGCAATACATGTTTTCTGGGGAAGGGGAAAAAAACCCTAGAAAACAGTCTCTACTAATCATAATACAAAAAGAGGAGAGAGAATGGGAGGAGAGCAATCTTAACCCACTGAAACTAAAACAAATGAAATAGAAAATCTAAAAAAATTGAAAAAGCTGTGAGAATGTGTGAAACCCATAAGGAACTCATTCCCACCCAACTTGTCTGGGAAATATTTGAGAGGAAACTGTGGAAATTATTTAAGCTCAAATAGAAAAACACTCTTTAACTTACCATTACATAAGAGTAGTGCTCCTGTAGGAGACTGTGAAAGATAATTCTTTAGGATATATTCCCAGAGATTTAGAGTTGCCTGGGAAACTAGCTGCCATGTGTGGTTCTCTTTTCTGAGCAAATGTTGAGTCACATGGATTTTCCATGTGTCAGGTTTTGTTGCTGACTTTTTAAAAGCAGAATGAACCTGCTCAGCAGTGCTGGATCTTACAGGCCTTTACAGTCAGATTTGCATCTGTGGGAATTACTCCCTTTCAATTTGTATTTGATGCTGCTTGCATAAATATTCAGAATTAAATCTTATGTAAACAGTTAAGACTACAGATGGTAATTTTCCATTAGTGTTTTGATAATTGCTTTCCATTCTCAATTGATTTGTTCTGTTCTCTGTTGTATCTGTATCAATATCTCATAAAAATCTTTTCAAGCACTGATTGCTGAGAGGCTAGAAACCCACAAATTTAAAAAGATACTTGGGATTGAAATGCAAAAAAATATATTTTGAGACTCTGCTATTTTCTTGGCCTATTGACCCCCTTGAGACTAAGGACTGAATTTCATTTTGTGCTTGAGCTAAATGTGAAGAAATGTTATTTCTTTGCAGAAAAAAAAATTAAAATTTCTACACATTTCTCTTAATTGACTTGCAGACAAATCAGGCAGCTACTGTGAAAATTTCACTTTTTTGACTGTTACAGAATCAGAGAGCGGCTAAGGCTGGAAAGGACCACAGTGGATCATCTCCTCCAACCTCCCTGCACAAGCAGGACCATCATAGAGCACATTGCACAGGATTGTTTCCAGACAGTTCTTGAATACCTACAGTGAGGGAAACTTCACAACCTGTCTGGTCAATCTGTTCCAGTTTGTGGTGACCTGCACAGTAATGTTCTTCCTCTTATTCAGGTGGCACTTCCTTTGCATAAGTTTCTGTCCATTGCCTTTTTTCCTATTGTTTAGCACCACTGAGAAGTGCCTGTCTCCATAATCTTGGTACCCTCCTCTCAGATATTTAAATACATTGATAAGGTCCACTCTCAGTTTTCTCTTCTCAAGATTGAACAGGCCCGGCTCCCTCTGCTTTTTCTTGAAAAAATGCTACAGTCTCTTCACCATCTTTGTTGCCCTCTGTTGGACCCATTCCAGGAGCTCCATGTCTTCCCTGAGTCCAGAACCTGACACAGTAGCCCAGATGTGGCCTCACCAGGGCTGAGTAGAAAAGCAGGATCAGCTTCCTCAACCTACTGGCAATGCTCTTCCTAATTCACTCCAGGATACCATTAGCCTTTTTGGCCACAAAGGACAGCTTGTTGGCCACCAGGACACCCAGGTCCTTCTCTGCAGAGCCAGCGGGTCAGCCCCCAGCATGTACTGGTACCTGTAGTTATTATTCCCCAGGTACAGGATCCTCATTTGCCTTTGTTTTATTTCAGACAGTTCTTCTCTTTCCATCTCTTCAACCTCTCAAGGTCTTTCTGAAGGGCTGCACAGCCCTCCTGGGTGTCAGCGACTCCTCCCAGTTCTGTGTTGTCAGCGAACTTGCTGAGGAGGCATCTGGCCCTTTGTCCAAGTCATTGATGGATAGGTTAAACAACAGTGGGCCCAGTATTGAACCTTGGGGGACACCAATAATGACAGACAGACCTCCAGCTTGACCTCTGTGCCACTGATTACAACTCTCTGGGATATGCCATTCATCCAGTTCTCAATCCACCTCACTGTCCACTCACCCAGTCCACACTTCCTGAGATTGCCTGTGAGGGTTTGAGCTACAGTGTCGAAAGCCTTGTTGAAGTCGAAGGAGAAAATATCCACTGCTATCCCCTCATCCATACAGATAGTCATTTCATCACAGAACGCAATCAGTTTGATCAGGCATAATTTACCTTTAGTGGAATATCACAGTAATCAGAAACACAAAACATTCTGAGTTGGAAGGGACCTACATGGATCATCAAGTCCAGCTCTTATGTGAATGGTCTGTACAGGGATCAAACCTATGACCTTGGCATTATTAGCACCTTGCTCCAACCGGCTGAGCTAATCTCAGGGTCTGAATCCATGCTTACTGCTCCTGATCCCCTTATTGTCATCCTTGTGGATAGAGATGGCCTCCAGAATAAGGCACTCCATCACCTTCCCAGGGACTGAGATGAGGATGACTGGGCAGTAGTTCCCTGGGTCCTCCTTTTTGCTCTCTTTGAAGACTGGGGTGGCATTTACTTTCTTCCAGTTCTCAGGCACCTCTTTTGGTCATCACAGCCTTTTAAAGATGAATGTGAGTGGCCTGTCTCTGGTGACTACCAGGTTTCACAGCACTTGTGGATACATCCGATCTGGGCCCATGGACTTGTGGATGTCAGACTTACCAAGGTGTTCCCTAACCCTATCTTTCTTGACCAGTGCAAAGTCTTCTTCCCCTTGGTTATGGATTGCCTACCTTAAACAAGAGAGCAGTAACTTGCCAAGTGATTGTTGTTCACTGACTCTGCAAAAGGTTTTGTGTGTGTACCTCATGCCACTACAGTAGGTTTCAAGAAATACTGGGAACAGCTGCATGGTTACCTGGGCATCTAGTGTAGCGTAAGATTTTATAGGTTGGAGCAGACATCTGCACAGCAACAGCACATATCTGGTGAGATATTGGAATGCTAAATTTGTACTTGGAATCTAAGTGGGATACTGCAAAACATCTAATGTCTATGCTTAGGTATCTGAATCATCCTCTAGATATTCAAGTTTATAGTCAACTTTTAATGATATGCAACTGGATACCTAGTACTAGGATTCCACCCACAACAGCAGCAACTGTACTTGTGTCAGAAATATTTCCATTTGAAAATGGCTTAAGGAAAAGACAAAGAAATCCAAGACGTTTATATCAAGGCAAAAGGAATTGTGTCAATTGCATTGTTTTTATTTCTTTCTTTCAAGAAACAACAATAGGTAAATCATAGTCCTCATTCAAACCAAAAGCAACATAATTTCTCCAGCTTGTGTTTGAAGGTGATTCGGTTTGAAAAGTTATACCTTACAAAAGTAACTGGTATTAAAAAAAAAAAATAAAATAACATGAAGTAATCTAATTGCAGAAGTAAAAAGATAATAGTGATTTGTGTTAAAAACAAACAAACACACAAGTTTTCATTCTCTTATATCACTGCTTCTCTTCCTCTTACAGCAGTGGCAAAACAATAATATGGTATTTATTACTGCTACTGATAGCCACTGATATTCTATGTTCAATGTATGAGTTCATTAACATCTATTTGACAATGGATTGACTCATAATAAATGCTGATAATAAATGTTCCCAATTCCCACCCAGAATCTGGATGTCAGTCCAGAATAAGCACTTCCAGGGTGCTGCAGATAGGTGAGAGGAATTCAGCCTGTCATAACTGCTGTGGCTATTATTTTTATCACATTCTAGCCCTTATCTGAATAAACTTAAAAACCTCACCAGTGAGAAATGCAATGATACTTCAGGCCTGTATTTTCACTGCACTGCAATTTTTACAAGTGATGTAACATTTATTCAATATGGTGAAAGACTAATAATCACAAACTGTAAATGCAGAAAAGTTTCACTAAAAAGGTTTTAAACATACCTGTGAAATTATCTTCTCATCAGAGCAAGCCTCTGTTCATTTTCTCTGCTAAGGTAACGTACCCAAGGAAAATCTAAACTCTCAAGCTGATGTTACACTTAAGGCTTACAAACAAATGAAAAATAAGCAACATTTTTGAACACTTGTCCTCTCTGTCAAGTCTTTGGGTGTCAGGCTGTAAACTGGGATGAGATTTCAGAAATGGATTGTAACCCCTCAAAAAGAGTGCTCATTATGTTAAAGAAGTATTTATCTACATTATCTACATTATCAATATTCTCTTATAAATGCAGTGTACTATTTGCAATCTTTCTGTGAGCAATGAAATGACAGAATGCTGAGTTTACATTCTGACCTTGTATTAGGTCCCTGAAGTTGTAGGAGACAAGTCAGCATCATCCTTTGCTTTCTTACTCAATTCAGGTTAACTTGGACTTAAATGTGTGCAGAATTAACCTTATTCACTTATCTAACTGTATTTTTCAAATGGATTGATAAATCATGTTTAGGTTTTAAGATCTCTGTTGTGATTCTGAACATTTGTAGAAAACAGATTTCCTGTGGTTGCTATTTAGGTGCCTGACATACATACACACAGAGGCAAAGAGCGCTTTTCAAGCCAGATGAACAAATTCTTGGCAGTCAGAAAATCTTTTGGTTTCTTTGTTTCCTTCAGATGATCTATGTCAATTATCTGACTTCAGACAGTGTATCTGACTTTGAATTCCCTAATCAGAACTATCATTAAATAGAGGAGTGCAGTAAGGTCATTTTTTATGGTACTTTTTTTGTTGTTTGTTTTTGTTTGTTTGTTTTTAATTTAACAAGACTTTCCCTTTCTTATGAGTTCTTCTACATCTATTTTAAGATGCAGTGACTCATACTCTGGAGTTCCTAATTGTCACCTGGAGAATCTGGATAACAGTTGAGAATAAACATGTCCAGACTGCTGGAGATAGATGAGATGAGTTCAGCCTATCAAAACTGAATTCATTCAGCAAATGAAACTATACAACGAGGTCTTCCAAAGCTATCAGATGTTTCTTACCAAAGGCTATTACAATAGGTACATAAACAATTATCCACAGCATGTCAATATTTTCTTTTGACTCGAGAAACAAAAAGCTGTCATGTTGGTATGCTGATAGCTTCAAGCTCTGTCTAATCTTGCCCCCATCTAAATTATCTCCCACAATTCCATTAGCAGCATGTGTGAACATGTGTCTACAAGTGGGTGGCAGGTTAAGAGCCTATGTGATATTTCCCCTTAATACTCTCCTAGCTTCTTCATATTTTCAGCTCAGAGGATTTTCTGAGTCTGATGCAGTATGTTTCTCCAGTAACATTTAATGGATATTCTGTCCATGTCTGCGCTGAACACAGGTAAACCTTTTTACCAAAAAAACCCAAAATTCCCAAAATCCAAAAAAAGCCAAAATTCCCCTAGCAAACAATCCTAAAGATCTGCCATCCACAGTGTGAAGCACCTCTTGTTTGTTCTGAGCCTGCCCTCTGTTGCCTTCATCTGGTGGTGCCCATTTCTTGCACAAGGAGAAACTGAGAAACCAATCCCTTCCCACAGTCTCTACATCAGGCATGATATATATCTTTTCCTTCAAAGTAGTTTCTTAGTCCTTCTAAGAAAATTCTTCCGTATCATGAGTGTCGGCCTTCTGTAAACCTATGCCATATTTTCTGTGTCATTTTTGAGAAGACCAGAGCAGCACACATTAGCTGGGAGTGTGCACGAACTGTGATTTCGCACAGTGACATAATGATGATTTTTCAGTTCCTTATTCATTTCCTCATAAAGTGAAGTGTATGATTCATTTTTCCTCTCCTAGCAAGCAGCAAGATGATATTTTCATCTGTCACAAACACAAAGGCTTATTCCAATGGCAACAGACAGCACAAACCTTATCATTTTATGTGTGACACTAAGTTTGTTTTCCCACACATACAAAAAGAAGAAACTCTTTTTTTAGAATTTCATCTCCTATTTTATTACTCAGTCATTTTTGAAGATCAGGCTGAAATTCTTCACAATCAGCCCTCATACTTACTGCCTTAACATTTGAATTCCTTGACTGTGTGCAAATATGGCCATGTCACTGCTCTCTACCTTTTCCAGGTACAAGTCCCAGTCATGGTGGAAAACCACTGGCAACTTTCCTGTAACATTTAATTATTTTTTTTTATTTTCTCTTCTATCTTTTAGCCATCTATTTACCCATGCTAGGACTTGCCTTTTCTGTTTATTTTCCCCACAGTTCCTTCACATGAGACCTTATGAAAAGCCTTTAGAAAATATAAGCATATTTAGTTAGTTAATATACCAAAACAAGTTTTTTGAGCTCTTAAAAGAACTTGAAATGGTTTGTAATATAGGACTTCGATTTGTGGAAATTACATGAGTTCTTTTTAGGTAATTTCTATTTATTCAGGTCTCAGCTAATTCAGCGTTATCATACTTTTTATTCATCTACCTTCAGATATACAAGACTGTGCTTTCCTAGGTCCCTCTGAAATGTTTCTTTTTAAGGATTGTCATAATATTTACCATTCTCAAATCTTCAACCACCAAGAGTAGATGAGATACATGGTAGATCTATAGCTGTAGCATTTCATACTTGAGTACTATTGAGGCTTGTGGGTGAATACTATCCAGCACTGGTAATTTTATTCTGCTTCTGTTTACTGTTATCACCTTCCGCTGATAGCATTATTTCAGTTGATCCTTCATTAATCCCAAAATACAGTATGGGAATCTGCCCTGGTTTTCCTACACTGATCACTGATACAAAAAACCTGTCTCCTCTGAAGTGCTGTTGTTCTCTCTGAACAAAATCACCATAGTAAATGAGTCCAAAGACTATCTCGGGACCTTTTTGTTCTTGTTGATTTTGGTGGTTTAGATTAGATTACAGATTATGTCAGATTCTGTACTTAACTAAGCAAAAAGCCACTCAAAAATTGTTGGTCAGAGAAATTAGCTTTAATTTGAAAGTTAATCTGACAAGAATTGATTACCATAGTGCAAAGCACAGTGGCTTCAGTAAGAAAACTAAAATCCTCTTTACAAATACTTTGAAATTAATATCCAGAAAATGAAACTACCATTGTGAATTAGTAAACATGCGAAGAAATATTGCTTTAATCAGATGTTATACACCTAGCAATGAAGTTTTTTCTTTAAGTTCATTTTCAGTAGGGTAGGCTACTCAAATAGTTTTAGAGTATTCTGGTGTCTTCAACAAGAGAGACAAAAACATTGTTGCCCCCCCAGGATGTTAAAAAAGGAGAAAAGTAAAGAAACAAAGTAAATTTTACTAACTATTAAAGGAACCAAAGCTTGTTTTCTAAACTCAACACAATGTGCTTTTCAGTATCACCCTTGTTCAGCTGTGCACCATATTTGACAAGGTACTGCTGTCAATTCACATTCAGAACACACATCTTGTGTGTGCAAGATACAGTCCTATGATGAATTATGAATCCATCTCCTTCCTTCAGCGTTTGTTTCTTGAATTATTTTTTTCTTGCTTTTAAATATTTATTGTAAACGGAATTGAAAAATGTGTAGAAATGTCAGCTATAATATACTTTTTGCATGCTGGGGAAGCCCTAGAATGCAAGTCATATTTCATATCCCTTTTGCATCCTTCCTGTTTGACTTCAGAGTGTCTTGGAGCGCTGAGAGCTGAGGAATTTTATCATCCTCCCAATTATTTGGAGTCAACATGGTTTGCTCTTTTACATCCCTGCCATTTCATATTGTTGCTAAATAATGTATTGGCACAATCTGGCAGCTTTGGGAATGGGAATGCTAGGACCAGTGCCAGAATTACCTCTGCTCTGTAATTGAATAATGTGTTTTCAGCTATTACACTTAGGAAGCTATAGTTTTCCCCTTAAAGTATTTTCAGTAAGAACTTCCCTACCATCTAAAAGTGAAAGATCATCTTTTCCCTCATGTTGTAGTCTAACCCCAGCTGGCAACTAAGCACCACACAGCCACTTGCTTACTTTCTGTTCCAGCAGAAAGGAGCAAGAGAATTGGAGAAAGGTCATAGGTTGAGATAAAAAACAGTTTAACAATTGAAATCAAATTAAAACAATATAATAATAACAACAGCAGCAGCAGCTAGTAACTTAAAGGTAAATAAGACAAAGAAACAAAGAAATAAAACTCAAGACAGGTAAGTGATACCGACAAAAGAAATTGCTCAAAACCAACCTACTGATGCCCAGGGAGTTCCCCAGATGCATACCCCACACCAGTGTTCTACCTAGTTTTACGGTTGAGCATTATGCCACAGGGTATGGAATATTCCACGGAATGTTTAGAATGTCCAAAACCAGGACATCTCAAGAAGCAGAAATGATGGAACTTGATGTTATGGCCTCAGAAAAAGTTGGAATAAAAATATCAGACAGAAAAGAATATGCAGCAGTGGTCAATGTTCTGAATTAATTCTTACCATTCTCTTAAGGCACCTGTCTGCGTTTGAGCAGATCAGGTTTTCTAACAGGGTAAAGTGGGCAAGATGACTGGCAATTCTGAAGCTTTGAGTCTTTACAGTTGCTCTGCAGTTGACATAGAACTAGTACAGGCTTTCATTCAGGCAAGTGGAGCTTCAGATCTCAGTAACTGAGATAACTGCAAGGAGGACGTCTTACTGGCTGTTTCTTTCAGGGCCAACAGTCAGACACTTTCTTCATAAAATACAGTTTTTTCACAAGTCTAGTTTCCTCAAGATTAGGAGAAATCTACAGTCAGAAGAAAATGCCTGACTTATAGTTAAAGTCTGTGTCTAGGGAATGCTTTGGAGAAAAGTTTTATTTGTAGTTATGGGTTTGTGGGGCTGGGAGTATGTTTTGTTTGGTTGGAGTCTTTTTAAAGGTTATGTTAATGACAAAGGTTATGTTTTCTTGGTTTCATTACTCCAGGTACTTCCCTTAAGTTCCTGTTACTTCTCTGAGATATATAGCAGGAACTAAACCTACTCCTTGCAGTGAAATTCCTATGCACACTCTTTGTCTAAACCACTTGGTGTTCAAAAATTGCTGATATAAAAACCACCCCGTATATGAACACCTGCTATGATGGCTCCTCAGTGCTTGCAGATCTCTAATTATTTTATGGAAATTATAGAATACAACTTTGTCATATACATTGATTTTTCAAACATATCAGCAAATAAAATATATAATTACTGGGGTATGGCCCCTCTCTTTTTCATTCAGAGGCCTAGGGATAATTACACAACATCTCTCTGCCAAAAATCTGAACTGTTCCTTAAAACTGTCTAAGGGGACTTCTGCATAATACCTTACTTCAGCAAAGACTTTTCCCAATCTGTAAACTCTGTGGGTGAGAAAAATACACTTTACTAACTCTGTTTTGTCCTTATTCTGTTTGAATAAGGCTTATTCAAGATTTCATTTTCTCTCACAGAAGAAAGAAGAGAAAAAATGGTTACCAAATTTCCGCCATCATTTGATTTTTCTGCTCCTGCACAGCAGCATGGCTTATTTTAGGCACAGTGCCTAATGTTACAATAACTACTCATTTGCATGACCCAGTTCAGATAAAATTTTGGCTCTATCATCAATCAAGATGGGAGAAATGACTGTATCTGTCAATGCACATACCTCACACAACATAGAGGGCTTCCCCTGATCACTGCAAGTGCCATATGGTGCATGCACTATTGATCAGGAATGTGAACTCTTGTATGGTCTGCAGAAGTTACTGGTAGAAGAAAAACACAGCCAACATGGAAATTTGCAGCTTAATTTTTACTGTCACTTTTCCAAGTAAAACTCGACTTTGAAGTTTACAAACTGCAGAATGCATGGACAGCTGAGTGCGCTGCTTGTCAGCTTCTGTGTATATGAGGCTTATATCCCTGAAGTCAGCTACCCACCAGCTGCATAACACTCTGTAGCCTTAACCTGGAGATGTATGTGAGATGATAACAATATTAATAAAAGTGTTTGAAAAACAGAAGTACTCTGTTAAAAAGAAAAAAAAGGAACTACTGCAAATTGAAGAAAGTAATTTTACACCATAAGCTAGCATGAATCATGACATGTAACAACTGAGTTTTGTAGAGAAGTACAAATCAATTTAAGAAATAAGACAAACATGAACAAAATACAAAACCTTATGGAAAACATATGGATTTTTTATTTTTCATGACTGTGCGTTCTATGACTGCCAAGGGAAACTCCCAAAGGCTGTCAGGGAGACAAAAATAGCAGTTTAAATTCAGCTTTTCAGAAATGGTCTGGGAGATTCCCAGTACAGAAGTATACTGTGATGTTCCACTCACATCATAGTAAAAAGGCTTGAAAGCTAAATAAAAGATGAATTCTGGCAACTTGAAAAGGTCAAGAATTTAAAACAAGAGATTATAGAGGAACCAAAAGCTGAGGAAGGAAGCTCCAAACACAAGCTCAGCTTTCTACAGGCACTGATAGCTCCCATAACAAACTGTATTGTCTTCTGCATTATAAATTTTAGAAAGACTATTAAGTAATTATCTGAATTAATGGAAATAATTCTCCTGCAACATGAAGGTTTGCATCCTTGCTAACAGACTGAACTGTTTTTGGAAGAGTTTACAAAGATTATACAGAACCATTTTCTAGCTTTGCCTTAGCATCTTAGTTGATTGCGTTGACTGGGTAAATAGAAGGAGGCTGACTAGTTCTGGAAGAATCCTACAGCCCCCAGCCTCTGTTCCAGGCTAAACAAGCCAAATGTCCTTAGCCAATCCTCATATGGCTTCCTCTCAAAGCCCTTCACCATCTTCCTTGCCCTCCTTTGGACACTCTCTAATAGCTTAATATCTTTCTTACACTGCAATGCCCAAAACTGCACACAATATTCAAGGTGAGGCCACCCCAGTGCAGAGCAGAGCAGGACAATTCCCTCCCTCGACCGGCTGGTGATGCTTTGTCTGATGCCCCCAGGACAGGGT
The DNA here is from genome assembly GCA_035583185.1 of Anabacerthia variegaticeps. Lineage (NCBI taxonomy): Eukaryota > Metazoa > Chordata > Aves > Passeriformes > Furnariidae > Anabacerthia > Anabacerthia variegaticeps. The sequence continues at coordinate 48,001,048 of JAWWEW010000131.1, forward strand.
TGGCCCTCCTGGCTGCCAGGGCACTGCTGACTCACATTCAACTTGCCATTGACTGGGACTCCCAGGTCCCTTCATGACACTGATTTCCAGCATCTCATTCCCCAGTCTCTAGGTACATCTAAGGTTGCCCCATCCCAGGTGCAGAAAACAGCACTTTCCTTTGTTGAACTTCATATGGTTGGTGATTGCCCAGTCCTCTATTTGTTGAGGTCTCTCTGCAGCTCCTTGCTTTTGAGGGAGTCAGCAGCTCCTCCCAATTTTTTGTCATCTGCAAACTTAATATGCCTTTCAGTCCTGTGTCTAAGTCATTTATGAAGATGTTTAAGAGCACAGAGCCCAGCATGGAGCCCTGTGGAACCCCACTAGCAACAGGTTGTCAGTCTGATATTACCACTCCTTTATTATCATTATTATTAATGTTCACTATTACTCTCTGTGCCTGATCCATGAGCCAACTGCTCACCCACCACATGACGTGTTTATCCAGCTGTGTGCTGGACAGTTTGTCCAGAAGGATCCTGTGAGAGACAGTAAGGAAAAGTTTACTGAAATCCAAAAAGATTACATCCACTGGCTTCCCTTACTCAGCTAGTTGAGTTACTTTGTCATAAAAGGAAATCAGGTTGGATAAGCAGGACTTTCCCCTCATGAAGCCAGGCTGGCTGTGACCAGTGACTCTGTTGTCTTTCAGGTGTTTTTCAATTCTTCCCAGAATAATCTTCCCCATAACCTTACCAGGCACTGAAGTGAGACTGACAGGCCTGTAGTTTCTGTGGTCCACCCTCCCACACTTTTCAAAAATGAGAACAATGTTCATCAGCTTCCAGTCAGCATGGACCTCCCTGGAATCCCAACACCACTCAAAAATTGTTGAGAGAGGAATTGCAATTACATCCACAGATCTTTGAGGTTTCTGGGTTGAATTCTTTAAGGTCCCATAGATTTGAAGGGATCCAGCTACAGAGCAGCAAACCTGGCACAACTTCAGGGTTGACTGGGAGTTGATCATTCTCACAGTCATGGTCCTTCAGCTCAGGGCACTGAGACCCCTTTGCTCCATCATCTGTGCTGAAGGCAGAGACAAAGAAAATATTAAACACCTCTGCCTTTTTTCCATTCCAGTTTGTGAGGTGACCATCTCCATCCTGTAATGGACTGATGTTATTCTTATACTGCCTATTGCCATTATTGTATTTGAAAAAACTCTTTTTATTGTCCCACACATTTCTGGCAGCTTCAACTTCAGTTAAGTTTTGGATACACAAGTTTTCTCCCCACAGTTGGCAAGCAGAATCTCTGTACTCTTCTTATGTCACTAGACCTTTCTTCCACTGGGCATATACCTTCCTTTTTTGCCTTGTCATTTAGTTCATCCTTGAATGTCCTTGACTGTATATATACAGATTTCTTCCCAATAGTTTGTTTTCTGCAGCATTGAAAAGAGAACCTGGATCCTATTCATGAGCTTGTGTTACCTCTGCATCTGAATAATTATCCTAAAAAGAGAGTAGGGACTTAAATTTCCTGCCTGATGCTTGAATGATATAGAGAATTCCAGTCATGGTCTAGAAACAGGCCATCGTAACTTCAACCACTTTCCTCAATCATACTGATTTCATGCAAATAATTAGGGACTTTTCACATTTTCATCTATGCTGTTCGGAACCTTATTTGTTAGGCAGAAACAAAGTTGCAGCTCACTAGTTCTCCCCAAGCACACAATCTTGGAAGAGACTAGCAAATCACATTTCCATGGCAACACAGTTTCCAGAGAGTGCTACAAGCAAAGGTAAAATATCTTGAACAGAGTTCATGCTCGGTATTGAATAAGCCAAGTCACTTCATGTCTCAAGTTATATGTCTGCAGAACTTAGCCATGTTTCCAATCCAAAGAGTCAGGAAAATTATTAGAAAGACTTGTTTAAGCTTTCCTTGTGGCTGGAGAATGCAAGAAGTGAGGTAATGAGGGTCACACCACCCTTCCTCACACTGAGGAATTTTACACATTTCAGGGAGTCAAGATCTAATCAGTACTGCCTGTATGAGCACAGAAGGGAAATACATTTAATGCAGGAAGACTGAAAATTAAGCCAACAAAACCAGAGACACTAAATATTACAAGTCTCCCATCCCCCCACTTTCTGCAGCATTCACTTAAAAGAAGTCACCCATATTTCCTAAATCTAGCTCCCTCTTCATATCCTCACCCTCTTTTTTGTTGCTGTTACCAAGCCCAATGTTTTCTTTTCCTGCCTTAGTAAGTCCCTTTACTACAGAACTTCTAAGTAAAATATAAAGACCTTCAAATTTGTGGCTTTAAAATAGCACTTTCAGGTCTTCACTTCACCATGCTTTAACTCTCCTCCCAAGTCTTTGCTTGTCCATTTAAATACCTAACTCAGCAGGATAAAATCCTGCTCTATAGCAGAAAATATACCTAAAATACCCTAAACATACCTGGCACAGTGGGATCTTAATTTTGTATCAGTACTCAGTCATAAACACACTAGTAATGTATTCTTCGTCTCTTCATAAATAGAGAAAGGGCTGATAATACTGCCTGTTCTTCTAACCTCTGCCCCTCTGCCTTCACCTGCCTTTGAAGGTGGAAAATGAATGAAGCAACACAAAAAAACTCGTATGTGCCAGGGAGAGAGGCGACAAACCATGACCACAAATCCTTCCCAGCAGACAGTATTAAAAAAAGTGTCATTTAGGAACACATCTAATCTCATTTTCAAAATATAGCAAATGTTGCTGACTCTACTACCGATCTTGGTAAGTTAGCTCAGTGTTTAATTAACCTCACTGCTAGAAGCTCCATCTTAATTTCAAGATTGAAAATGACACACTTTAGTTTCCAGTCACTGGATCTTGTTATGCTTTTTATTAGCAAGAATGAAAAATGTTTTGGTGCTGCACATCTTTTCTATGTATAGGAACACCCATAAACAGTAATCCTGGGAATATCTATCACAATGTTTCAAACACTGTTGCAAAGCAAATATGTAGTAATCATCCTACACATAAATAATTCTTATACCAAATATTTTAATTTTTATATCCCTATCATGTTTCCTTTTCTTTTTTTCCCCCAATGAAAGAGAAGGCCATAGATGTTGCTTAGACCATTTGTTCTGATTTGTCATAGAAAATTAAATTTCACAGAGATCCACTTATGGAGAACAAATAATTGTACTTAAAGCAAACTGTACCAGTCCTTAGGTGACCTAACTGTGATTTGGCAGAGAACAGGAGTGACTAAGATGTCACTATCTTAATCCTTCCAATTTTAAAGAGCTGCTTTGATAATTTTGGCAGATGAAATAAGTCCTATTCAATAGGTGAATAGACAGGAAAAAACAAGTCAGCCTACTCTGTAGGAAAATGTCCCAAGCCTGAATGTGACACCTCTTAAATCCTCAGTGGTGTTGGTAGGACACATACCTGGCCTCACTGTTTCATGTATCATCACCAGCTATGGCCAAATTATTTTTGATGCTCAATAGAAATAAAACCCCCAAAGAAACAGCAGCATTGATGATCAGCTGTGCACTAGGGAAAAGAATTATATTTAACTTTTGAAATTGATCAGCTGAGGTCCATAAAGGTGAGCTTCGCTTACAGTCAATGCTTTAATCAGGAAATTTGAGCCTTGTTAGTGTATGGATGACAATTTTTCCAAAACTCACAAATTTTGAGGTTTGTTGTCATTTCCATGTTTATCCAGCTCCACATGGGGCACTAACAACTCTTTTTGAAATTGTTAAAGCAGATCTTTGTGTGCCAAATTATATTAAATTATACTTTATAATCACTTTGAGGTGGATAGCTCTTTCCCTATCCCAATAATAATTGCCATCACTGCCAGGAGACAGCATTTGTTTTTAGAACTGCACTTATTTAAATTCACCATCTAGCCACTTTTTTTTATTTTTTTTTTTTTTGTGAATTTGTAAACAAGACTGAAAATGCTTTTAGTAATTTGTGTTTCTACATGTTTAAGTGCCTTTCAAAGCACAGAGACCAAGTAATGTCCCAACCTTCTCTTTTAATGTGATTTATTTATTTATTTTTTTATCTGCTTCCTGGCTAATTTGTTAACTTTTCTTGAATATTTTTCTCCTATTTCTGTGTTTGAAATAGACATACAAGTATATTTTACTAATGGTATGTAAAGTGAGGATCTGCTTATTTTGTTATTCTCTTGTATATCAAGTGATCATAGAAATATTTTTGACATTACAAAATTTGTCTTCTGCTAGTCATAAATGTTGATATCAAGTTTTCCTCAGATCTTTACTTTCAAAGACAGAATTTTTCTCCTGCTGATAGCACCTTTATCATTGAAGTTCTGAATTATTACCTTGCCTCTGAATGTATGAAAACACTTTTTATTGCCTTGAAACCATCTAGCAAGCTGATTTTGATCACTTTATAACAATCTCTTCCCTTCACCTTTATAAAAAATCAGCCTTTGAAATATGCAAGATTAATGAGAAAATGCTTAAATTACGACTTAATTCTCCAGATAAAATACAGTCTACTTAAGAATTCATGCTGCATGTCTCTATGGTAAATGTTTGAAGAAATGCATATGTAATCTTGCAAAACCCAAGAAACTATTGTATCGGACAGGTCCATACTTCCATAAAACTATCTTACAAATTTTTATCTACTGCTTCTTTATTTATGGAACTCCAGAGTAATTATTTTTGCACTCTCAGATGGTTCCTTTGTGTGTCATTCTTTGTTTCAATTTTAGTATTTCAATTCTTTAGTATTTTTCCAAGGTTTACCAAACACTAACACAATTTTTGGTGTTGCTAGTGTGATTAGTTTTTTTAATATTATGGTTTGGAAGAAATGTGGGCTCAATAATTTGAGAAATGTTTATTTTTAACATACTTTCCCTCACATCCTCCTTTGTCAAAACAGGTAGATTCTGTCCTCATCAGATGGAGCGGATGTCTTCCTACATTTTTCTAATATGGACAACTACCTGTCAGACCTTTATACTTAGTTTAGTCACCTTTTGCAATTTATTTCATCAGCATTTAGATGTAATTGTCTACCTGGCTGCAATATTCATGTTTTAAATTACTTAGAACCTTCGCCCTAGTCACTACTTAAACATTTTGGCTCTTTTAGCTTCTGTTATCTATCAATCATATACATTTTAAATTGTAACTTGAAGAATTTGCCATTTCCTTAAACTTTGATACTTATTATCACTGTTATTGTTATTATTATTGTTTTCATACTTATATGAAAGTATGGACCACTAGTCAGCATAAGTTTTTTAGTGTTTTGGAATTGTGTTTTTGGAGACGATGAAGAAGTCCTACATTTAATTTGAATTTTTCTACTCTAAATTGATGTTCCCAAACAGTTATGTTTATTTAGGCTTTAGAAAACCATTTTTCTCCCTCTTTAAAAGTCTTTCAAAGTAATAAAAATAATTTTGCTTAGTCAAATGAGATCCAAGCAAAACAGTTAAGAGAGTGAGGAGAGCTATTCACTTAACCTAGAGAAGAATCCAGCTGTTCAGCTACCATTTTAGATAACTTACATTGTCCAGTTCAGCCTCTTGAGGCTGGTACAGGAAGCCATTATTTTGCTATAGGTCATGTATCAAGTATCACAAATGTCATCCCTGTTCACATGTATGGTATATTGTAGGGCATTTCAAACATTATGTATGCTTAAATAACTGGGTCTTGTTCCCAAGCTGCTGCTCAGCTGAATAGCTGCCTACAGTCCATATCTTGAAGCTCTAGGGTTATATAAAGGGTATATGAGACATTTTTATGGCACTGGCAGTTAGGACATAATCTCTGGGAGACATCTTCCCTTCTAGAGACCCAGCTGAAGGGCAAAACTTCTCCAATTGCAGTAAAAATCATGTAGGTGAACGGCTAAATTAAGTCTTTGATGTGCGTTGTCCATATGTAACAAAACAAAGGATTCCTACCCTGTATATGGACACTAATAGATAGACACCTAAATTTACATGACTCATTTGCAAACTGAATCTCACCATCAGTGACACTGTAATTAAGAAAGTATTTTCCATATTGATTTATATTGTTTAAAATTGTTAAGAAAGATTTATGCTGGCTGGATATCATGCAGCATTTCCTCATTATAAACCCTCATAAATCTTTTGCATAATTCTTCTGTGATACAGAGAAATGCTTAAAGATGAGCTAGTACTTTTCTCTGGCTCCTGTTCCACTGTTACAACTCTTATTCATGAGTAGATGAATAAGCATCAGCATCAAGTTTTTAGGTCTTCTTTTTCTAGTTTGCTTTATTTGTGGGAATAATCTTCACTTTCCTAGAGAACTCTAACAAATATGTCTAACCAAGTGCCTAGTGTAGACCTGTTTAATTCTCTATTTTGCTAAAATGTCCTCTTTTACACCTATTAATCACAATGATCTTTGAATGTTATCCCATCTGCCCTTACATTTGGAAGGTAATAAAATTAAATGTTGTTTCAATTACTGTGATTAATCTTTCATATAAAATGAAAAAGGAGATACTTCCTCTTATAAAGCGGTGATAATTAAGAAGTAGGTGTTTGCTTTGTGAGTTTTGCTCTGTGAAATGAATAGTCTTAAACAGTGGAGAGTCTTTTTTTCCTGTATCTGCAATGAGATTTTCTTTGATTGCTGGTATTTTCTGAATTTATTTTTTTTTTTTTTTTTTCTGTTGTCAGAACCTTTTGATTGTTGCCTTGGTTTCAGCTTGGATAGAGTTAATTTTCTTATTAGTAGCTGGTTCAGGGCTATGTTTTAGGTTTAGTAAGAGAACAGTTTGATAACACACTAATGTTGTAGCCTCTGCTATGTAGAGCTTACTTTAAGTCAAGGGTGGTTAGTGTCAGTGAGCAGGTGCACAGGAAGTTGTGAGGAAGCATGGCCAGGACAACTGACCCAAACTGGCTAAAGGGATGTTCCATTACACAGAACATCACACTCAGCATATAAATTGGAGAGGACTGGCTGAGACACATCAATCACTTATCAGGGACAGGCTGGATGTCAGTCAGCACGTGGTGAGCAATTGTATTGTGCATCTCTTGAGTTTCTTGGGGTTTATTACTTTCGTTCTCATTTAATAATTTTTAATTATTATTAATCATTATTATTATTATTTATTATTTCATTAATTTCAATTAACAAACTGTGCTCTTTACAAGCCATTAATTTTACCTCTATATGCCCATTCCACTGGGCAGCAGTGAGCTAGTGGCTGCATGGCCCTTAGTCACCAGCTGCTGTTGTCTACGTTTTTGGTATTCCGGATAAAAAGAAAGAAAAAATTCCTGGCTGTCTAGTAGAGACAGACTTTATCTGTTTACTTCTTGTAATATTTACATATTGGAAAAATAAATACAGGAGAATTTTTTATATGAACTAAACTCTGTGAGAACAGAATTCTGATCTGCACAAGTTCCTAATTCACTGATGCCAATGCAGCTATATAAAAGTGAATTAATCATATCAGTTCTTGACCTTTTTTATTTTTTTTTTTTTATTCACTGAATAATTGGAAGGAAGCTTGCTGTCCCCCTCTTTATGTCTCTCCTGAGCATGGCAAAAGTTGGAAAAAGTGTTTGTATGGAATAGTTTAGGGAGTTTGCATTACAGATTATATGTTTTGCAACATCAGCTGTAAAGCAAGCTAGCAGGAAACAACAGATGTTCATGACAATATTCTAAGAAAACTCCTTCTATGCAACATTTTGAGTTGAGGAAAGATAATCCTCAAGTATCATCAAACATTTTTCCAGCAACCCTCTATAGTCATGCACAGTATAGCTTAGCACAGATTGTTTCACAATGAGGAAGACATATTTTCTTTTCATCATAAATAGAAAGAGCCAAATAAAAACACAGATAGCTAGACAGAAGGTTAGGTAAGTATGCAGATAACATAGTTCTGCTCAGTGCCTGTGACCGTTAACCATCTGAAACATATCATTGTAATCCAGGGAACTCGTTATTCTATTGTGCAAGCCTTTTGGCTTGCAAGCCACACTAACTTATAAGAACTCAGCTTCAGAAAGGCATCTGGAGGGCACAGATTAGATTCCTCTTCAACATAGCTTATATATGTCACCACTGAGGAAAAAAAAAATCTCTAGTTCTTGGAGACGTGTTGTACCTACTTAAATGTTTCTTATATGTTTCCACGATGGTCTCCTTGGTAACAAGAGTTTCAGCTTTTCTGCTTATTCCTTTTGTCCAAGCTCAGGTACAAGAAATCATCAGCAAGTTGACATGCTCATCACTCTGACAGCTTCACATCATTAGTATGTTAACGAGTGTGAAGTAGTAAAAGGTATATAATTTTCTGCTTGTTCTCCTATTTGCCCTACTGGAGAAATTAGTTTGTGAAAGTAGCAGTATCAAGCCTTTGAATTTGCTACCACTCATATATAAGAAAAGATGTATGCTGATCAGGAAGAATACAGTAATGTGGAATTTTTCTAATTGTTAAATTTCAGACTAATTTATTAATTAATTGAAAGTTTCAAGAGGTTTTACATTTTATTAAATTACATTACCTGCAGGTTCAGCAACACAATAACATGCAAAAATTGAAGTATTGTATATTAGATAGGTAGTGTTCAGAGTAGTAGAAGGGATACCAAAAAACATCTTTCATAATGCTCTTATTGTTAGCATCCATGGGTGAGTGAGAAGAGCAAAGCATCAAATCAGCTTTGTGTTTTTGTTGAGTTTCCTTGCCACCATGTTTCCCCAAAATGTTCTAAAGTTTAGAGAAAGTAATTACACAATAATAAAGGAAAGCATAATTTTCATTATGTCAAATTTAATCTCAAAAATAAGGAGATGAACTTATATTATTGAATCTCACTTCTTATTCTAAACCAGCCATTGATTCACACTGGATTAACAATAACCACTTTGATCTCTTTAGTACAGAAATTGGAGAGCAGTGAATTTAAAGTCTTTCTGTTAAAATGACATATTGCACTTAACATTGCTGATCCTCCAGGTATTTATGAACTTAGTTTACATGTTTTATTTGTTACCAATTGAGGAACAACATTTTAAACTTTTATATCATACATTCTTTCTTCATAACAATAGAGTGTAATTGCACTGGACACTAGACCATATGGTTTTGTCCCACTTCCAGTGAGGACAAAATCAATTTTTCTCAGTAGCTATTACAGTGCTGTGTTTGTAGAAGCTGTGTTGTGTGTGCTGGTTTTGGCTGGAATAGAGTTACTTTTCTCCATGGTAGTTGGTATTGGATTATGCTTTGGATTTTTACTCTTTTTTTCCGGAAACAATGTTGATAACACAGAGATGTGTTTAGTTGCACAGAGCAAAGGCCTCTGCTTCTCACCCCACAAGGAGACAGGGAGTGCACAGGAAGTTAGGAGGAGACACAGCCACGACATCTTACCCCAACTAACCCAAGGGATATACCAGACCATATGGTGTTGTGCTTAGTATATTGAGCCAGGGTGAAGAAAAAGGAATGGGTTGGCATTTGTCTTCCCAAGTCCCTGTTACATGTAAAAAAGCCTGCCACTTCCTGAAGATGGCTGAACACCTGCCTGCCTATGGGAAGTGGTGATGAATTCTTTGTTTGTGTTCACAGCTTTTGTTTTCCCTATTAAACTGTCTTTATGTCAACCCGTGAGTTTTGTAACTCTCACCCTTCCAAGTCTCTCCCCTGTCCCACCAGGGTATTGTGAATGAGCAGCCTCAGTTGCCTTATTTGCCAGCTGGGGTTAAACCATGATGTTGGGTGATCTAGTTTAGCTGATGCAAATCTTGTTTCTTGGGGTGGAGTGGAACAAAAAATGATAATAATATAGGCTGCTATATTTTAAATTTGCTTTTGTTGAGACTGTTGTTATTATGACCCCATGGATTTAGAAAGATTATATTCAAAACATAAGACGACCAGTTCTCAGACAACCATAAGAATGATCTGTCCTGTCAACTGCTGAGAAAGCAAAGCACATGGAATAAGATGCCAATTGACAGAAGACGTCTTGCACTGGGATTTATACTCTTGAATTGTCCAGACATGAACAAGGAATTCCAGGGTAAATCCACATGGCATGATGTGAGCTGTCTGAGGCATGTTCTTTTCAGGAATGAAGAGCTGTTCTTCCAACTCAATAGACACTGTGTTACCTTGGAATCAAATAGTCAAAGATCAAAGATAACGACAGAAAACCTGATAGACCACAACATATGATAGATAAATATGGATGTCTAAACAAAGGTGTAGCTCAACCTTTGAATAGTACTTTGCAAGATGTAAGGATTTTTTCTAAATATAGTTCCAAGGGATTTGAAAAGAGGCAGTGATAAATTATTTACTGTGTTTTCTTATTAAATACTTGAAAATAGACATCCATGTTCTGTTTTCAACTTATGTAGCAACAACAGTATTCAAACATTGCTTTTCATGTAATTCACATCCCTTAACCACAAGAGGATGCTCTCTTTTTCTGTCTTCATACAGCTGCCAAGACCATAAATCAGCTTTATAGCAAAAGTGCAATTTTTCTCTTATTGATAGATAGTTAATGATTTTCACCTGAAATTTTACATATGCAGTTCAATACCTCAAGCAGACAAAGTTTTAAAAACCATTTCTGATAGTACAGTGTTAATTGTTCTGTATCTTCACCATTATTCTAAGAAATAATCAAAAAAAATTCTTCAGTTATAGTACTAAAGTCATAAGCAACACAAAAGTCAATTTTTCAGAACATAAGAACATAATAAGTAATTGTATTTGGTGGTTTTTGATAAAATTGTCAGATCCTTGAAAGCATGTTACTGCATGAGATTTCTAGGTTTTCTTATATTTATTTCTGATACCAATAAGGAACAATTTATAATATGAACTCTACAGAATTAATTGCAATAAGATCAGTGACGCCTCTGCCATTCCACACCCCTAATTATTATTTAATCAACTCAATTTTAATATAGTCTCCAGAGGTCTAGATTGTGATTTTTTAATGCTGGGCAATGAAGAATTACATTTAATACTTTCATTATTGCAATCCTTTCCTCGCAGAAAATATTACGCTTTAAAAGGGAAAAAAAAAAAGACAAAAAAAAAGACACAAAAAAAAAAAAAAAAAAGGAATTTGGAGATTACTAAGTTTCCAAGAAAATGCTCTCTTTAGTACCTATCACTGGTACTCCATCTCTTTTCTTATACTTTGCTTGGGGAAGGGGTAATTACACTGAAAACTAGTGGAGCCATGAGTTTATATAGTACAGTACTGCAGGACGTGTACTGTACTGTAGTTGTAGCTCTTCACTGTGGCCAGGCACAGGTTTTTGCAGAAAATCTCACAAATGTCCCTACTTACAGCAAAGATAGTTGTCTCATATTGTGGAGTGGTTTCAAAGCACTGGACTTCTTTCAGATGAACCTGAACATGCTCTAGGAATGTATCTAATGCTCTCCTGCTGCAGTCACTGTCCAAGGGACAAAACCAGGGCTACTCTGAAATAAAAGCCATTCAGACTGTGTAAGAGGGTATGATGTCTGCAGCATCAACTCTTTTGTCTGTGTATATCTATCCACCTTGATGGGTCTACACTGCTCTGAAGGTCACTTTAATGTTAATAGACATATGCCTGCAAGCTGTCCCTCACATCAGCCTCTAAACTTCTAAAACTCCATTAATTTTGAGTAATTAACCTTATCTGACACATCACAACCGTCCAATTATTTATCTGGGAAATATCTACAAAAATATAAACTTAAAAATGAAGAGAAATAAACAGATTTGACAGAAAGACAAAAGATATGCATATAAAAGTAAGAACTTAATGGCTCTATCAAAGGTACTGAGCTTTATTCTTCACTGACTAGCACGTAGTGAAGCTATTTACAGCTATGCAAGCAGGTATAAAATATTACCAAATCCAAATTAGAATGTCTATATGCAATTTGAACTCACTTTGTAAACGACTCCACAAAATGCTCAACTATGAATATTGAAACTAGGTATGATTTCCCCTGCTGTCATCACACTGTTTCAGATATTCATTAGTCTGGAAAATATGCAGTTGTTTTTTATAAGAGTAAGCCATTGAAAAACAGGCAAATACCAAATGAACAAAGAAAAACGTTTTATACTAAAAATTATCTGGAAAGCATAAGTAAACTCTATACTCAAATAAGAATTTGAATAAGAAAACCTCTTTTATTGTCAGTGATCCAAAAGTGTATTAGAATGGAATGATGAATCCTACAGGATTCATAAGTTCTCTTTTTAAGTATTTTTTATAATATCTACTAGTAATTTTTTCTTCTTTATTTATGTGAACATATTTCTAATCTATATAAATATGTTAACTTCAAATTTGCATAAGCATGTAATTTCTCAGTTCAAAGTTGCAAGAGAGTAAACAGGATGCACAGGCACGTTATTAGTATTTTAATCCTAAAATAAAGGAAAACTTTTTTAAGGGGAATAGTAGGCTTCTGAAGTGTTTTAATTTCTTTTTAAACAATAGTTCTGGTACAACTGTAGAGAATAAGAACTCAAACTCACCTTCAAACACTTGCATCTTGCAAACTTATCTTGCAAGCACCCCCCATTCAAATGGATGTCAGAAAATATTATTTTCAAAAACATTTCTGAAAAACTTCTCGAAATCAGTTATTATTACCAGACTGTAAGTTGGATCTTAAATGCTAGGAACAGAGATTTAAAGATATGATTCCCTCTTGAATCTCTTCAGACAGAGTTTAAAGAGTTTGTGCCCTCAACTGTAGACGGTTCCTTAAAAGACCTTTACTGGAAAACTCCATTTGTTTTGCACAAATGCTGACAGATTTTGTTCTGTAAGTTAATCCATGTCGTTTTCAGGTAGAGAGCTCTACATATCCTTTTGTGATACAGAATTTTGCGTTGAGTTTTTAAGTGAAATTCTTGACAAAACTTGTTAAATGAGCAAAGAGAAGAAAACAAAAAAGCAACAAAAAAAAGCAACAAAAAAGATAATTTCTTCTGTTTATTCCTAGGGTACTTGTTTGCTGGATCAGATAATACATTTATTACTTTATATGTTGAATACAATCAATTCAGATAGATTGTGTCTTTCATTTTAAGAAAGGGATAGCTTATTTAGTTTCTGTTTATTTCACAGCAGTGAAACTAATTTGTGCTCCATCTTTTGAAGGTCTTCATGGGAAACCCTCTTTGGAAGGTGGAAAAAAATTAAATTAATTCAGATTCCAAATAAATACCTAAGATGTCCAGTTCCTACAGGTCACACACAAGGGAAAGGGCTCAGGGTGTCTACAGGCCTCTCTGGCCCTGATTCTACTTTGAGCCCCTAGAGAAGAGACTGAAGGCATGGATGTGCAGAGGGGTACAGTCAAGATTCCCGAAGGATGTGAAATATCCATTCTAGCATCTTCAACCTGAACTGCAAGGAAGAGTTCTTACCTATGTGTACTCTTGGAATTGTAGCTACTACATATTGACTTGTGACTCTTGAGATAAGCAGGAGAGAAAATTGGACAATATTTTACATCCATGTATGTTGGATTCGCAAATAGATGGGAGCAGGTTTGTACAGTAAAATCACTAGTGTTGAAAACCTGACATCCACAGTATATATGCATCTTTCTGTTTTTTTGTTTTGTTTTATTTTGTTTTGTGGGGTAACTCTAGCCTGGGTCCAAGGACTGAATGCCCATTTGCAGTCAAAGTGCATGAGGTGAGATCCTGGAGCATGTCTGCAACGTAGATTTTTCAGAGAGGAATCCAGTTCAGGCACCCTGAGGCAGCTTGACACTATGAACTAAAGCATAGTAAGTGGGATCAGCTGGGACATTTTTTTCCAAAGCTTACTAAACATTGATTCAAACTAGAAGACTTGTAGACCTGCCCTCTCAAACCTACTGAAAATGTGATAACAAAGGCAAAAGAGCTAAGCTTGTTGCAGGATCCTGGAAGATCACAAGATTAAGACTAAACAGGAATCCAGTAGGAGGAAATAATTTCAAGCTGGTGTGGGTAGATCTGGCAGGTCTATTTTTAAAGACAGGCTTTCTCTCCAGGAAAAAAGTGATCTATGCTGTGACAAGCCTTAATCCAACCCTACATATAATCTCAGTGCAGGTACCTCTCTCCACCAAAGAATTAAACACAAATCCTATGCCTCTAGCTGTTCTTCCTACACATATGCCAATCGCTTTATTCAGTATAAGACATGTACATTATATAATTGCTCTCATAATTGTTGACTTTTGCTGCAGTACTTATGGCTCTGTAGAATGCAACCTGCAGTGTCTTGAATCCCAAACCAAATTTTTAAACTCTAGCATCACTGTACCCCAGTTACCTAATTCCACTTCAAACTAAATATCATCCAATATAACTCTGTAGTAAACAGGTTTTGTTCTCTGACTGTAAGTTTTACGCTATACAGCAATAAATCAAAGTATCAAGTCTGTGATGACATTCTAATCCTTTAATCTCTGAACCTGTACTTGGTGTATGTATAAACTTTAATTTGCTATGGTCCTTGGAAACTATTCTGTATCCTTTTCACTCAAAACTCCAAGAAAAACTTCTTATTAGTGTTTTCTTATTTTGTAAAGAAAATACTGACATTAATTTAAAAAATTAAACACAGCTGATCTATTAATAATCACATCCACTTCTCCCCTTGAAGATTCCCTGTGGATCACCAAATGAAACAGTCTCTTCATACAAAAGACTGCATTTTGCATCTCTTAAGTCATTGTGTTCACTCTGCAGAGATCTGAAGACTCAAGCCATGTTCATGCCACAGCCAGGGAAGAATATATAAGCACCTAGTCATATACAAACTGTTGAGCCCAGTCAGTGAACTAGATTTGGACAGACCTCTGACTTTGGTTTCTTCAGAAAGAGCATTTCAGATGCTTCTTCCTCTAAAAAGTGGAAAATTTCCAACTTTCCACTTACGTATTTGTGAGGGGGTACAAATATTTTTCCCATTCAGAACTGATTTATGCAACACAGCTATATTTTATGTCTACCACTGAGTATGAAATCATTATCACTTAAAACCTAACTTCAAACAAAATTTTATACTTTGTACTCATGAGTAAACTGATCTGGCAACTTCAGAGAAAGAAGGTGAATACTTTTGCTATGCTTCATTGAAAAGCATAGATATAAGAAAGAGAATTATTGAAAATCCTGCACAGCCAATTATTTAAAAAAAATGCAAGTGTAACCTGGAAAGAAAGGCTGATCCTGATCCTTGTTTGGGGCACTCAGAACACAGGGTCTATGGTACCTCTGAAAATCTAGTAGTGAATTTATTATAGAAGATGAACATTTTCCCCTTGGCAGTGCATGTCTTTACATTCACTGCTAATCACATGCTATATTCATCACTACATGCAGGCTCCATCATGTGCTTATATTGCTGGGGAGAGTAATTAAATGCAATGACATTTTGCTTGTGATTTGCTTGAGATTTTTTTGCACATCTTCTTTGCTGCCTTCTTCTATTAGTTGCTACTGTCTCCCCGTGAACATGTAATTTCCCCAGAAGGGCAATATTAGACAAGTGAAATGATTTATAAAGACTGTTTGAACCTTTGTGTACAGCCACAAACACAAATCAAGACAAATGCAGTGTGGGAGTGCAAGAAAATGTGTAATGCTTAGTGAAAGTTAGTGTTCAGAAATTTCATGATAAACAAACCAGAATAACCAGAGGAAATTGTGACTAACAATAATATGCTTCCCCTTATTTACCTCTCTTTTTTTTTTTTTTTAATTGGTATTTCCTTCAGGCAAAAATGAGTCAGATGATGATGAAAACATTTGCCTTGGAATCTCCTCTTAAAGTCCACAGCCTAAATGTCAGAGCAGCTATAAAAACAAATGAAAGATTCACATCTCTAGTGATTCCTAACATCTGTTGTTTTGTTACAACCCTTGCACTTAGGAAATGCAATTAGAAGAAAATAATGTGCTGTTCTGGATTTCCCCAGTATGATTACTGTATAAAAAATATCATAATTTATCACTTTGTTGATTACAATAGTTTTTCTGGTGTTAATTTATTATTTGATATATACATGTATATACACATAAGTAAGAAAGTACAAGCTATTATTGACTCTAAATATATTATTATTGCACCTACTATAATAAGCTAAGTGACATTTCAGTCAGTATTGTATCTGTGTTACATAAAATGAAATAAAAGCATGTTCCAAACCAGCATATTTGTATGTTTATGATATTTGTGGTTAATAACGTTATTAATGAATCTAAGCTGTCATAAGCTAGCATGTTCCAGAAGAAGAGGATATGGATCCAGTCAAAAATACACATTTTGGACATGGGTATATAAAATTTTCTTAAACAATTTCATATCCGTACAGTATCAAAAAAATCTATATGTCTCTCAGGTTGTCACTAATCAGGTACATCTCATTATTAACAATATAAGAAAGTTTCCTCCAAGTCAGTTAATAAATGCAAAATTATTTTGCAATTTCACATTTTAGTGATAATCCTATCAGCTTCACAACTGTTTATGTAAAGCCTTATTGAGTGGCTGGTGTTTAAATTTACAGTTGACCAGTTCACGAGTTGGCAGAAGATAGATGTGTGGGAAAAAATACTGCCTTTGAGAATGTTAATTTGCAATAACTCCTATCAGTTTGTTGTTCTTGTGGGGTTTTTTTTGTTCGTGTTTTGTTTTTTTTTTAAATTTTAAGGAAAACATTCTGCTCTCATTTACACAGGTATCAGACAAGAAACATCATGCTGACTTCAATCAGTGTGCTTCAAGTTTACACCAGTAGTAATCAAGATTGAATCTGTCCCTTTATCTACCCAACTATCTGTCCATCTCCCTGTCCCTCGATCCTCCCCCTCTCTCTCTCTCTCTGCATATGTAGAGGGATACAATTGTACCAACTACATATTTCAAGAAACCTTTGAAATAAATTTGTAAATATTGTAATATTATAAAATGTAAAAGTTAGTGTTGTACTTTGTTAGGAAAGATTTTATTAGACATTTCTAATTTTAAAAAGGAGAAGTATTTTAGAAATATCATGGTTAACATTATTATCCTGACTATCCGGACATTCTTCAGACCTTGTTATTTATATGCAAACTTTTTTATAGATGTAAAAGAACTCCCTCTTATACAAGTGTCATACATAAGGGATGGTATTAGTACTCCCACTAAAATGAAAAACCACAAGCCATTCCCCTTCCTCCGTGCCCTCAGGGGAGAGAGATAAAAGGCAGAGATCTCAAGCTGATATTGTATGGGGTCTGGCTGAGATGGAGGTCATTTTCCCACAGCAGTCTTCACAGTGCTTTGCATTGGTAGCTAGAAAGGTGCTGATAACACACCGGTGTTTTGGCTACTACTGAGCATCAGTACTGTCTCTCAACATTCCTCCTCCCATAAAGGGTAGGCAAGATCCTGGGAGGGACATAAGTAGGCCAGCTGACCCAAATTAACCAAGGAGATATTCCATATGTGACAGCAACTCAGATACAAGAGCTAAAGGAAGGAGGAAGAAGAGGGAGCATTCATTTTTGCAATGTTTGCCTTCTGGATCAACTGCTACGTGCACTGAAGCCCTGCTTCACAGTAAGTAGCTACCCATTGCTTGCCAATGGGAATTAGAGAATAAACCTTTTCTTCTCTACTCTTGTGCACAAGCAAACTTTAGTTTTTGCTTTAGGAAACTGCCTTATCTCAACATTTGAGTTGTTTTCTCTCTTATTTTCTTTCCCCTGTCTGGCTGGGAAGGGGACTGATAGAGTGGCTTGGTGGACACCTAGCATCTAGTCAAGGTCACCTCAGCCCAACTGGAAATAGCAATGAGATAAGAAAATGAACAGTAACAGCAACAACGTGAATAACAAAAGTATACAAAAAGGGTGATTTACATACAAAAAAAATGGTTACCAACCGACCTGAGTCAGCATCACATGGCCACTGAGACAAAGAACAAAACAGCCTCTGGACCCTTTGTGTGCCACCTTTTCTTCACAACTGCCAACCATGCCCTCTTCCTTCTCAGAAGTGAGAATCCTTGATTTCCACCCCCTGGCTGTTACATGGGTGGTATAAAATAGCAACCTAGGTGCATCCACAAAGATGCAGGCTCCACATAGTATTAGTGACATGATGTGTGGAGGGGACTTTCCCTTTGAACATCCAGCCCAGCACGGGCAGTCAGGGTGCCAGGAGAAGCTGTGCTTCAGTGCCAATCACTTCTGAAGCAGCTCAAACCTGAAGTTGTCAGTGTGTCTTGCCATTCACTCCAAGTCAGGCTCACTTTAGCTTCCAGTACAGCTATGGGGATCATCCTGTCACCCCAGAAACAGAGATGGTTTCTGCCCCTACATATTTTGATGGCATCAGAGTACATTCCACATCATTGTCAAATAAAGCTGTACACTCTTGTGGGTCTGATGTGCCAGGCCATTGGATCCACACAGTTCAATAGATCCAACTGTCATTTTAATCCACCTGGCTGGAAGCAGGGCTCTTCTAGTTCTGGTCATGGTACCCATTGCTCAGTTATTGTAAATATGAACTGGAGGTCCTTTTGAGATGATTGGAAATAACATAAAATACCATAAATTTAACTTTGTTTTGGCCAAAACCAGGATAACAAGATATAGGGAAAATACAGACCTGCTGAACAGCATGAAAGAAAATAGTATATTAAATTACAGTACTATTTCAGTTTATTTATGAGGTCTTTAATCAAATTTCAGCCTCTACAGTTGTCACATTTTGGAGCATGACATGGACCAGTAGGCAACAGCATAAACTGTATTCCTTTGGCCAAGAAAAAAACTAAAAGCAACATTTAACTTCTTCTAGGTCTATCATCCACAGAAGCCTGCTAGAACTGCTGACATTTCTATGGAGGTTATGTCAAGTCCTCAGTGCAAACCTTCCCCTTTTCCTTCCCCTGTGGCACCACACTCTTTGCGAATGTTGATTAGCCAATGAATACAAGCATCCTGCCAAGCATGACAGTATGGATGGACAAGTTACCAAAGCCTAAGGGAATTATGTATTGCCATAGAGGATGTGTGGGCTGTAGTATTTTATCTGGTCCCTTGGGTCTGAGCAAACCAGAACTACATGCTAGATATCATCCAGTTCTTCCATATTATTTAATATTATTTATTATTATTTTCAAGTAGTTTTAGCATATTCTTTTTTTTTTTTTTGCCAACTTTTTAACTTGGTAGTGAAAACAATTTAGTTTGGGTTAGAGTCTATGCTGGGAAAAGTAAAAATTATGAATGTGTGATGATTATGCCTGATGACATTCTGATTGATCTGCTCAGACTAAAATGTCACATTACCAAAGAAAAAAAAATAGAAGAAAGACTTTGCAGAGCAGATGAGAATCCTTAACATAGGATGTAGAACAAAATGGATGACAGTACTTTACTCAGCTTAACTCTTGGAATTAATAATGGAATCCAAAGTTTAAATGCCACATTCAATATACTTTTACTGTGTCCCAAGTAGTTAAAAGTAGTTAAAATTTAAATATACATTTTCGTTTAGGACAAACAGGAAAAAAAAGTATATTTTGTTATACTTCAGTAACTGAGATTATTGAAATACAGAGACACATTCCTAGGTTAAAATTATGTTTTCAAATTGCTCTCAGTAAATGAGGATCAATGTATGTATGTCCAGACATCTTTTGCCTTGAATTGTTCTATGCCTTGAATCAAGCAGACAATACTTCTGATAAGTATGTTTTCGGAGGAAGTATATTATGCTGTATCCAATAGCTTGAGAGGCAAGCTCCGTGCCTGTAAGTTCAATCTGTAACAAGACTGATGATATATCAATGGTAAGCACATGGACACAGACCGCCTGTATACAACACATATACACATGTACGCAGCAGTCCACAGAGACACAAAGAACATTCACACGAGCAGACAGCACCAGTGTCTGTGTTTGTCTTAGACATGGTGTCCTTCAGATTGCAACATGTTAGAATGTATTTCAGAATGATGACTCCACCTCACATAAAAAGCAGTAAGTAATATATGTTTTGGTGGTCTGTAGTGTAAAAATTAGTCATAAAAATCTACCAATAAAAAGAACTGTAAATAAGACTTGCATTATTCTACATTCATACACCTCATCTTACACAGACATGCAAAAAACCCTGGTGTTGGACATGCCATGAGATCCACAACAAAATACCCTATTGTTATTAGTCACATGGGGTAGAAAGAGCACTTGTCTTAGTAGTTTGTCCACACTTTACTGTATGTTCACTAAATACACTGTGGAGTTTTTTAGGAGAGGTGCCTGAGTTAAATGATATGCATCTATCTGCTTTTCCTGGTTTCTGTGCTTCTGATCAGTGAAAAATTCCTTGGAAAGAGGGAAAATGCCCACAGGATCTCTGCAGTGGGGTACTTGTGATGACTGAATAAACAGGTTGGTGAAAGCCAGAGATAAGCATGTGAGACAGAAGTGGGATTGTGTCCCATCACAACAACAAAAAAGACATTTTAATAATGCAGATAAGAAGCAAATACTGAGTGTTTGGGCAGAGGTTAGCCTTGACTTGCTACCAAAACCAGAAAACACCAAAGAGTTAGCTAAAAATATGGAGACTGACTTCAGTGGTCTTTTCCTCATGCCGTGTGAGGTAACTAGAAAGACTGAACTGATTAGTACAGCCTTGCTTTGGATCTGTTTCAAAGAAAAAAATAAATGCAAGTTATTGACTCAGTTTCTGGTAATTTCAAAGAAAATCATGCCCAAAAGTACACTATTCCCAAGTTCATTGGCCAAGTTTACTGAAAAGCCATGGTGCTGTGATGATAATTTGAAAACACTGTATTTGAAATGTGTAATGGAAAAACACAGCACATGAAATGCATGGAAGACATCCTGCTTGTTCACAGAACAGTTAAGTAGTACATTTCCTATACCCAAAAACTGATGCACTCATATTAAATTACATTGTTATGTGCCTGTATGTACACATATGATGCCCTTAGGCATCTTCTTTGTCCATCTCTGTTGCCATTTGCTGACAAAATTAAAAACGCTTGTAACAGTGGTATTTTTTTTTTTAATTCTATCTCTTGATAAGATATTGTTAGCATATATTTCAGATAGGATCATCACCGGGGACAGCATAGGGACATTAAGATGTTGCAAGTGTATTTGGTGGAATAATGTTTAAATTCCAGATGTAGAATGAAATGGCTTCTGCTGTTTGACAGTATCTTTAAACAACAAAGTACTCAGAGTCCAAGTAGTGGTCTGTGGTGATTGGCACACATTGTTATGTCATCTTTTTTTCACCATGTTTTTTTGAACTAATTAATAAACTGGAAAAATTTACTGATATATAATATTAAATAATGGAAAAGCTTTACTAAGTAGTGTTTACAAAACTTTGTCTTCTGCCCAAGTGCTTGGTTATGTAAAGAATAGAGAAGAGCAGAGTGTCTAGTTCTTTATTTTAATCTCTCAAAATCAATGATAATGAGAAATGGATAATTTCTATAGTGTCAAATATTTTGGTGTTGGTTTTTTGTTTGTTTTTTTTTTCTTTTCCTATGCTAAATATGTTATTTTCCCTCTGCTTTTGGCCAAGAAAGAACACAAAGAAACTCTTGCCAGTTTGCCATTAAACTGAGATTAGATGTTTGCTCTGGGCAGTGACTGAAAACAAGCCATACAAGATCCAAACTGGTCAATTCTGGCCTGTCACAGCAGGTTTTATAGGAGCTTAGTTTCTGCAGAAGGATAGTGCAAATAACCTGATAATGACACTAAGAAGAAAAGAAGCTTCCGGAGAAGCCAGATAGAACTGGTTCAGAGGACTTTTTTTTTTTTTTTTTTCCCCCAGAGCTGTCTAGGTCTGTTTTGGGAAGGTTCCATCTCACAGAGTCACAGAATATCCTGATTTGGAAGGGATCCAAAAGGACCACCAAAGTCCAGCTCCTGAGAATAGGTACTGGTATTGAACTGTCATGTGAAATAAAAGGTAAAGATAGAAGAAATAAAATAAATAAAATAAATAAAAAGAAATAAAAGGTAAATCTGCTGTGCTTGCACCTCAGGAGGCATTAGTTGGATTTGGCCTCCAAAGGCTTGCAATGATCAACTAAAAAGCACCCAGATGCATGCTGCCTGTTCCCAACACATCTGCTCTTCCTGGTTTCCTTGTGTTTTTCCCTGTCACCTGAGACAGTGATTAGAGTTATTCAATTGCACAGTGTCTTACTGTTTCTATTCATAGCCAGTGTATGCCTGCCTTACACACTGATCATAACTATTCAGTCATAGAATCCCAAATGTGTCTGCTGGACTTTATAATGGTATTAATTGACATAAATATCTGTCTCTGTTCTCTTCCTTCCAGTATACCTGACCCCTACTTTCAGTGTTAGTGTCATGATCTTTACAGACTGGACAGCAAAAATTTACTTAAGGAGGGGATCTGAAGACTTTTTGGGTTAGAGTACTAAGAGTTGTTTATCTATCACATGGAATGGATTTTTGACCCTGAATACATGCAAGACACTCCTATTTGGACTTTTTTATTCCGCTATATAGAAACATTCCCAGTAATATCCATAAGTAATTTAAAATATTCTACAAATACTCCTGCTAGCTTTTGAATGATAGCAGAGAGCCAGTGCAAAAGCAGCATACACCTAGTAAAAGTAGAGGAAAAATGTCAGCAAAGATTGCTAAGCTTTTTCTCAGTAGCTGCCAAACTCTTCTCCTAACCACCAAAGATGCATTTAGCTTCAGTACCACTTCACACATCCATAACCTTGAAAGCAAGTGAACAAATACATGAAGACCTTCTCAACATTCTTCATACATTCATGTTATTTGTGATACCAACAATTTTAGTGATTTGACCTTATATAAGACTTTCCCTTCCATTTTGTGTATTAATTGAAGAGCAGATGTTAACCCATTTATCAGTTTGTACTCTTGCATAAAACCTTAACACGTGTCTTTTATGTGTTTGCAATAATTATGAGCAGGGAGAATACCTGGCTGCCATATTCCCCATTAAGTAGGGCACTTACTGTACCTCAGCATTGCTCAAGACCCTCAAAGTATTTTGAATCAGGGACTGCTGATGGAAGCTAAAGTGCAAATTTTCCCAGTGCCAGGCAACTGTCTCAGAGCACATAGAACCTTGGCTTTGCAGCAAACAAAGGGGAAAGTAAAATTCCTTGTTTCTGAGGAAAAAAATAGCATTTTCTTCACTCATAACTGTGTCTCTTGGGTAAGAGATTGCCTCGTGTGCATTTGTGTGTGTGTGTGTGTGCGCGTTTGTGAACATGATGTCAATAACTCCTCAATGCTGAATGACATTTGATTAATTACAGCAATTAGCAATCACTTTGCATCAACCACTGGATACTAACGTTGTTCTAAGCACAAAGTATGGCAAATGTTAGTAACCATCAAATTGCGTATCTCATGCTATTTAAGTTCTTTTTGGCCACCCTCCAAAATACTCTGTGACTGTTCTGGCAACCAGTCTGTGAAAGCAGACCCAAACAGCAATTCAGAAATGACACGATTCTGACTACCATTCCTCAGCAATGTAATACATTCATGACTGCACTAAGGATATGATGGGGCCCATTTTCTGTAGGAAATTATTCAAGAAAATAGGAGAGCTCCAACATCACCTGGCAAGTGTGGAAATTTCCTGAAAAAACTGGTCAGAGCATTCCCAGCTACCTACCTAAAGGAATTGATTTTGGAATTGGTAAAAAAATCTGATGTAATATATGATTTTGCAATGTCCTGTGTAAGTATCCAATTAATTACATTCATTAGAACAATACAATACATGATGGTATATATTGGACTAAGAGAAATAGCTTCTAATCCATCCAGATAATTAGAACAAATCTGTTTGAAACCTTACATTGTTTCTCTACTATGTATTTGCATATTTCTTTGTGATTATTAAGTTCCTGTTCATTGTGAGAAGTTCAGACCCTAGTAAATAATTTACAACTGGCGCCTGATTGCTCTTGGATAAACCTTTGGAGAAAAACTCATCCAGACTTCTGCCTGATCTTTTAGTTTGAACTGTAAGCAACGACATCATTTGACTTTATAGCAATGTGAAATTATGTGGTTCATACTTGGGTTTACACTTATAAATTTAGGTGAAATTTATCTACAGAGTATTTCCCTGAAAAACAGAAGATACTTCATTTATTTTTGAAAGGAATATTTTTTCCTGAATACGTTAGGTTGTTTTTTATTTATCTATTTAGTAACAGTTTAATGAGGTAATTTTTCCTGACATATTGAAGATTCCCTATATAATGATAAATATATAAATAGAAAAATATGAAGCCAAGTTCTTTATAGACAGTAAGGATATTTTCCCCCTTGTCCCTGGAGATCATCCATAAAGATTTACATAAAAGTAGACATTCCTTAATAAACATATAATAAACTATGTTAAGAGCTGAGGGAAACTGAATTCTTAAAGATAATTTCAAGTTTTACCAAGACAGGGATTTGGAGAAAAGATATGAGTCAGGAGCAAAACCAAAGATATTTCAAGACTTTGTAGGAGTTCTGTTTGTGCTTATTCCTCCACGAATATACCTGCAAGATAAAAATAAACAGGTAAATATATAGATAAAAAACATTAAGATTTTAATATTTACTCTTCCTTTTATGATAGAACTTTTTTTTTTAAGATTTCTAGAATGCTTATTCCACTTGAACAGAATGGCTTCTAGTTTAGAGTGGTAGGTGGAAGGAGGGTATTCCAGAGGCGGGTGTTTTGCTCACAACAAACAAGACAAAGTAAGAAGATCAATTCCAGCTCAGAAATGGAATAGGAGTCTTACCATACAAATTGTTGCTTTTTTACTTGAAACTGTCAGGAAGTGGAACTGTTCAATTTAACCTTAATACAAAAAATATATATTGAATTATCCACACATAGTTATAGAGGAGAAAGTTAAACGGTATCTGCATGTAACATACAGGAATAAGAAATAGGTTTGGTATAGGGATAAAAAAGAATGCAGTTTTAGGATCTGCACTTTAGCATTCGAAATCCATCCCAAAGATAAAAATGTGGATACAGAGATGCTGGTGTGCAGAGTTCTGGGACTAGCTTTCAGCAAAATTGCTGTCTGTATGTCAGTCTTGAGTTTGGTTTAAACACTGACAGTAAGAGAGGTGGGGAGGGAACTCAAGAGCTAAAGGCATAATAAATTGCTCCTGGTTTGTGTTAGATAAAATTAAATTTCTTTCAGAAGAAAGGCTTTTTGAGGATTGGTGCTTAGGAAGATACAAGCTGTAGCCTTTGGAAAGAAAATCTGCACAAAGATCTAATGCTTTTGATGCGAGGCAAAGAATTTTTAATGTGCTGAAATTCAATGCATGAAAAACTCACAGGCAAAAATGGCAGCCTGAAGCTCTCCATCCACTTCTGACTTTGACAGATCTCCCACTAAGTATCTTTACTCCAACATGAGATTTTTATTGTGATTTCACTGAGTTCACACAAGGCAGGTAAATTTTACTTGCAGTGTTCCAGTAGAGTGCTTAAAGATTGCTGTTTAGATGAAATTTTAGTTATGCTGGGACTCAATTGTATGAACATGGGACTATAAAGGTGCGAAAATAAGACATTACTTAAAGCTCTCTCTGTAGCAGATACCTTGCCTGTATTCTTGGTACTTCCTGCACTAGTCAGCTGAGCTGACACATGCAGGAGAGGTTGTAATTCACTTCAGGTGAAAACCAGCAGCATAATCATTATGACTTGGTACTAAACAAAAACAATAGAAGCTCATGAACTTGGCAGGCGTCACTGGAGCACCCCAGAGATATGTTACTTCATATCACCAGTCAAGTATTTTAGCTTGCTGCGTCTCAGACTCCCATTCCCCTTCTCTCTGCCCTTCATCCACTATAGTAACAATACATCTCATATCTGCAGAAAAAAAAAATATGCTTATGGCTTCGACATCCACCTGGTGTGTAAAATTTTGGACTGAGCAGAACACAAGGGCATGGCAGTGTTGTGCGCCCTGTCAGAGGTTGTCCCTCTGCTTGGTGTGATGGTCCCCATGGGTTCCACCTCAAAGAGCAAGGCTCTGTGGCTGCTCACATACCCTGTGGGCAACACACAGCTATGGAGTATCTCTGATACCTTTGTCTTCCTGGCTGGTCATGTGATTTACTGCTTGGTGTCACAAATGTCAGACTCTAGCTCAAATGAGAAGTCCTTTCCTGAGTAATGCCACAAAAGATTGTAAAGCCATTCAGGAGATGGAGAAGTTCCTACGGTTATTTTCTGGTCTTTTACTTTTAAAATGCTGCCAGAGGAAACATGGAGAATAGAGGATTTTTTCAGCTTAGCTGATAAAATAAAGAACTTGAAGGAAAAAATTCAGTTAGAGATAACAGAACAGTATTGGATTTGATGCAGTTTTTTAGGTTTTTGCTTTTAAAAATGGGGGAAAGAGGAGTAAGGAAGAACATCTTCATGGGTCCTATCCATATTTTTTTCATTTTTAAAAATGTATTTCTAATTAAAAAAATGTAGTAAGTGAAAGTATTTTACTAACAAAAATGTTAAAAAAAAATCCAAAATTTTCCACTTTTTCTGACTGTTGGTATTGACCAAATTCAGTTACAATTCAGAATAATATTCTTCTTTGACATCTTTTTTTTCCTGTATTAGCAAAACAATTTAATGGTGAACATTTTCTACTCAAGAGCATTGGACATAACTTGCTTAAATATGTTTTAATGTAAATTTGAATTTACTAAACACTGATTTTTTTTCACATTTCATTTTTAGAGGCTTAACTATTTTGATTTTAATTTTGTTAAATTTATTTCCAAATATTTTCAGAATTCATGTTTGCTCCATTACCCTTCACTTTCAGTACATCTGCTTCCTGGCTTTATTGACTGAGTTTGAAACAGAAGTTAACTGAAATGTCAGAATTTCAGAATTTCAGTGAGCCAGAAATTCCAGGTTTTGGTCAGGCCTACTAGTCTTCCCACATTTTTCTTAAGTTCTGCTGAAAATCAAAAACATTTGCAGAAGATGGTGAGCTTTAGTTTGAAATCCACATGGCTATCAAGCCTGAATTTATGCCTCCTCATTTTCTGTCTTAATTCTCTCTCTCAGAATTACTTTTCAGCATCATGTAGTGCATTATTAACTGTAAGAAGCCCAGTGCCAACCATTGCACCTGCACATCTTCTCCTTGACAAAAATTAAATTAAGCCAAGTGGTAATGCCTGTGGGGTGTAGTTAAAGATTGTAACTCTCCATAATGCAGATTCTGAATTTCACATTTTCATTGTTTTTACGAAATATTGTGGGTGCACAAGACATAACATGAAGTCAAAGAAAAAATGTCAGGAGAAACTGAAAAGATCTTTTTTTTAGGTTGTGATAGGAAGAAAACACGGTAAGCTTTAATCAGCCAGGTAAATGCTAAACTAGCCATGCTGTGCTGGTGCTCATGTTATCCAAACTGCATCTTTAAGCTCAGTTGCGGAGACTTAGTAACAAACGTCAATATTTTTTTTTTACCTCCTCCTCTTCTTGTTCTTTTAAAACACAGAATAAATTAGGTTTTTACATGTTGTGTGACTTGAGCATGGACCAAGGTGTGGAAATTACTTCTCAGAATAAACAGAGGAAACAGGGTGAGCTAAAGAAACACGCGAGGAGGAATCACAAATGTGTCTCAATGGATGACTGCTGAGATCCAGCTGCTCTATAAATATTAGAATTTATCTGAATGATAAAATACTACATCGTGCATGTTTGTGCAGTTGTCCAAAAAATCATTGCTGTGTTTCAGAAGCTTTCAGGGGGCTGGGGTTTTGTGTGAAAAATACAAAAATACATGTTTTGTATGTGGAGCTAAGTAGTAAACAAAGTTTGAAATCTAAAGATACCACGTAGATAAACATTTGCAATAATCAGTCATTTCTGAAGAGGGGAAAAAAAAAAAGATTACTCTTATTTCAATTATAAAATTACCCAAACATTCTCAGTCACTCTTTCCTGAAAAGGCCTGGAAGACATTTTAGGTTTTTGTGTGACTCCATTGACATCAAGATGAATAGTATTTCTGCTACTATGGAGATACACAGTCATGATCAAAGAATTGTCAGAATTATTCTTGGAGAAGTAAATAGCCAATGACTGCAACACAGATGTCTGTTCAAAGTCCAGAAAAAGACATACTCTTTTGAATCATAGTACATGAAAGGAAAGCTTCAGAGGACACTTAATTATTTTCTGCTGCCAAAATGGTCTTACAGGTAATTTTCTTGGTTTAATGGTATGCTTAATATTGACTTTCCAAATATGATGGCAAGTAAGTAGGTCCCTCTAGTCTCTCTGTGTTTAATTACTCCTCAGTTCCATACCTAAACCCAGGCTCCATTATGATCTTTCAGACTAATTTCCTTGCAGTTACTTAGGGAAAACCAACATGTCATACTTTAAAATCTCTCCTTTCTGAGTGTTTTCTGCACGGTGTAATCAACATGAGAGTCCTGCTCTTCCTCCAACATTACCTGATTCACACAGAGATTGGATTCAGCTGACAGTAGACTGACTTAAATCTGATGATGCCATCACCTTACTTTCTCAGCTTCATATCCTCTATGTAAATTGTTGCTCTTAAACACTAATATATTGATTTTAAAACCTTAATAGCAACAAAAAGAATGAATGTAAGTAATTTCTCAACTCATAAGTCTTCCCACCTCTTTAAATTTTTTAAAATAACTTTGTGGTATTGTCCACTTTTAATCAGTTCTACCAGACTTTCACACTATTATTTACGTTCTGTCTGTCTATTTGTCTGCCTGTCTGTCTGTCTATATGTCTCAGGACAGAAAAAGAAAAAAGTAGAAATCCTCTCAGTCTGTATTATGCAACTGTCTTCTTCTGGCAGCTGGCTCCAATGTGCACCGCTGTGAAGGTTGCCATGGAGACTCCAATTTAGGAGCAAGTGTATTTGAGGAGAATTTCCAGCCCAGCAGTATGTGAGAAAACAAATGCAAAAATTAAAGTGGTGTATGCCCTTCAGATGGGAGTCAGGCAGGTCTGCTAGACCAGGCTGGAATTGGGACTGGGGCGGGAAGGATGTTGCTTGCACAAACAATTAATTAACACATTATAGTCTTTGTTACTCTTCTCTATCATTTTGCTTTCCTCCCCAGCTGTTTTATGAAACAGAATTCATGTTAAACGATAGCTTTTTCTGACCAAATAGCTGTAGTAGCATCCAATGTGCACTCTTTCTACCTTTCCCTTGAAAGTGAGGCAAGTATGTGCTCTGCTTGTGGGATGTTAATTCACTAAAGCACTGGTTTGTACATCTGACTTTTTAAGTATTTGTCTCCTCATGATGTCCAAAAATGTTTGCCTGTTTCTAATTCTGTGCTTGAAACACGGGTTTCATATTGTTTCTAGCCTTTCTCTCAGAGAAGACTTACACAAAAAATTATTCAGTACAAGGGTCCAAGAAAAAAGGCAGTGGGAAAAAACCTGCTAGCATAGTAACACAGGAAGCTGGCATTTATAATTTTTTTTTTTTTTTTTTTTTTTTTTTTTTACTATATTAGGTTTAAACCAGTGCCCTAAGGGTAAATAACATATCAGAAATCCTAAAATCCTAATAACTTTTGGCTCAACATTTCACAAGAGTACGTTTACAGGCAAGACTTGTTTGACAATATTCTTTGTAGGATTATTTTTAACATTGATTTGAAGAGGTTTATCTGTGCATTTTCCATGTTTCAGGTTTTATTATTTTCTTTTGCAACTTAATATCCTGTGAGTTTTGTTCCACTTGGTAAATGATTGACAGAGTTTTGGATTAACAACTGCTGTTTTCTCAAACATTGTTATGAAAAATAAGATGAGACTAGAATTCAGTTCAAAAAAAAATATAAATAACAGAGAAGTTGGGTTTTTTCCACTGATACTATTTTGCTGGTGTTGACCTTAATGCCAATTTTTTATGTAGCTCTGACTTCTCTTTGACAGAGTTCTTTTTAAGAAAGAATGATGACTTTTTTTTGCTACAGAAAATAATGGTGATGCTACTTTATTACCTATTTGAAAGAAATATGCACAGGTTGTAGGTGTTACATATGTTGCTACATGTTGTAGGTCACATTCCCTGTAAATCAGTTTGGTATTGTACCTTCAGGGAAAAAGTGGCTTTTTAAATCTCTACGGAGAATATAACCAGTACCAAAGACCACTCCACAGAGGGAGCCAGGAAGTTACAGCTTCCTAAGAAGAGGATCTGTTGAGCCTGTCACCACATGACTGAGAAACCTGGGTAACTGAGGGCTCCTTGAGTGATGTGGTTACATCTAGTACACTTCCAGCAGCAGGGAGGAAGAGTAGGGAGAGAGTGATATTCAATGACCTGGCCCTATGGAGGGATAATAATTCCATACTCCCTTCATCTCAGATCTTAAAACTCACAAACTATCCGTCCCCATGTATTATGGAGGCTTCTCAGTGCTGAAATTGTGTATGAAAGAGCCTCCCCTCTCTTTGTGGCTTCCTCCCTCTGTCTCATACTAAGATTCTGTGCAGTTCTGTGCCATAAAGCCTTGTGGTCTTCCCAGAACACTGCCATGAAGTAGCAGTGGTCACTAGAGCAATGCCAATTGGTGTGATCACTCAGGCAACACAAAGCCAAACAGGTCCATGTAAAGCACTGCTGTGTAACTTCATGTGAGGGGACAGTTTTATTTCTCCCATAAGATCTACATAAGAACTTCCATAAGTACTTGTTCTCTTGTAATAAGTAAATATGTTAGCAAGCTACATAACCAAGATTCATCTCCCATCAGTCCATTACTCTCAGCAAGCTGTCTTTTATTCCAGCAGAATTGTTTATATGTTGCTTCACATTCTCTACGTAAATGGTAAGTGGGTCTGCTTTGGCAGGAATGAAAGGGTCAAGGTAGTATTCTGTGCACAGTCAGGCAGAATGTAGAAAGGTGAAGTATAGAGGAAACTAAGGAAGCACTCCTATGCCATTTGGAACTGAATTTCCTTGATTGCCCTTATCAGTAATACTGTAAAAAATTTTCTTCCATTGCCTAAAAATGTAGCTTCATAGTCTAAGACTTGAAAAATATGAAGAGATAACTCAGCAGGTCGTTGACTACTAACTGTGGGTAAATTCTAGAGATATATTGACAAGCACTGTACACCACCCCATTGCACATAGTTTACTATGAAAGACATTTATAGGCACAATAAGGCTAGTCCTGAAATTTGAGGATATGGTAGTTGACAATATAGTGGTATGTAATTTATGTTTTGCTAACGGAAGCATTCTGTGACTCCCTGAAGGATGTCTTACCTAAATAGAAGTAAGCATATTTACCTTTGCATTACAGAGGAGTCTAGCAATCAGCTGGGTTTTTTAATAAATGTTTTGCACTTTTTCAATGGCTTATAAATGCACTAAGTACTGAACATGTGTTGGTGATGATATCCATTCAAAACTCCAAGTAGGATTCTATATTTCTTATTTCCTCTGTTCTAGCAGTTGGGGTAGAGTTTTGCTCTCTTTAGAAAGATGTCTTTCTTCTCTTTCTTTGTAATTGTAGAAAAGACTACTAAGTCCTGAAGTTAGAGAAACTTAACATCAGTTATTTGCACCCTGTCACTGGACTGTTAACAGGCAGCATGAGAAGAAAATCTTTGTGCCATGAGAAGAAAATCTTTCCTGTTGTCTTGACAGAATTGGTTCCTTGCAGCTGTGCCACCAAACCATGGTAGAAAAGAAACAAATGAGGGAAAGCATATGCCAAACCTCATGGCTTCTTGGCTTTCCTCCTCCAACAGTGTAATGTCAAGCCAAATTTTAGCTTCTGTAACTTTTGCTGGGCTTAACTTTGCATAAAATCTAAGTGAACTAAAAATTCTTTTTATAAAACTGCATGTGTATTTCCTACACTATATTTGTTTTTGAGAGAAAACAGTGATTAAACTGTTGAGATAATGACCAGAAAAGAGTTTTAGTAAAAACATAAGGTCATATATGCTTCAGAACACAGGAAAGCTCAAATTCCTTTGCAAGTTCTAGTAATATCTGAGGCTTGCAAATTATTGTAATGAAAGTACACAACTCTTGAATGAAATCATTACATATATTTAAAACCACAGCAAGCAACTGTATTTGCAGACCTACCTCCTAGCCACTCATCTATTAGTTCAGTCTGTCCCACTAAGCATTAATATTTAACTTACTGCTTTTTCCAAGGATAGCTTCAAAAGTCTTCCACCAATAACTTAAAGAATCCAAATGACCCTTGCCTTCAAAAGAAGTAAGAAAGCACACAAGAGACAGCAGAGAACTATATAAGCTAAGACAAACCCCAGAGTTTCTGAATATGAGTAAAGCTTTTTTTTTTCCTGTCAGTGATACTCAGAAATTAATACTTCCATAATCACATGAACAAAGAGATATATAGAAAAATGATTCAGAGCAACTGACTTTAAAACACATTACATAAAGGAATATGTAGATTAATATATACATTAGACAATATCAATATTTACTTAATCAAGTGCAGAGAACTTACATGATAGTAATAATTTATACTTGTTTATAGGTAATCAGAGGAAACCTATGTAACACACATCAATTTGATTGGAAAAACATATGTATAATGCTTTTAGAAATATTAATTCAAATCATAAGCAGTTAAATGTTACAAATTGAATTAGAGATAGCACAAGAACACTTCAAAAATTGTTACAAATTTAAGTATACAGAATATATTATAACATAGCATTTGGATGATTCGTTATTCTCATTAATGGATATAATAAATATAATATATTTAAAATGCACCACCATGTTTGTCTATAATTTTTTTTTTTGTCTAATGCAGGGTCAGTACCTATCAAACCCCTGCAGTTCGTGATTGATTGATGCAGGTTTTTTTTTGAAAAATAAGATTTCCACCCCTTATGTTTTTAATATCGAAATCAAAAGGCTTATGGAGGTGTGGAAAAGTAAAACACATTGATGGGGGACAGCAACAGTATATGAAGATTAAGATTAGATTAGATTGCAGTTGTCGTGAGAAAAGGTTGCTATTGCTGTGTGGGGTTTTTTTCCTGTTCTTTCTTTTTAGTCCAATAAGTCTTTTTCAATCCACAAGTCTTTAAAAGTATACAACAATTCTACATACATTTCTTGTTCAAGTCAATAGTCAAGAGAACAACTTGTGTAGAAACAACTTGTTTTACCAGGTTTTTTCATGAATACCAAAGAAGCTCTATTATAATTAAGAAGAAACAGAAAAAGGAATTGCAGAAAGTATTTTGGAATAAATGTGTTTGACAGGAACTTTGTGAAAGAAAGGAAAAACAGATCAGTAGCAGCAAAATAGGGAAGGTGAAGTGTTGAGAGAAAGCAGAAAAAGAGACAGTATAAACAAGGACAAAATGGTTTGGGAAAATTGAAAGGGAAACAAAGGCTTCAGGAGCACACTTTCTGGCAGGATCCATGAATTCAAAGATGTTACACATCTAATCAATCCTACAATTGATATATCCTCTTTTTTAGACAGATGTGATAAAATGCACAATAATGATGAAAAGGAAAATGAATTCAGTGAATACTTCAGTATGTTGAAAGAAGTGAGAATTTATATTTTCATCTGGTAAAAATGAGGAATCATTCACCTTTCAATCACCTTGTGTGATTCATCAAAACCAAATTTTTTTCTGGGGTGGGTGATTGTATTTGAAGTTCTTACATGCTGTCTTTGTTTTACATGTTAAACTGATAATTTTGAAAATTAAAAATGATGAAATATTTTTCTTCAATAACTCTTGAAAATTTGTTTGGAACTAGGAAGGGCAGAAAGAAGGGAAGAAGAGAGGAACAGAGCAACAGAGCAAGGTGAGAGAAGTGCTCACCACAATTCCTAGTAGATGGAAAATTCTCTTCCCATTGCCAGCATCTAAGATGGGCTAACAGAGTTGATTATAAATTGTTTATTATGGTAGCAATGCCAGGTGAAGTAACTGAAAAGCGGATAAAGAAATATATTAATAAAAGACATTAAAGGACAGAAACACTTATTATATAAACTTCATTCTGTTTAGTCCATTTAGCTTACTGCTCCAGGATATATTAATAAAAAAATCATGATACAAAACCAAATTCAGGCAAATGGATTACTAATTAGTCAACTGATTTTCGAAAGTGTGGAATCATATTTGAACTGAACTAGTAGGGTCTAGTGGTTACAGAAGAATAAAAATTGTGCAATGTTGATTTAAAAACAGACATGAAAAAGATGCATCTCTGAATTCAACATTTTTTAAAGGAATACTAAAATACAGAGACCACTTCGTATCTATATGCACTTCAAAAAACTGGAAAATAATGAAATGAAATAGGAAATGGTGCACGAAAAAAAACCATAACATTTTAAGGGCTAAAGAAAATTTATGAGTTCTGCCTATTTAGAGTACTAAAATTAAGACCATGAGTTGATTTGATTATGCCATATACTTTGCTAGATGAGACTAATTCTTCAGTGTTTAAAGACAACACCAAAGATGGTTGGGCGTTTAATGAAACACGCAGAAAAAGAAATAGCATTACTTTCCTTATGACTGAATATGAATAATCATCAGAACATGTGAGATTGATTTTCTGTGTCTGTCTCCAGCTCAGATCTTAGTTCTTCTAAAAACATGTTTTTGCTCTCAGTGAAGGAAAACTCTTAAATTTGATGTTCTGTATTATACAATACATTAGACTAGATGTTCTGATGAACATTTTTGTTCTTAGAATATGAGTTTGAGAGCTTAATAAAAAAAGGAAAATACTGAAATAATATCATCATTAATTAAAACAGCATAACAGAGGACATTATACTGCAGTTAATAAACCCTACATCAAGTCTGATAACTTGCAGTTAAGATGTTGTACATATTACTAACCATTCTATTACTGGGAAAGTCAGCAGTTTAATGGCAGCTTTTTTGTGTACATTAAAGTGTGGAACTGAAACACAGTCTCAGCTTCAGTGTTTCAGCACATGCTAAATTGCTATTCCATACCCACGTCAGTATGTGATCACAGTCAGTGATGTCATGCCCTGAGCAGCCTCAATTCCCTGTGGCTCCCACCTTAGACAGGAAAAGGAAGAAAGCTGAAACATCATCAGCCATTTGGATAATCAAGTATCAAGGTGGCTACAAAGTGGGAACTACAAAGCATGCCAGAACACAAATCTAGCTGGGAGATCCTGCTTCCAAATCAGTTTACTTACCACAGTGCAACCCTAGCGTTGCTATCAAACTCCAGTATACCTGTCACTTTTACTGTAACTTGAATGGTCATCTGCTCTTGGAGTTAGTCTTCACATGAAAAATATGGAAACGGCTGTATCTCAGTACTTGAGGCTACATTGAAATCTGCTGCTGTACTCCACGAACCCCCTAGAAATACATCCCTGAGAATCTGCATTGCAGAACACCTGGTATACATTCTGAACAGTATATATTTTAACACTTTTAATTTGAAAAGATTATTTTCAGTGCTACTTTACATATTTCTCTTCTGATCATAAACCTTCCTCAGCATTTAGTAACAGGATGTCAAGGCAATATGGCATATGCTTTCTAATTGGTATCACAAAGTCTTGCAGTGAAGTGGAATCTACTTTAGAGACATCTGCCTACTTAGTGTGTTATAAACAGAATATATCCTTTTTCGTTCTGCTCGAAGGATTACATAAGTACTTTTCACTGATGTATTTAAAGGGTTTAAAAACAATACAGTAGCTGGATGTTTTAAGAATACCAACAGAAGAGTAACCTCCTCTACTTAAACCAGGCATTATTATTAAATCTAATTTATTGTTCTACAGGTTGCATTCATGATTGGTATGCACAAAAGGTTGAAAACGTTATTCAGCTTGGCAGCTTCTAAGTCTAGACTGTTGTTTTTCCTACTGTAGTAATACAAGACCATGACCATTGAAGGCAATTACTTAAATCAGGTTTACTTCTATGCATGTAGCACATTTCTCACCCTGGTTAGCCCAGGATATCAAACCACAATTAAAATCGGGAGTTAAAAAAAAAAGTGACATTCCACAGGCAGCAGCTTAAATTCACTGCCAGGCTACGTCAGTACTGTCATAAATTGCCTGAGTCGAGGAGTGAGCTGAAGTAAGCAGTGATCCCTGATCCACTCTCTGTTCATCTTTGCTGGCAGCAGTATGTCAGCCTGCACAGGCCACTCTGTCTTGCTTTACATGACACAAGAAACTTTAGGAAGGACTCTGCCTGCCTGATAGTGACCAGATGACATACCCACAAGACAAACAGGGGGTTTTATGCTGGGGGGGGAGACTTGTCTAGGACAGAAGAGTCATTGCTCCCATCTACTTCATGACCTGGTGGTGCTATCAGCTCAGATGTTCTACAGCATGAACCAAATCTGGACATAATTACAGCCTGGCACTGAAGCACTCTGATCATGAGTCTCTGAGCTCAAGATTAGTCAGAAGCTTCAGATACCACATAGGCTGCCTTTATATCTTGCACATAGACTTGGGAAGCTTGCTTGCTTCTAGCATTTAAATAGAGGGGTTGATTTCCAGACATGTCAATCACTTAGTGATTTCAGTGATGTTCACTGAGTAACTGGTAGTCAGAATTTTTAAAAATAAAGGCATTAGAATTCAGGTGGCTAAATATGAATTTAATAGCTTAACTACAGACAGAAAATGTTTAACTGTTCCTCCTTTCATTCTCTCTAATATTAAGGAAAGTAATTTTTTCTCATTATAGTAATGATTCCAGCAACATACCATTAAGACTCAGTCATGTAGTTTGTACTCCTACTGCCAGGCATTCAAGTTATGCTTACATTTCACAGTGCAGTACCATAGAGAAACAAGTAGGTAACCATGTTGAGACTGGAAATATTAGGTCCTTTATTGTTCAAAATTTTATTGTGAGTTTTATATTCTTCATCATGCTTCAAGATCATTCAAGGGATGTAAAGTTTTCTCTGAACATTTTGGACCTTCAATAACTTGCCTTTTTTTATAATCACCTCATTTCTATTTCACTTTTTAAACATTTGACTAATGCTGAGAGTTCTACATTAGTGCCTTTTTAAACAACATTGCAAGCAACTACAATTAGCACTGGCTAAGGGCCTGTCTGGAAAGATAGACCTTTGTGTCACAAACTGGAATTTTTCACATCAGGAGCATTCAATTTGCACTTCCCTTGTTTCCAACATATAGAATACTAAATGAAAATTTAAAAAAAGAAAAAAAAAATCACTGGCAAGCTGGTAAAGAAACAATGACATTTGAAAAACAAAAATGCCCTTTCAAATTTTACTCAAGAAGTCATCACTGCTAGAGAAAACCTTGCTGCCAAGATAATTTTAGAACCAGCCCTTAATATTTCCTGTTCCTGCATAAGAGTATGAACACTGAACACTTGGAGCTTACTGTGCTGTCAAACAATCCAAAGCAAACTATGAAGCACATTGTTGTTTCCTAAATATAAGTCTGTAGGAGAGAGAAGAACTATTTTAAATCTTGTTTGAAATTATCAACTTCTCTGACACAGAATTTTGAAGGGGAGTCTTAAAAAGTGATGGTACTTTTTCTCTCAGAAAGCCAGATTTCACTCAAGAGGAAAGAGAAAGCATAGTGAGCTTAATATACCTTCTACAGAAATACAGTCAATAACAGTATAGTTGTTATGATGATTATACAGTTGCACAGATAGAGATTAAGAAACTAGGAATTCTTTTTTGAGATCTGTCATATTTGAATGGTAGGATGAAAAGTCTCTAGCTAGACCAACAGTTTAGAAAGGAACACCTTCCCCTAGGAACTTGGGAAAGACCATATGTTTTTGTGTGATGATATGGAAATAACACTGCAAACTATTGTCTTTTAAATCTAGAGAAAGGTGGGTAGCGGGAAAAGAGGTGTGAATTCAGATATTGTCTTTAAAATTGCATACTCTCTTATGTCTGCCTTTTAAAGGCAGAAAAGCTAAAGGAATTTGAGATTAACAGATGTGTATCAAAGATTCTAGCCTAGTCTTTGGCATACAGTCTTTCCATCTTTCTTAATCCACAAAATCAAGTGATTATAGATTTTCATTCCAGACGCATGTGACAGACTGACCTGCAAAAATCTCTCATCTTAGTCTGAGTATTTAAAAATGGATATGATTGGAAAGGTCTACTGTGTCAATGGGAATTAGAGTATTAATGTTGTAAGGGGATGCATTTTATACAGCTCATTATGAATTTGAATATTTAAAAAAATTAAAATGTTTTGAAATACTTTCTACCCATAATGATTACGAATATTAACTATGAATAAAAAAAGTTCATGCATAATACTTGCTCTTTATTAACCTCACTCCCTGAACATTTCAGTTTTAGTATTAAATTATTGTGCCGCTTTTTTTTTTTTCTTGTCTGAAGCTGATGTCATAGCACAAAGTCACCCTAATATATGCATTACTTAAATAAATACTTGTGGAATTCAATTTATTTATTTTCATATATGTCATTCAGACTTTGTGACAAATAAAACATAGTCGTAGGTTGCAGATTTTCAGATCAGAGAGTCTGAAAGTGAATCAGATGATAACCGTTCATTTTTAATGACCATTTTAGCAAATAGTAAGAAAAACAATGTCATTAAACTGTGTCAGCACTTTTCTCTCTGAGATACCTGCACAGTCAAAATCTAATTTGATTTTTTTTTTTTCTTAAATGTGAAAGAAAGTACAAGGGGACTTTGTCTGGCCTAATACTCAGATCACTTGCAAGAGCGTTAATAGTCTTAATGTGTTCTGCCAGCTATGACTCACACCCTAGATTTTAACAACAGTGACCCAGGAATTCTGCTGAAGAATACCTCTATTTTAGAACAGCTTGGTTCTCTGGAATATTCTTCTTGTAGCTGTTCTTTGTCAATTGACCTATAGTAAGTCAGGCTTTTTCTGGAAAGATACTGGCTGCACAGAACAGCACATAAAACTGGCCTAATACTGCACAAAAAAAATGAAAGTAAAAACAGAGCAAGGGGGAAAACAGAAGATGATGGCTTCAACTTGCCTATTTCCTAGTTTGTTCATAAATGCTGAGATTCCTCTTATAAATTGAATAACTGGATTAGCTGAATCTTAAAAAAATAAATTATTATAATGTGAACTCAAAGTCTAACAAACTGGTAAACGAGGTTGTCAGAGTAGAAGACATGTCCCAGAATAAAGCAAAGAGGTATCTGTGACATAGAGTTGAAGCTGATGTAATCAATGGAGAAGACTGAGGAAAAGGAAACTTGAAAAAGGAGGTATCTAAGGGTTACAGACAGAAATGGTGTATGCAGAGCTTAGAGATCAAAGAACGTTTTGAAACAGCTGCTCAGAATTGTGCCGGCAGTGAAGGAGCAAAAAGAAAGCCTTGACAGGGCCTGTGTTCATGGGAGATAAGTCTGAGGAGCTGAACAGGCTCCAAAGGATGTGTAGGCTCGTGCCCTCCAGGGAGAACAGTTGTTTTCTTTTCCAGAGATACAGCAGACATGATGATATTTGGTGATTTGGTCAGATATCTTTGGTGATTTGGTCAGAATCTTGACATGGGGAATAAAGAGAAGAAAAGTCTGATGAATTCATTTTTGCTTTGAAAAAGTGTTAATTTATGCCACACTCATCAAAACCAAAATTTTTCATGATTGGTGAAAATTCCCGGTGATATGACAATAGAAACCAGTAACATTGCTGAAAAATTGCCGTAGATTTCAGAATGGAAATGTGACAAATTCAGTTACTACTGCAAAGAGGAAGATTAATCAAAAGAAAGGCATAAAATAGGATCAGAAAGAGTGATCAGGTAGCTTATCAAGGCCTGATTCTAGCACTGTAATATTTTTTAAAAAAAAGCTGTGTGTGGGGGGGAAATGAGCTGAATAGTGGAGTGTGATTAAATTCCAGTCTTCATCTTCTCTTTGTTTTTCTTTAATCTCTGTTTAGGGGAATGTGTTGCAACTTGCTTACTTGCAACCTGTACAAAATGTATATGATTTAATATACACTGTACATGGACCTGATTCTGAATTTGTAACTCAAGAAATTTTTATTTGCTTTACTGTGTGAAATGCAGTAAAGTTTGCGTATGTTTGTTGAAATGTTAGTTAAGGAATTTATATCCCACTTGATGGCACATTAGTGCTAAACATTTGATTGGCTTTTGTAAAATTCTTTGATGATTTTCTAACAAAAAGTAGAACTCAGCTATGAACTATATTTATTCACATGTCAAGCCATACAAAATCAACTTTTCAGAACTATGACCTTTGGACATGTTCAGCTAAGAAGTGTCATATCTATTTCATTCCACCTATAGCCTTTGGAAATTAAATGCATTATTATAATGTGTTTCTACAATGGCTTGTCCCCACTGCCCTATAGCTATCTTCCCTCACCCTGTTCTCTTCAAGAAATGGGAATTTACAGCAGTAGGTTTGTTTCTATTCCCCAGCCCAGTTTTTCAGTATCTCTTTTTTTTCCCCTCATTTGCCTGTATTTCAGTTATGATGTGTAATCTTTGGCTCAAAGAAAAAAATAAATGCTCCTGGAGTCTCTAAAATTCATCTCTGTGCCAACTGTTGGTCCCCAGATAGAGTGAAAAACTGATACTTTCAGATTTCTTTTTGAGCCTCAGCCATCTGAGAATTCTGAGTGTTTGGGAGAGGTGAAATCATTTTGTTTTGTCCAGGAAACTAAACATATGTTCTCTAAAAATCAAGGTCTCCCTCAGGTAAATAGAATTTTCAATTCTGTTAAAAAACATAGATGGAACTTCTTGTTTTTCTTGGATTTTGTTTTTAGGGGGAGCAAAATATTAGAATATTTTACTTAACAAGAATTAAATAGTTTGCCCTGAAAGTCAGATGGGTATGGCATTATCATCTCAATGGATCTGGGACAGTCAACTCAGCAGTTCCCAAAAGATATGCTGGAAAACTGTGAAGCTGAGCATCTGTGGCCTCTGGGTTACCTACTCTCTTGGTGTGCTTTCTATCGTGGTGGCAGTTTGGAACCTGAAAGACCCAAAATTCTCATAATTTTGGGACCTGCATCTTAAAAAGCAGGACATCGAGGATGCTTCACCAGTACTTTCTCCATGAAGACACATAAGGCTTTAGAAAGTGTTTCTGAAAGGCAAATAAATCATGATCTGCTGGCATCAACCACCAGCAGCAAAGAACTCAGGAATGAGAGAGCAAAAGCAGCTACTGCACAGCCTGTCTCTTCAGATTCCAGTCATTAAAAGTCCATAACCCAGTTTAACCTGATCTAACTTCACTTAAACTGCTGGGAAGATTGTATGGAGTCTAACAACCTGAAAATTAAAACTTAATAGCTTGTGAATTTACCACAACACAAAAAACACATTTATTTTACCTGCCTGTTTTATCATCTTCTGTAACTTGCTACAGCTTTATTGATTTCTATGGTTGCCCTGCACTGATTTTTCATGGTGATGAACCTCAAGAAGTCTAAACTCAATTCAGTTTATGGGCCATTTTTTAATCTCATAGATGTAATGAGAGAGTGAATCATGACCAGCTACTTTTCACAAAACAAAACTTCATGGGATTTTGTTTTTGTTTGGTTGGTTGGTTTCGTTTGGATTTTGTTTGTTTTTTTAGGAAACTCCTGTCAGTTAACTCAGTTGGTTAGTTTCCCTATATAAAAGAAAAATATGCAATTCCACATGATATCGTCAGAGCAGAAGCTTAACTTATTAGTTCTACTGATATTTCCTTATGCCATATGTCTCTAATGCTTTTAATATTACTGGCAACCTTTATTTTTCCTCTCTTTCCCCCTTTCAAGAGTCTTGTCCCACAC
This sequence comes from Anabacerthia variegaticeps, assembly GCA_035583185.1. Classification (NCBI taxonomy): domain Eukaryota; kingdom Metazoa; phylum Chordata; class Aves; order Passeriformes; family Furnariidae; genus Anabacerthia; species Anabacerthia variegaticeps. Next base: position 48,043,111 of record JAWWEW010000131.1, read on the forward strand.
ATACAATTTATTAAATACAGAATCCCTCTGATTTTAAATTGTTGGAAACTGGGCTGAATTGCATGAAATTTTATTCTGCTTATCTGGTTTTTAAAATCCATCTCCTGAATGAGTTGGTGATATCTTTAACAAGCATCTTGTTATAATAATTCTAATAATTTCAAAACCGGTTTTCAAGCTTCATGATAATTTTCCCTTTTTTTTTTTTTTCTAATGGAAAGGACATGAGAAAAATTTCTGTTCTTTCCAAATACAGCACACCTACAGTGTCAGCATTTATCTTTGCTTTGTTTTTTGACAGAGGAGAATTAAAAGGCTGATAATTCCCATGTCAATATAACCAACAGAATGGAAGGTAAACTCTTTTCATCTTACTTTTCTTGTATACCCATTTTGTCTGAAATAATATTTTCTTCGGGATCACTGTGTCAGATCCTTTCAAAGGTAGACTGTAGATATCTTAGATTCAGTAAATTAAAAGTCATTTAACTTCTTCTGACAAAACCTACCCGCAATAGAATTTTGTTGCAATTTTGTCCTATTCTCCTCTTTTCACAGCATCCTTCATTAAGCTTCCCTTCAGAATCTGTTCTAAAATCTTGTGTAATAGTACAGAAAACTTACGGGGACTTTCACTTCCCACCGCCCCGGTTCTACAGGCAGCAAATGTTGCTTGCTATGGAACTTTCAACGTCATATGCCATTACTAGTAAAACCTAATATTTCACTGAATTATGTTTCTTTAAAATTTGCAAGTATTTGTGGACAAACGGCAATTAAAAATTTCCTTGTTTCTTTTATTTCTTATAATTCCAATGATATTTCTCAGTATAACCAAGAAATGTAGATTGGAAGTATCATAAAATGACTGGTATTATCTAGTCAATACCCTTTCCCCAGTGCAGCATCAGTGTATGTATACAAAGGAAAATATCATACCATTTTGGCTTATGTTCAGTTTATGATATAAGTATAATTTCTGACAGATTCTTGCCTAAATCTTCCAACGATGTAGACTCCATCCCCCTGCCAGGCAATCTATTTTGATGCATCACCATATGTAATATTGGACATTTTTCTTAATATTTTGCCCAATTATTACTTGTTTTGTTTGAATCTTCTGCCTGTTCTATCATATTTCACCTGCTCTTACAGCTGAACACTGCCCATACTCTCTCCTCATGCATCAACTCTTTCAAAACAGTCTTATGGTGTGTCCTACGGTTTCATCATTTAGTTCACACATTTTTAGCTGTGCAGTATTAGAACCTGAACAAAATATTCCCTGACGTTCTATCAAAGATAAATAGAATAAGGTATTTCCAACACATATTGTATTGGTTATTCTACCAGTTAGAGGGAAAAGATAGGATCATGTCCTTCACTGGAAATAGTATACCACTTTGTATTTTTGACTGGGCTGGCATCAGCAACACTCAGGTTTTGTTCTTAGGACTAATGATTTGTCTAGCTCTGTAGTCTCTGTTTACAAGGTTGATTACTCCAGTTTAAATGTACAGTTTTCCACTTATTTTAGACTTTCTGTTCCTTTGAATTTTTTAATTATTTTGCCCTTCTTGTCCAGAAATTCAGTAGGTATAATGAAAATACTCTGTTCTGTCACCTAGTATATTGATGAAAATATCAGAGTAATTAAATCAGGTGTGAACTCTGATTTCATCTATTCTTTACACTTTCATTTTCACTACATTTTCCAGCAAGTTATGTCTTTGAAATTAGTTTTTTTGTCCTGGCCTATTACTGCTCAAAGATTTTCCATTGTTTATGGGAATGTTATATGTGAGTGTGATGGGTAAAATCCTTACTAAAGTCAAGTTCATTTTCCTTTTTATACAACTCTTACCTTTTTAAAGAAGAGAATAAAGTGAGTTCAACACAGACTGTTCTTGACAAGTCCTTGTTATCTGTTAAGCATTTAAGCTGGTATTTTTTTAGGTGTCTATTTTCTAGTCCACTTTCTAGGAATTAAGCTGAACCCTCAATCTATAATTACCTTTGTCTTTTTATTTTCCTTTTTGAAAATAGGCATTATATAAAGAATGAACATAACAAAGTTATTTTTGTAAATCATTACGCCTCTTTCAGGGTAAACTGAACTCAAAATGCAGTCCAATAGAGCAAGTGGGAAATTCTACATGTAAATAAACTACATAAATAAAGAACAGAAAATGAAACAGTTTTCTGCAGAACAGAATCCTTCATAATTTTCTTACTGCATTTAGAGACAATGAATTCAGACCCCAACAATCTAAAACAAATTTTGTCTACGTATACTTTTATTCTGCTCACATGCTATTCATTCAGTGAGCCAGTGTCTTCAATCTTGTTAGACACATGACTGTGCTTTGTATGTACTTGTAAACTCTTGAAAAATGACATCAAACACTTGATTTTCTTGATATCATCTACCCATATCTTTCCCCTCTATTGACATTGCAGCAATGGTTTTCCTGGACTCTCCAACATTGTAGAATAGTTGAATACTTTCTTTTGGCATAGTCCATCTGGTTTTGTCCTTGTATGTTTAGCCTTCAATTTTATTTGTCCTTTAAAATACTTCCTGTGTGATTTGTTCTTGAACTTGAGGCCAGTATCCATTTCATGGTCAAATTGTTGCTCTAGTAGCATTCTAACCTTTTCTCACCTGTGGGACAGCTTGTACTTGTGCCCTTGCTACTGATTCCTCAAAGAAATGCCAAATCTTCTTAAATCCCTTTTTCCTGAGACTTGCCTCCCAAATTTCTTTATCAATTTTCTGAGTATAGTGAGGTCTGTATTCCTGAAATCTAGTGGTCCAATTTCCCTCCTTCAGTTTTAATTCAAAAAGGTTTTCTAGATCTTCCACATATTCAAAAGCCTGGGAATGTCATCTCTTTTTCCTCCACAAATATTTTTTACTTTAAAAAAAGACTCTTATTTAAATCTTATCTAATTGTGTCTTCTTTATCAAAAACATTGCAATCATGTTGGAGACTGGTTTTCTTCAGTATTTTTCTATATAATAGTTATATAGATAAAATCCTCTATAACCTCCAACTACTGTGCTTTGTATCATTCAACAAACTACTCATTTTTCTCTTCCTCTCTATCAGAGTAACATTCATTACCCTTTGACTTTTCTTTGCCACTTCTCTTTTGCTTTGTCTTTAGTTACCCAATTTCTGTATCATGCTCCACTGAATCTGAAAAAAAATTGTTAAAAAAGTAAGATCACATTTCTACTTTAAAGTCTAAGGCTGTCTCTGTAAGAAGTGAAATTTAAAATTAATTCCAAAACTATTTCTCCCACAAGTTAAAAATATTTGTACGTTACTCCTTTTTTTTTCTATAATAACTTTTCAAAAAAAAATTTCTCTTTTACTTGTTTATTGCAATGATATGTTACAGTTGTACAATAGGTATCACAGCCATTTGAGTCTATTTTGGCTCTCTTTTAAATAATGTTCATGCATATACGTTGTTAAAGACATCCATATAACTGTATTTGTACCATTAATTGTGATTTAGTTAACTGACTTCATTTTAGAAACTACTGTTAATAAGAAGTATTCATCTTGTGTTTAGAATACATAGAGCCTGAAGGAAGAGATCCTTGAATATTAAAAATCTCTCTTGAATATCTCTTCCCACTATGGCACATTCCATGGGATTGTTCCAAGAAAGTTCCAGAAGACGTTAAAGTTTGCAGTCCTGAAATACAAGGCTTTGATCCTAATCATTACCCTCCTTCCTCCTCATCAGTCACTAAACTCCATGATGTTGTGGTCACTGTAGCCATGGCAGCCCCAAAGCTTCACATCTCCAACCAGACCTTCCTTGTTGGTTAGTATAAGGTATAACAGCACAACTTTCTTTGTTGGCTTCTCCACTTCTTGTATGAAAAGGTATCGTTAATGCTTTTGAAGAACCTCCTGGATGGTTTGTGCCTCCAGATCACCTCTTGTAGACTATTCTGAAGCTCTTTAATCAGTGTAGATGAAACGTTCTGTTTTCCAGAAACTAACAAACTTGTCATTGGAAGAGAGAGGAATAAAACGGCAACATTCAATAGCAGCAGGTAACATCCAGAAGGTGTTAGAGCACCTGGATATCTGCTTGGCTCTATATATATAATTAAATCTGTATTCAGATTTTAGATATTGAGAGCTCAAGTATTCTGTTCAAATTTCTAAGTCCAGTCACAATCCATGGCTGTTGTAAAGAGAAGAAACTCTACTGAGACTTCCAATTTGGCTGAGGATCTGGCTGTAAAAGTGAATCTATAATAAGTTAATGGAGATTTTTTTTACTTGTTTGTTTTAATTTCTAGCTTGATTGTCTTAGATTTCGAGGAAGCTTTTTAGCTTTTTTTTTTTCCTGATATATAAACTAGAATTCTTTCTTACATTCAGAAAAGATCGGAATGAAGGCTAACATCTTTCATTTGTGTGTACAGTAGAAAATTCTTATGATTATCACACAGTATATTTCCAGGTAAAGTATTCCTCATTTGTTAATGTTTAAAATCTGGGGGCAATTTAGAGGAATATTAGTTCAGAATGTGCATATTATGAAATCTGTTGCACTATTTTCATTCTTCTGTGAGAATAAACTCACTAAATGTATTCCTTTTGTTGCAAAGATCTGAAGTTTGCTTGAAGTTTTCCTTATTACTTTGATAACATAAAAATATTCTGTGTGTAAAAGCAGTCTCAAGAAATAGTACATTGTACTCAATGAAAAATCCATTCTGTCAGTCAACACAGATTGTTTAATCTCTACTGAAAAAAGATGGGAGAGAAAAGTCTTTATTTTATCTTATGATTACTTCACCTTAACTCTCTGCCCTAAAGCAAAAAATAAAATTCAAAAGAAAAGCAATGAAAAATAACAGCGAAAATGAATCACAAAATGAGTTACAGTGTAATCACTGCTGGAAGAACAGACTGGTAACGGCAGTAACATTTCATTGTCTTCGTAAAATAACCTGAAATAAATGGGTAAATACTAAACTCCAACAAATAGATAAATCTATGATTAGAAATACAGCTACTGTTCCACACAGAAATTTTGGTTTCTGTAGAAAAGCATTACATGTGGTTGAAAGAAATATTAGAGTGTTACATAGCACGAATGCAGAAATAACCAAATGTCACTCAAAACCAGTATGATTGTCTCTCTTTAGGTAGCACCATGGTATGCAAGTTTGGCCTCACTGAAGGCATAATCTCTATTTTTAGTATCAACTCAAAATCCTTATGGACACTTTGACATCATGACTCAAACTATGGCTAATCAGTCACTCACTCTTCCTTGAAGTTCTGTCATTCCTGTCAGATGCAAAAAACACAAACTCAGATTAACATTGAATTCACCGCTTAACATTCCTGCCTTTTCTAAGCTAGTATAGCGAGCAGCAAGGCAGAGTAAAGAGACATTGCTCAACATACAGTAATCACTGCCTGTCCTAGAGCTGGGATCCTAACTATAGTTTCCTGAACACAAAATACTGCTTTCCAATAAATATCACTATATGGTTGTTAATTTGCTACAAAACGAATGGTATTTTTCATCTATCAAAATCATATATTTGCTTCAAGGATTTTTGTCTTGTTTACAACTGTCATGGGAGGAAAGTGACCATTTGAACTTGGTGTGTGACACACTAATTTCTGGCACAGATCAACTGAATGCTGGGATATAGTAATCATTTTCTTGTTAACATTAATATTTCCTAGATAAGAACCTTTAAGTAGCTGAGAGCTTCCCTGTAAATTATCATATACACTTTTTACGACCAGTTAAGCATGTTTACACCAATTAGTTAATGATGCACACAAATATCTGTCTAGACCTGGAAAGAGTTACTTGAGTTTGTAAATATATATTACTTTTCAATTTTGATATGAATTTCTATTTTTGATCTGCAAAATATGGACCACAAATTTAATATTTTCAACATTTTGTGGGTGCAAATTTCTTGTCTGTCATGCACCATATTCTAGCAGTGTGAGGAGCATGGAGTGAAATAGTGTTTTTGTCATAATTGCTGGGAATGTAATTAGCATGCCTGGAACAAAAATAATCTGTAAGTGAATATACTGTTTAATTATTCTTTAGTTTGATTGTCTAGATGCAGTTAGTACCAAAGAGATAAATATTAGAAGTGTTAATTGAGTGGGCTTTTTTCAAGAGTGCAGTGAGGCTTCCTTGATATAATGCTTCCTCGGCTAGATTAAAACAATACCTAAAGGAAAACACTGGTTTACTGGTTTTGTCCTTTTTTTTCGGATATATCATAAATTTCAAAACAGCTAAATCTCATATTTCTTCTATGCATCTGGCTTTATGTTCATTACTAATACCCTAATTATTGTCTGTTTCAACTACCACTGAAATTAACACCTTTTAGATTCTCAACACACACACACACATATATTTATATATAAGTACATAATTAATGTAGTACTGTAACTGGACCAAACAAAGGATCTGTTCTATAAACAAATATAATGAGCAAACTGTGCATCTTCTACCATAACACAGATATCCTTTTACAGGACTATGCTGTACTGTGGAGGGATTGCAAAATGATGGAAGTATAAAATTCTTTTAATCCAGAAAACACTTTGTCTCAAATATAACTATTCTTGTTGGTTAATTTATAATATGTTAATCCAGTTTAGCAGAGGTCCCAAGAATTTTTACAATTTGAATGTCAACTTCCCTAAACAATTCCTTATTTTTTTGCACATTTTTTCCATTCTTTTCATTCACTTCTATATACCCTGTAGGGAAAAAAAAAAAAAAAAATCTAAACACTTCAACTATTGAGTTTCAATTTGGATTCCTATCTAATGAATTTCAGCAGCTTCTCATCAAATGTATGGTTTTGCATTTGGTAATCAAATATGGTCTTAAGTTCAGCTTTTAGAACTCAAATAATATCTCACCTATCATACAGACAAAAATATCCTGCCTATACCATGGCCTGCTAAGGGCAAAAGGGACTGGAATTTGCAAAAATCTCTTTTTGGACAGTTTCGAAAGCACATCACACTTGCTTCAATTTCCACAGGCTGAATTACTCATTTACCTTCAGTCAGACTCCCTTAGGCTCACACCCACTTTCTGACACTTAATATTTCATTTCACAATGCCTCTGATTTGACTTCTGGAATCCAACTGTGTCAAAAGGTCTAACTCACAGGCCAATTGTAAGAAATAATTGTGCCAAAAAATTAAGTGTATGTAAATTATAGCTGAAGAAGGTGCTTACAGACCTCTTTTCTGAACCACCCCATGATTCAGCTATGAGTGACTAAACTTCACAACTGTTTTCAAGCAGATTTGTGCTCTGAAAAGTTTATCAGGCTATTTATTTCTTTCTTCACACGTCTCTTCTTCCTCTTCATTGTATTCTTCATTCCAAGTCACAACGTGTGGCAAGATCCAGAATAAATACAATTTCAAGTGAAATAAATGAAACATTTTTTGAGATGTAAGAGCATTTCATACTGAAATGCTGAAACTGGAAGTAACATGAAGCAGGTGTGCCAACATACATATGTAGGCAGACTGTGACCTGTGATGATAAGTGAGGCTGTTATTAATGGACTGCATGGTTCAATATGAACTATACTTCATTTTAATTTGATCTAAAGTCACAAGAATGCTTTTTTCTGGTTCATAGGAATATTTTATTCTCATTAAATGAAAAGTTAAATTTCATTGCTGTGCTAATATGCTACACTATAATAGTAACAGTGACAAAAGAACCAAAAAAACATGAACAAATTCCATATTTCAAAGACATCCCAAATGAGTATCCTTTCCCCACGGGGGTCCTTATGCTACCAGTTCTCAGTTCTTTACAATGAAGCACAACAAATTTTGGATAAAAGTCAGATATCAGAAATGTGATCCAAATTTTTCAAAACATTCTTGAAAGCTTCAGATTTACCATAAAAGTAGTTTTGGTTTGGGTGGTTTTGTTTCTTTGTTTTTGGTGGTTTTTTGTCTGTGTGGGTTTGGGGTATTTTGATTTTTGTGGTGTTTGTGGTTTGTTTTTTGTTTGTTTGGTTTTGTTCTGTTTTGTTTTTGTTTTTGTTTTTTTTTAAATTGATTTATTTTGTTTGGCTTTTTTCTGCACTGAGCTCATAGCATTATTTTGAATCCAACTATGGGATCAGCTTCTAGCTTCCCAGAGAGAACTAGGTTTGAGGCAGGTAGGAGCTCTGAGCCTCCTAAGCTGGCAGGAAAGAAAAATGTATTGCTGCATGGTCTTGAGATTTTTGCCCTTAGGACAATCAACTTTGAGATACCAATCCAGCTTTAATTTGATCAGATTGGAACTACCGCTTAGACAATATTGCTCATTGCAAAGAGTGGGTAATGCAATAAATTCCAGGCCCTCTGCTACCCTGCTTATTACAAAAGAAGAAAGGGGCAATTATGAGACAATTTAACAGGTAGTTATGATAGAAGCTACATGTGAATACTGCTGCATGGATATCTGAAAGAAGAGCATGTCATGTAAACTCAGCAAAGTCATTATTTCGGATCTAAGAAGAGAAATTCTGATTGTGACTTCTAAAACTGTCACTGTTTTTTTGTTGAATGCCTAGAGTTGTAGATTATATAGTACTAAACTGAAGTATGGAAATATTTAAGTAATCTCCTCATATCATGTATCAGTTTCTAACACCAATTATGCTTTTACTTTCTTGAAAGAAGTAAGCTGTATAATTTTTAAATGCATTCCTTATTTTGCTAGCATCTCATAAAACCCAGAGCACACTTAAAATTGTAACTGTAACTTTACTGAAAGACATTATAAAGTTTTTGACATACTTTAAATGATGTGGCTTCACCCAGGAAAAGTGCCATCTGGCCAACCTTATGGCCTTCTACAATGGAGTGATTACATCGGTGATTAACCTCATGAGGTTCAACAAGGTCAAGTGTAGGGTCGGGGAAACACCAGGAATCAATAGAGGCTCAGGGATGAGCAGATCAAGAGCAGCCCAGTCAAGAAGGACTTGGGGGTTCTGGTGGATGAGAGACTGGACATGAGAGGGCAATGTGCGCTTGCAGCCCAGCCATGTTCCAACCATGGTTCTAAGCTGTATCTAAAGAATTGTGGCCAGCAGGTCAAGGAAGGTGATTCTACACCTTTACTCCGCTCTGGTGAGACCCCACCTGGAGTACTGTATCCAGCTCTGGGATCTTCAACATAGGAAAGACATGGACTTGTTGAAGTGAGTCTGGAGGAAGCCACAAAGACGGTCAGAGAGTTGGAACACCTCTCCTATGAGGAAAGGCTGACAAAGTTGAGGTTGTTAAGCTTGATGAAGATAATGCTCCGAGGAGACCACATTATAGTCTTTCACTACTAAACAGGGCTTACAAGAAAGATGGGTAAAAACTTTTTAGCAGGACCTACTGCAATAGGACAAGCAGGTTGGTTTGGGTTATATATAAGGAAGACATTTTTTGCAATGGGGGTGATAAAACACTGGAACATGTTGCCCAGATTAGTGGTGGATGCCCCATCCTGAAAACATTCAAGACCAGGCTGGATGAGATTCTGAGCAACCTGATCTAGTTGGCAATGTCCCTGCTCACTGTAGAGGGATTGGACCACATGTCCTTTAAATGTCCCTTTCAACCCAAACTGTTCTATGTTTCTATGTATATGATTAAGATTGTTTCTCCCTTGTTACATGCATTTTATATCTTTGTCAAAGTGAGAAGGGAAATGACATAGTGAAATTACTTTAAACTCCAGGAAATAGTCTCTTAGGTGGCTGCATTTACCACCATCCAAAAGGCTGTGTTAAACAGAATGGAAAATTCTTTAACTCTGTGTTTATTTAGTTGCTTTTTCAATTACTAAGTGTATATTGCTTAAGCAGAAGAAAATAGAAAGTAAAGTTCATTCTAATTTGTAATGAAATGTTCCACTGTGGTATGAGTCAGACTGTATATCTTCTCTCTTTCAGTCGTGACTTACATGGGCACATGCATATGTGTCTTCTTAATTCATTAAATTCCATTTAAAATGTCATATTTAAGAATAGAAGTCATGAAGTGTTACTCCTTATACACAAGAGCAATTCTGTAGTAATATTACATGGCTGCCAAAGACAATATTACATTTATTTTTTTAGGAATCTGAAAAATTAAAACCTTCTTTTACTACAATTTAAATTTCATAGAAATAAAAATAGACCTATTTCAATACAACATGCAATAGCTGGAGAAAGAAGAAAAAATAAATAAAGACTTAAATGTCCTTAACACTGGAAATTAAGCACCCATTCAAAGAAATGACACAGGGAAATGACACCTATTAGAAACATAATCTGTGGGAAAAAAAAATAAATTGGAGTTAGTTGTTGTAAAGGAATCAATTTGCACATTGACCCCAGCTGGAAGAGATGTCAAATCAGTGATTAGTTTTTAAAATAAAAGACCCTTGACCACTGCATTTCAGGGGTTTGTAAAAAAACCCCACTTAAATGAAGACAGATGAAAATAGTCCCAATAAAAACAATTCTGGTGCCACAATGACTGAAGCAGTATACCAAGCTTGCAACTAGAAATATAAAATGAAAAAAAAAATCTCTTGGGATTTTTCAGACTTTGCAAATATCTTGGGAGTTCTAAAAATTTGATTTCTGGAGGAAAAGTATGGGCAGCTGATCAAGACAACTAAGAGCAGCTTCAGTATATGTCCAGGTGTGGACATGAGTGTAGAAGGTTATGGCTTCCTTCTGGTCCACACACTTAATCATGGAAAAGAAAATGTGAAGAAGGGATGATTTTTGCTTAGATATCACTCTGAGGTAAGGTAGGACGTCTCTAAAACGCTCACCTGCAGTAAGAACACGAGAAGCACTCATGAGTCCCCTAGTTTAGTTGTAACTATAATTTACTATTTATAGAAAGAGAGGAACAAGAATAGTTCAGTGTGAGGAATATCATTAAGGACCATAAATGAATGTAATGAAGAGAGATATAAAATGGTAAGGACTTCTAAAAATGTCTTTTTTTACTGTCTTGCAGGACAGTTTCCAAAGGTCAATGGAGAATATGTCAAATTACTAAATAGATGTCTCCTGTGCCTGGTGCCCTACAGGCATGAAACGATTTTATTTTTCCTAAAAATGATACCCATTCATTTATTAAGAGTAACATGGCTCTAAGATTTCGTGCAACAGTTAGTCTCCATATTTTAAAATAATTCTGAATGGTAACTGCCTTCATTCCTGCATCCAGAAAATATATAGCCTTTAATCTAAAGTTGACTCTTCTTGATAGCCAGTTTGATGACCTTCTGTGTATACAGTCTGATAGAAATACTCCAATACACATTTTTACTAAATCAGATCTTATTTTTCAACCAATTTGATTTATATGGTACACTGTGTGCCATTGAGACATTTAGGAGAAAATTTAGACATATAATTACTCTGTTCATTTTAGGTTTGTTTTGCAAACGTGTAGTTTCTCACAAAGGTTGATAAAAATCTTAAGAGCTTGGAACTATGGTTACATTAAATCCTTTCTTTTCAGATCTGGAAATAATATCTGAAACTATTGATTAATTCTTTCAGAAGAGCATGAAAGTGCAACTTTCCATGTTGAATTAGAAAGAAGCTTTATATTTTCCAGAGAGGAGGAAAAATAATAAGAAAGAAAATTTAAACCTAAGACATAAACAGTGTTAAAATCAAATTTGTGTGAAAAAAATAGAAAAATTGGTAATGTAAAAGTTATTTTAAAAGCTCAGCAATTGAAAACTGATTACAATTTTTGCACCAGTCTTTCTGGGGGGAAAAAAAACAAACAAAAAACCAAACAAAGAAACAAAAAAAAACCAAAACACACACACAAAAAAACAAACCAACAAAAACAACCAACCAAAAAAACCCAAACAAAAAAAGCCAAAAATAAATCCCCCCCAAAATAAAACAAAAATCCTAACACATTATGTAGAAAATGCATCAAAGAGTTTGTGTTGAAATAAAGAAAAGACAGCTAGTTGAAAGAAAAGAAACTGTGTTCAGTAAAATATAAGATTTTTCACAGTGATCTTTCTTTTAACAACCTCATTTTCAACAAAGCTCACTTCTAACTGCTTTATGAGACTTTCCATCTATATTTATATTGTAGGTCAGACATTTTAAAATTATAGTACTTTCAGAGCCATGTCCTGGAAACAGAGCTGTGGTATATTTTTGTCTCTATATAGACTTGTTCCAATGTGACTGGAACCACAGTACACAGACTTGAGAACTGACATGCAGTTGTGAGTTTAGTGAGACAGACGCAGATAGAGACTTTAAAAATTAAGCAGAAATCTTAGAAGAATAACTGACATTAAAAATTTGAAATAAATAAATAAACAACAAATAACAGTAACAAAGAAACAGATCAATCTATAGAGATTTACCAATTAATATGACACAGAAAGAAAGAAAAAAGTCTTTAACAAATCCCAACAGTAGGTACAATAATTGACATCTTTAATAATGGTCTTCAGTAACCTGGTTAGTATAGACTAGAAATGTAGTGATAGGAGAAATAGAAACTTCACTCACAGTATCCCAGAACACCCAAATAAGTAACAATATAATCTTAGGCAAGTCCTAGAGAATTAGATAAGGGATATAACTGAAACAGGATGTTAAATAAGTTCTTTGTATCCAAATAAGATGAAGAACAAATGTTACAGTTTTTGGTGAGGAAACAGCATGACACTGTGCCTGCTCAAGAAGTGAGGTCAAGATGATGAAGACTGGAAGGACCAAAAAAGGACTTCCAATAGGGGTGTGACTATGTAAAGCAAACTAATGAATATGTATTAAGTAAGTGAGACTATCTAATGAATATGTCAACAATATGTGTAATAAAAGGCCTTGCCCATCTGTCATTTGGAATGTTCAGTTAGAGGAGCTGTCCTCCAAACGTCCAGCATGCTGAATAAAGAATGCCCTTTTTAACACCTTGGTGTCAAATTGGTGTTAAGAAGTTTGTGTCTGCTGCTTTTCTGTATCAGTAGTAGCTGTGACATGCTGTCTTGGGTTAAAGACAATGTATGCCAGGGAAGCAAGACCTCAGATAGAACAGAAAACCCTCCCTGGCCAAATTAATCAAATTCGAAAATATTATACTTATGAGCAAGATGTAGAATGGAAATAACAATTTACTAAAAACAAGGAGCAAAACAGAACAACTGCACAATAACAGACAAAATGTCACGCAGAAATCACTCTTTCACTTCCACTCCACCAAGAGTCTCATTCAGATTAGCTATCTCATCAATTTTGCCAAATGAACAAATACTGTATTTGTACAAATATATTGTTTTTTGGGTTTTTTTTTGTTTGTTTGGTTTTTTTTTTGTTTTTGTTTTTTTTTTGTGTGTTTTTGTTTGGTTGGTTGGTTGGTTTTTTAATTTTATTTATTGATTTTTATTTTTATTTTGTTTTTATTAGCAATGTTTCTCTGTGGAGTGGCGTTATAGTTTCAAAATCTTTCATGGAACTTTTCTCTCCCTTACCAACACAGAAGTTTTGGTGCTAATGCCCAACCCCCCATTTGCAGCTAACAAAAGGGTGGCTGATTGTGTTCCAGCTTAAAGACTGGGGGAGGTGGGGGAGAGAAGGAGACTTGTTCCTGGTGCTGGATACTCTTCTTGGCTGCTGCTGTGAGTGGGAGCCTCTGTTTGCTGGGCTGGTGGAGGCACTTGGAGCTCCCTTGGCTTGGGCCCCTCCCCAACTCCTTGTTCCTGGTGTTCTTCAGAGATAGAGAGCAGTCGCCACTGCCTTGGATTTGCTACAGACTTCCTGGGGGCCAATGCCACACACAGAGGAGTTGCTAAAACTACCCCCTCTCCCCCAGCACATTTTTTAACACAAAGGACGAAGAGAGATAGTCTCTTACTGCCCACAAGAAAGGTTCTGTCCCATCCCTTGTGACTGCCATTTTCCCACATGAGTTTTTGGAACTGGCCTTGCCAGACCTTGGGTGTGACTTTTATGGCAGTGTCCTCCCAAGGCATGGCATTGCCCCCACTGTCTGTAAACAGAACTGCACTGGAGGGGCAGAGAGAGGGAGGGCTTAATTCATTTGAAGGTTTTGGTTGCGGTATTGCTGTTTGTTCTGTTCTGGTTTTGGTTATATATACATATATATGTACACATATATATATATATATTTGTAGTTAAGAAGTGTTATCCTTCTCTATATCTTTTTCTGATTAAAGTCTCTGAATTTCAAAGGTGGTGGTGGTTTTTGGGAAGAGGCCCCCTTTCCTAGTCTAGACAGACATCTTACTTTTCCCTTAAACTAAGACAACTAGAAAGAAAGAATGGTGAAAAAACAAAGAAAGTGGGAAAGATGACTCAGTAAGAAATGTTAAAATAGTTTTACTGGTTAAGAAAAGGTAAAACAATGATTTTCAAACTGCTTGATGGAAGAAATCAAGCAGGGGAGGAAAAAGGCCTGCTTGGCTGAGCAAGTAATCTTCTCTTGCAAATAAGGTAGAAAATTCAAGGTGTATGCCCAGTGGAAGCAAGATCAAGTGACATGGGAAGAATTCAGAGATGCTGCTTGTCACTGTAAGAAGAAAATTTTTCCAGCCAAAGCTCAACTGGAGTTGAAGTTGCCAGAAATGTGTGGGACAATAAAAAGAGGGTTTTTTTCAAATGTATTAATGGCAATAAGGCAGTATAGAAATATCATCAACCTGTTACAGAATGGGGATGGTCACCTCAAAAAGAGGGACAGAGATAAGGCAGAGCTGTTTAACAGCTTCTTTGCCTCTGCCTTCAGCAACAAGGGAGTCTCAGTGCTCTGGGCTGGAAGACCATGAGAATGATCCACTCCCAGTTGGCCCTGAAATTGAGGGATCTGCTGCTGCAACTGCATCCCTACGAATCTATGGAGCCTGATGGGATTCAGCTGAGAGTCCTCAAAGAGCTGGCTTCAAGTATCGGTAAAGCATCTTTGTGCCTAGAGTTAGAAAATAATTTAAGCTGAAAGAAAGAACAAGAGATCATCAGATCCAACCCTCTGCTAAAAACAGGATCAGCTCTAAAGAACTTTTCCTTAGAAGAGAGAAGAAACTGTGCTAGATGATTCTAGAGAATGAATGGAATGTGATAAAAAGACAATGAAAATAATGACAAAAGACTGTTCATGTGGAAATCAGATTAATAATCCTTGTTCATGGGGATGAGCTGTTGCTACATGCATGAAGAACTTCATAAAAAAAGGAGGACCCCATTTTAATTTCTTGGGTAGAAAATGAAACACATGCTCTGTCTTACAATTTCAAATTTCCAGTCAGTTCAGGTTTTCTAAGGTTAAGTTCCACTGCAGAAATTTTACACTAATTTATTTAAGTTACTAAGTATAACAACAAATTGAGTAGTATTACATCAAAATTTAGTTTCAGGAAATGTAGCAATAAGTACTCATAAAAGCATAGGAAATCCACCTCCTTCCCTTATGATTTTTCTTGCTTTCCTTCTTTCACATCTTTCCCTCTGCAAAAGACAATTAAACAATACTTTTTACATTAGATACTTTTATTTTCAGATTTTACATTTGTTTTCTGAACTTTTTTGTAACTGTAAAAGGAACTGGAAAAGCATTTTAGTCATTGTATAAAATTTGATATAAATAAATCATGGCATAATCGAGGGGCTGTTCTGAATGTAAACGTGACAGTCACCCAGGGACTGTGTGATGACTCACGATCACTGGAGCTGCAGGGATACACAGCCCGCGTAGCTTGTTTAAAGTTAATATAGTTTCCCTGTCAATTTCATCAGGCCTGGCAGACAACTCCAAAATTAGTCCTTGGGAATCCAGGAGAGAAAAGGGAAAACACTGAAAAAGGCCAATGTTACATGTTTGTCATGTAGTAACCAGGACATGCTGAACTAGAACTGTCATGTAGGAGAGATGACTTTTGGAGTGAGTGCAATCTGTGAGTATGTTCTCTTGTCATTGGCAAAGCCTAAAGTTTTCCTTAAGGTCAGATGCACAAGCTTGTTAGCAGAGTGCCATGACTATCGTGAAAGAATAGCTGGAATTCCTTATTTTTGTGTATAAGTATCCAAAGCTCTAAAAGCCTGATGCTTTTACTACAAAGCTGAACTACATGGAAAACTGAGAAATAATACCTTTGATGTAGAAATCATAACTGGCTGCCAGTCATTTTCTAGTATTGATAGTCTACAACATTGCTTAGAGAATGCATTCATTTTCTTGTCTTGCAAGTTATGTCCTCTGGTTTCTGTATTTAAGACAGACATTCATAAGTGCCATTACTGAAATCTAGATGAAAACTTCCTGCATAAAAAAAAAAAAAAAATTGACTATTTTTACTGGCACCATGTTTTGTTTACCGTGACAAATTTTGCAGTTTTTGACTGCTGATCTGTAATACAAAGAGATTCAATGAAGCACCAAAAATTACATTGGCTAGACACCTGGAACATTTCTAGAATATTTTTTTTTGTGTGTGTGTAAAAAAGAGACTATTAATAAAACGAAATTACTACAACCCAGTGAATTTCATGAATATGAAGGATGACATGCTTTTGATCTACACTTATTACATTTTTACACTTATTTACACTTTTAAAGTACAAATGTAAAATATTAAAACTAGGTAATTTTTATTTTAAACTCTTGCCAACTGCTAAGTCATTGAAACTGAAAGACGGGAGCTTACATATTCTTGAATTTGAATCTAACTGTACTTCCACTATTCCTTAGAAGTCATTGAAACTGAACACCAGAAAAAAGATGAAAGCATTTATGCAGGAATACAAAGTATATTAATTTACCGAGGAAAACTAAATTAGGTCATTAAAACTATTAGGTGATATGCTGTTTAACAACTATTAGGGTCAACTTTCCTCATAGATTTACTTTCAGTTTCATGATTCAATAACTCAATGATGACTCTTTCATACCAGTGTGATGGGTTACAAAGGATATTTCATACCACTACATCCATGCAAAAAGGCTGTATATGATTCATTCTGGAAGCTTGACATAATTTTCAGCATTTTGAAAACACTTATTTTGCTGAACGTCATTTTGCAGCCTTAAGAGAGTTATCTAGCTCATCTGCTACTGTCAGAATTCTACACTTTCCACAAAACCATGAAGACTGATACATGCCTTCAATTTAGCATCACTAAATATCCTAAAAAAGACTCTGTCTCCTTCTGAATGTGACAAGCTGATCTGTCCTCAGCTGTTGTCAAGAATATTGCTAAATTTTCTTCCATAAGCCCATTTGCAATCATCATTCTTTTGACAGAAATTTTAGGTGAAAATGCAGAGTCCATTTTCTCACCCTACTCTGTGGGCTTTCTATTGGAAAAATGTCATTAATTGCTTTGCTATCATTATAACTATGTACTTTGTTTTGCCTTCTAGTGTGACAGCGAAAAGTCAGAATATTGTCACTAATGAGAGCCCTAGCAGATGGAAATGAGACCTCTAAGAGATAGTGAATTACTATCAGAAAGGGTGATGGCACAAATAGGAAGTTGCCTTCTAGAATAATAATGTACACATCATTATAAGCAGGATACTTCATACAGAATGAAAACAAAACAAAAACACATAGTAAAGGATACTTTTTACTTTAAGGAGTACACACAAACCTTGTATAAACACACAGAAAACAAAAGTGAATCTCAACAGACAGAAATATTTAAATGTGATAAGTGAATTCTGAATGCAAAACATAGTTTGGTGCCAGTAAAAATAGAGATTTTTTTTTTTTTCTGCAGAAAGTTTTCATCTAGATTTCAATAATAGCACTTATAAATGTTTGTCTTAAGTACAGAAACCAGAGGACATAACTTGCAAGACAAGAAAATGAATGCATTCCGTAAGCAATGTTGTAGGCTATCAACTTTTCAGCTGTGTTCGTTAAGAGGGTTTCATTACACAATTGTAACTTAAAAGCCATTGTGAAGATCATACAACCGCGTTTCAAAGAACACAAGAATAGGTTTCAAAGCAAGAACTTTGTTGTCAAGTAAGAGGCAGGCAAATGCACTGGCACTGATTTTCACAGCCACATGCAATGATGACACAAAGTTTTTGTCAATAGAATGTATTGTAGGAAATACCTGTAGGAAAGTACAGTACAAATATGCAAAAGGTATAATAGTACTCCATCGAAGGAATGAGTCAATTTTGCTCTGCTCTCTTGAGGTATACTTCAGATTTACTCCTATCTAGATTTAGAGAAAACACAGACAGGACAGCTGATGCCAACTGACCCAAGAAATATCCCAAACCATACGGCATCATGCTTAGCATTCTGACCGGGGAGAAGGTTGGCCATGGGGCTGCTGCTGGAGGACTGACTGGACACTGGTCATTTGGTTGTGAGTGATTGTTTTCAAACACATCGTTTGCCTTTCTTCGAGTTTTTTTAAATGACAACACCTGTCTTCTGCAGAACAGGACTGCTCAACTAGCATGATTTAGACTCTCTAAGTGTTGAAAATATGAAAATAAAATCTTCTGAATAAGCAGCAGTACTTCCTAGCAAAAATACCACTATATATTTTGAACAAAAATAAAATAGTTAATTGCATTTGTTAAAAAGTTTGAAAAAAATTATTTAAAATGACCAAATAAAATATATTAAGATTTCTGAAATGTTTACTCTTTTCTTAAGCTAAGTTCTTTGACTTCCATTTTACCCTTCTCTGTACCCTGTTTATAAAACCACCATTTCTTTCACTTTGGTGGGTTTAGTTAGGCTGTAAATAGAGACACAAAATTATAGTAACTGAAGAGAGATCACAAAATTGAGAAAATGCAATGTAAATGTATCTCTGATCTTTCTTCGTCTCATGGTTTTCAATACATCTTTCCACAAAAGTGTTGTGTCAGTGCTAAGACACAGTTGGAAGAGAAAACTGAATGTCAGGAATTACTGATAAACAAATAAAGAATATAATTAGGCTGATACAGTTAGGTGGATCCAAAGTGAGGATGTTGTGTAGAATTCTGGTGAACCTATCTCAAAAAAGTACTTACTAAAACTTGAAAAGCTTTGGAGAAGTGCAGAAAGAATGGCAAAAGCTGTAGGTCAGTCTCCATGGAAGGAATGACTAAACAGACTAGGTTTCATGAGTAGGGAAAGAGACTGCAAGAGACATATAACATGACACCCACAAAATGATGAGTGACAAGGCAAGGGCAAAGAGGGAGTATTTGATCAGTGTCTCTTCCAAGATGTGAACTAGAAGGCATCCAAAGAAGCTAACATACATGCAAGTTTAAAGAAAACAAGAGGAGTTTCCTCATACATTAGGCAGGTAAACTGTGGGTCTCCTTCCTGCAGAAGGCTGTGAACATTAAAACTTTATATGGTTCAATTGGAAACCAGACAAACTTGTGGAACAGAAATCTGTTGATGTTCAAAAGCTTCTTCTAGCTCAGGCAGACTCTCAGGTGCACATTGTTGAAGACTGAAAGAGTATTCAGGAACAGAATCAGTATATTTATAACCTATTCTTATAGACTTTGTTAAGCATTTGCTCTTACTCACTGCCTAAGGTGATACTAATCTTGCTCCAATTCATTAGAAGTGTGCCCATCTCTCATTACCTGTAGCAGCACCAAGATACCTGTGATATAATATAGCTGAACTTCTGATTATCCTAAAAGTCTAAATGTTACTTAGAGAATTAAAATATAAAAGATTGATGTCAAAGAGTTGTCTTCTACTCTTTAGCCAACTTTGTGGCATCCAACACAACAGGTCACAACACCAGCCTATGGGTGGGAAGAGAGAAAGGAACTATTGTAAAGCAGTAACAGCCAGCAATATGTTCTCTGTAAGCAGTTCTTCAGTGACAGTCCACCACAAACACTCATTAAATCAGGACCATGAAGCTGGGGAAGCAATGAGTCCCTGAGGATATTTGCTTTCCACTGTGCCTCAATTGAGCTAACAAGAATAAAAGTCAAAAACATCCAAAATAGACTGCATATGTCTGTTCACCAGAGATAATCCAAATTAATTTCTAGACTAAATATTCTATTTCAATAGTCCCTTTTGTGTGATATGATCCCTGAGTACAAAGCAAGAATGATGTCAACTCAAACCAAAATTGCAATTAAAACTGGTCCTGCTATTGCCACAGAGGTGTACATTTTCCCCTTCAGTGAAATTATTTTTACTATTTATCCAAAACATTAAAGGATGTTTATTAAATTATGTATTAAATATTTGCATAAATCTTTAACTTTCCATAGGTTCTGTAAAATAACTTGCATAAAAAATCTTTATGAAATTGTTAATACATTTTTATCAAGGGTTGTCTTGTTCCTTTGGTTTTTCTACTTTCCTTTTTATTCTATTTCCTCTTTACATGTGACATTTATCAAGACATTTTAAATTATTGCAAAGCTTTCAGTTGTTATATTAGATCATCTGTAGCTGCATCAAACATCCATTTTTTACAATCATGGCAAATATGACAATGTCAAGGTTCAGAACAAAGCACTAGTAATGACCATTGATATAACAGAAATTCTGTAAGATTAAATTTGCAAACAGACATCCCTATAAGGTCAGTTTTACCCTTCTGTTTTTTCATCAGACTTTTGCATTATCATCTGGGCTAGGTGAAGGGTGGTTGTGGATCTCCAGATTCATGTTATCTCAGATTCACGAAGCTCAGAACTTGGAAGCAGATCTGGTATTGGGACACTGTGGCAAGTGGCCCTGAACACCACTGGATCTCCAATTAAATGATC